>CM062818.1:1936022268-1936384768 GCA_031772625.1 Pinus tabuliformis | reverse complement strand
CACTTTTCAAGAGAAAAACACCACAGTCCAGTTATGTCACTTTCCGACCTAATGAGATGACTGTTCACAAGAAGGTTACTCTGGAACAAATATCCGAGCCATAGATAATTATTGTCCAAGTATCACAGGAGGATGATACACAATCGGCAAGAGGTACCACACTTAGAATAGGTCTATGTGGTAAAGCATGCACTTCAGTTACCCCATAGACACCCTTCTGCAGCAAGGAATAAACATCTCTATAATCAATCCGCAATACATGTGGTTTCCTTTAAGTTCTGCCTCCTTCTCTCTGTGATCTGAGCTCCTCTGTAATCTTCATTGAAATTATTATACAAAAAAATAGAGTTCTAACCTCTTATTAACATGATTTTTTCGTCCTTAAACAAACAGCCATGTCTAAAACGTAACTTGACATGTGTTGACATGTTTAGGTCGGCTCAGTGACCAGAATTACACCATCAATTTGTAAAATCAATAACTTTTAAACTGCTTGGAGTTTCAGGCTGAGTAATATCTCGTTGGAAAGGAAAAATTATGCTCTTTAAGATGGTGTAGGTCTCATGGAATAATTTTGCCTCTAAGGTAGCAAAAAAATATTTTTTAATGTGACTAATCCTTTATGAGTGCAGAAATGGAGTGTAGGGCTTCTTCATGGTGATTCCTTCGTTAATAATCGTGTCCTTGTCATGTCCTTGTATTCATAGGTTCATCATTATTATGTCATTGCCTTCTTCAATGTAGATTCATCATCATGCTTGACTTCTTCAATGTAGGGACACCATCATGTCCTTGATTTCCTTCTTCATCACCTTGTCTCCTTCAACATTATTGGAGGTTTGTCATCATGAAGATCATTGGAGGTAGGGCATGTCATCATGTTTATGTCATATAGGCAGTCTTCCAAGTGTATTCCACCTAAGTCATCATCATGGTCCAAATAAGTCATCATGTAGTCTTTTATCATAGACATGTCATCAAGAAGCATGATTGACACTTCATCAACTTAAACAAGAGTTGTAGTCATCTTCTGGCATCTTCAAGAATATTTTCCATCCAGTCACTACTATATCAACGATCAACTATTGACATCAATGACGACCTAGATTAACAATCTCCCCATTTTTCATTGATGGCAATATTGTTGCCATTTCAAATATTCTATCCCCCTTTGACATCAATGGAAAATGAGGTGTCCAAGAACTCCCCCTATCGAGCTGCTTCTTTTCTTTATGAATAGTAGTTCTTGATAGGTACATTACTTCCCCTGTCATGGTGCTCTTTATTTTTGGAAATATGGTCGATGATAATTTTGTTTACATTTCTTCATGGATGAATCAACTCACCTTCCTACACAAACTCCTCTATCTCAATAAAGATTACCTGCATGGTGATCAAGCCGAAGAGATCTTAACAATAGTCCATCAGATGAATATGGGTTATGTTCTTCAATGGAGTGTTCCTGAGAGATGATCTATGAATGTCCATATATGACTCATCAAGGTTCTCATAGGATCCATCCATCAATAGCTTCTGCAAGAATGCCTAATTGTCATAACCTCCCCCTAACTGTATTGCATGATCTTCCTTTTGACAGACTCTCCCCATCAAATTCTTAGATTGTCAATGATCGGGTCAACAACATTTGTTGTTGGCTAGAGAGTTCAAGATATTTTCGAATTGTATTTGCTTCCTTCTCCATACTTTTGTAACTTTCTTCTTTGGCATGGTTCTAGCTTGTGTAGGAGCCCAAGTCAAGTTACAATCACGTGTGATATGTCCAGTGTTATGACACTTGAAGCACTATATGTCATTCATGAATAAGAATTCATGACTTCTTCTTGCGAAATTGCTTCTCGGAGATTAACGGGGACCATTAAATATGTCTTTGTGATATGCCCTACAATATTTTTCCATGTGCCCAAAGTTCGTACAAGAATAACAATAACCAAGAAATATACTTTGGTACCTGGGAGATGAAGATTTCCTTGATGCATTTTTTAAGTCTTCTGCCTTGGGATTCTTTCATGATATTCATTACCTTTTGTATCCTTGATTCCTGCAAATATTCTTGGAACGGGACTTCCTTCATTATTGCCTCGACTCTTCTCCTTTTTTTTGCTGGAATTGGGAGCATCAAAGTTTCTTTCTGGATTCTTCTCATCCTTGATATCTGAAGGATTATAATTCTTGCTTGAGGATTCACTTATATAGCCAAGACCTAACTTATAAAATGGAGATCTTTGATGGATAAGCATGTCATCCAAGGCTTGAGATCTCTTCAAGATTTTGTCCATCCCTTCAACCTTTTTCCTAAGGGAGACAATCTCTTCTTCCAATCTTTCGCAGTCATTATTCTTCTTAGCAAGTTGTTTCTCAATCTCTTCCTTAATACAAGTTGGTTCATTTGCTTTTATTTTAAGGGAGTTGATATCTGATTTCATTTTGAAGATTTCTGCATTTTCCTTAGCTAGACTGCTCTCCATTTATTCCTTGATCCTTGTAGATTTATGTGTTTCAGCCTTGAGAGGGTTGAGGTCGTATTTTAGTTTGAATATCTCTTCATCCTTTTCTTTTAGTTGGCATATCATGGTGTTCCTTTCCTTTTCTGCTTCATCAACCTGTCCTTCTATGATTTCCAATGCTTCCATTGTCTTCTCAGCTCCTTGTGCTAGCTTTCTTGTTTCTTCTAGTTGAGATTTAAGAGAGGAGATCTCTACCTTATACTGACTAATACCTTATTCAAGTTTATTCAAGATCTTATGCCTTTGTTCAAGGTGGCTTGACAAAGTATCTTCCCGTTTCTTTGCCTTATCCAATTGATTTTCCATTGATATGACTTCTTAATGATGCTTTCTCTTATTTTGATGAAATTCCTCCTTGATCTTGGCGAGCTCCTTATATCTTTCTTGAAGCTTGACAAGGTCAAATTCCTTCATTATCTTGTCCTGGTCACCAACTTGTGCCTTCTTCTTAAGTTCCTCATTTTCATTTTTCAAATTGTTAATTTCTTCTATGGCAGCCATAATTTTAGTGAGGAATCTTCTTCAAAATATTATTCATTATCTTCATCTTCTAGGTCTTCTTTAGCCTTGATGTTATCTCGCTTATCATCAACTTCCTTGATGGGCTCTAGATTTCCTTTTTGTTTTCCATCATTTTCTTGAATAAAGATCATTGTCAATGCTCCTTTTGAGTGAAGATAATTAAGTTTATCCCATATGATTTTTGCTAACGAGTATTTTTCAAAATTAGCCTTCATAAAATCAAGTAGCCCATTCAAGATTGCTTTCATTGCTCTTGTATTGTGTTCCTTGGATTCTCCATCCATCATGCCATCAGTAATCACAAATTTCCAGACTTCAATGCCTTGAGTCTTTAATAAATTCCTCATTCTTGCCTCCCATATATCAAAGTTTCCATTGAACAATGGAGCCTTCACAAATTGATTGAATTCAATTTCAGTGGTTGAGGGAGACACATATTTAGGAGGATTGGAGACTTTCTTCCTTGGATTTGCCATTTGTGTTATAATGATCAACCTTCAAGTTGTTAGGCTTTCAATGAAGGTACTTTCTCTGATACCACTTGTTGGGAATCATGATTATTGTTACACCAAAACCCACAGGTGTTAGTCAATAATCGCATCATCAGAGATAAGGATCCACGATAGGCAGTTATTCCATGTCGCGAAACACACGGGGAGCGTTGGTTTATCCAATGTCCAACATTATTTTGGGGTGATATAAATACACCTCATGGGAAGGCCTAAAGGGGGGAGAAAGATAGGATATTGATATTATATCCAATTGGTCCTTGATCAAGTCTGATTTATCCTCGTGCCTCCTGCACTCCCAGCTATAGGAAACCCTTGTTTCCTCATAGAGATGTCCATATCCTTTATATAGCATCTATGTGTATGCATTTGAAAGAGGATTGTGGAGGCTTGGTATGGACGGATCCGGAGGAAGGTTTAGCTTGGGGCCGCGGTTGAATCAGGTTGTATTCTTCCACATTCTTTGTAGTCATTAATAAAGAATCTTTGTCTTATTCCTGGTGTTATGATCTTTATGCTCTAAATCATGTTATGATCTAGTTATGTATGATCTCATGTTTTGTATCCATATGCTTATATGATCTAACATTTATACATTGAACATGCTTTGAAATACTACTAGTATATATGCTTTTCTGGAATGAGTTGTAGGTTTCAAAGCATTGGAGGAAGTAGAGGGTTTGGACCCTATGGGAACATCCTCAAACGTAGGACCTACGGGTCTTACCTCTTCATACCACTTTAGTAGTTTAAGCATTAGGACTACTTGTTTGCTTGCTTCTTTTTGGTGTATGCCATTCAATCTATTGGGGTTCTCAACCCAGACCCTAGGGTGTGATATTCCCGTAACACCCAGTCTTCCATCCTCAACTGGGGAATCCTCCCCAACACTTCACCATCAAACTAAACTTCCTCCGACAACAATGGAGTGTACGTGGAAGTCTTACCCTCCTTTGGTTCCTTAAATGGATTGTCATTTGGTTTTCTTGGTGGCATGTAAGGTGGGAGCACATCGGGAATCTCTTCGTCCTCTGTCTCCATGTGGTGAAATTCGACCTCCTCTTCACTATCATTGATACACTGAGGTACCTTCTACTACATTGGCTTATTTCCTTTCTACACAGGCTTCTTCCTCTTATCTTCTTTGCTCTTTATGCAGAAATTCTTCTATGTTTTCTTCCTCGGGGATGTTCTAAGTTCCACCCCAGAGACCTCAGCTAGTCCCTTCTCCTGCTTCTTTTGTGGTTGTGGTTTTGTGGGTACCTTCTTTCTTGGTGACGTCTGGTGTGTTGAGGACATGGGTACCTTTGCTGCTTGTGCCTCCATAATACCCACTAATCCTTTCTCTACAAATATTCTAGCAATTTCCTCAAAACTCCTTTCATACATATTGTAGCTCTCTTCTCTTCCCTTTTAGATGCAATTTCTCAACTTCTCTAGATAGAAAAGTGTCAAATGTTGTGTAGGATATGGTTTTTATAACAAATTTGAATTCCAGCCTCATGATTGCTTCAAGGTTTTCTCATTTAATGCAGGTACAGGGCTAGATACATCCAGTTGTGCCTCATAAATGCTCTTTTCCCTTGCCCCATAACGAAAATTCCCTTTTAACAATACCTTTTTCCTTCCAACAGTCATATTTCCATCCAACTTCGATGAACCTTTCCTCATGGCGTAGTCACCTTTTCTTTGTTGCAATTCCTTAGAACTTCTTCATATTCCTGAGTATCGCGCGGTAATCTTCCTTCAGCGAAGTCCCTTTTCTACATAGTAGTTTATAGTCTTGTGCCCACTTTCAACTGTAGGTGGCTCTAAGACTTCCTTCCCTTCATTTTTCAATGCAAATCTCTAGGGACAGAGTTGTCTTTATATATCTTCAACCTGCTACCATTCACTTGTCTCAGAATCAGCTAACCATTCAACTTCACGAGCTAAATTGGACCACCATCAGAGATGTGCTTGATGATATATGGTCCTAACCAATGTGTTTTAAATTTTCCCAGGAACTTCGCGAATTTTTTGTCATATAATAATACAATATATCCTTCCCGAAATGTCTTCTTCTTGATATGCATGTCATGTTAGGATTTCTCCCTTGCTTTCTGCACTTGCTGATGGAACCCTGCTATGAACCTGTCTTCTTCTAGAGATAGTATTTGCGACATTCTTTCCTTCATAATGTCAGGATCTACCATGTCTGTGATAGCTATAATTCTCAAACTTGGAACAATGTATTCCATAGGCATAACTGCCTCTTGTCCATATACCAACCTAAACGGTATCTTCCCTATTAATTTCTTGCATGTTGTTATATTTGCCCACAACACAGCTGGAATCCTTAAATCCTACTCATCTTTGTTCACATTTCATACCTTAGTTAATGCATTCTCCATAATCTTATTGAAAGCTTCCATTGTTCCATTTTCCTGAGGACGATAAAGAGTGCTCTTCTGGGGGTAAACTTGGAATTCCTCAGTTAGTGCTTCAATGGTCTTGTTCAAGAAATGTGTGCCTTGGTCACTCATCAAGATCTTCGGGAAGCCAAACCTGGACAGTATATATTCAAATATTAACTTCGCAGTAGTTTCTACGCTACAATCCTTCACTGGTTGTGCCTTGGCCCATCTTTTTAAATAATCAATGGCAGTGATGATATACCTTGCACTAGTCTTCTTTCCTAGCGGACTAATAGGTCCAACAAAGTCAATAGCCCATTTGTAAAAAGACTACAAAGTTACCTGTGGTATTAGTATCATCTCGTCTCTTCTAGATGGATTTCCTGTTCTTTGACATACATCACATGCTTGACAGAATTCTTTTGCATCCTTATGTATTGTAGGCCACCATAGCCCCAGGTCTCAAGATTTTATACACAGTGCCTTTTCCTGCATAGTGCCCACCTATGAATCCTCCATGAGCTTCTGTCAGAATACTTTTTCGTTCATGTTCAGGGACGTATCTACACAGTACTTCATCCATTCCCATTTTGTACAAGTGTCCATCAATCAACGAGAAATTAGTTGCTCGAACGACCAACTCCTCCTCTTGCTTCATAGTGTACTCCGCAGATGCCATTCATGTGGCCAGAAACTAAATAATATCCACAAAGTGATCATCTGCAACTCTAATTGTGAATAACTGTGCATCGGGTAGGTTATCATCGATATTTGTGGGTTATCCTCCTGTCTTTATTCTTGATAGATGATCAGGCCCAACATTCAATTTCTCTAGCTTCACTATAAATTTGAATTCATACTCCTCAAATAATAACAACCATTAACAAATCTTTCCTCCTAAAATAGGCTTATTAACCAAATATTTTAGCGTGGAGTGATCAGTGAACATTTTGAAATGCACCCCCAACAAATAGTGCCTAAACTTTTGTAATGCATATACCATAGCTAATCCCTCTCTTTATGTCATGTTATAGTTCTTTTCCGTGTTGGATAATTTCCTGCTTGCAAATGCTATGGGATGATCAATTTCTCATGTTGCTGGCTACGCTAACACTACACCTAATGCTATGCAAGATGCATCAACATGTACATGGAACTCCTTCTTCCAGACCGAGAAAACTAGAATAGGCGTAGTTACGATCTTCACTTTCAATACATCCAAGCTCTTTTGGCACTCTTCGCTCCATTGAAAAGTCACATATTTCTTCAGGAATTTCTCCATCGGCACTATTATCTGCGGATACCCCTTTATAAAATTTCTGTAATAGTCAGTGTATCCCAGTGTCATGCGCAGTTATATCACTATTTTTTGTGTTGGCAGGTTCACAATAACTGCGATCTTCGTGGGATCCACCATTAATCCCTGTTTACAAACTACATGTCCCAACAATATACCAAATGGTGCATAAACGATGCACTTCTTCAAGTTCAATGAGATATGATACTGCCTACATGTATCCAACATCAACCTTAAGCTTGTGACTTGCTTCTTTAATAGCCCAAATATTGTCCAATCGTCGATGTATACTTCTGTAAACTTGTGTATATATTCTTTAAAGGTCACAACTACAACTATGTAAAATATAGCATGCACATTCTCCAATCCAAAAGGAATCATTGTTTACTGATAAGAGCCCCACTCTCTAGAAAAAGTTGTCTTATGTCTATCTTCTGGCGCAAATATGATCTGATGGTATTCTAAAAAGCCATCTGTGAAATAATAGGCTACTTGTCCTCCAACATTGTCCAATACTTCATCTGTAAATGGTGTAGGGAAGGGGCCATGTATGCATGCGTCATTCAATTTCATTAAGTCAACACAAATTCTGATTTCCCCTTTTGCTTTCTCTTCTTGAACCACCATGGGACTTACCCATTCAGACTCTTCGACAAGTTCATTTATCCCACTTGTTAACATTTTGTCTAATTCTTTTGTCACCTTCTTCTTGTATTTTGGATTCAATCTATAAGGTCTTTGCTTGATAGGCTTTGCATTAGACTTTAGAGGAATCCTCATGATTCCCAAATCTCCTAATGTGCCCTTCATATTTGAAAACTTAGTAGGGAACAACTCCTTATATTCATGCAAGAGATATGTTATCTTTTTGCATGTATCTTCATCCCAGTAATCTCCCATTGTTGTGTACTTCGGTTCAGCCTATGACCCTATATTCACCTTCCTCGTCTTCAATGGCTTCATTATATCAGGCATCTCTATCATAGGTCCATTTACTTAACGATGACCTTCTGATTCTTTGATGTCAATATTGTGAGGATCTTCATCCTCTTCGGCACTAAGATTATAGCATTATGTTACATTACGTATCTACATAGCCCAATCAGGTTGCTAGATAACTGGAATTTCATTCTCAAAATTCTTCTTCTTAACTATATTCAGACTTGCATCTATATGTGGGCAGTCATCTTCAAATCTGAATGTCATTATAAATCCATCAACCATTTCTACACAGCTAGCAGTACTATGTCGAAGCTCAGTTCCAAATACCAATTCTAAGGAATTGTCTCCAGGGTATGGATCAAGCCATGGACCCATTCTTCTCACAGAATTTCTCCCCAAACTGCCATACAGCGTTGTATGTGGTATCTAGGATCATTCTGGCCATCATACTTGTCTGCGAGCTCTATTTCTACTTGACCAAACCTTACCCACATCAACATTCTACACTTTTGTCGATCTCCTATATTCTTCTTATGAATACCCCACCATCTAGCAGGAGTAACCCTCAGTGCTTGATCCGGAGCTAACAATCTCTGACATTCAGGTACCTGTCTTTCATAATATTTAAAGAAAGTATTTATATTACCCAAACCATCATACAAAGGTAAATCAAATACTTTAATTGTCGCTGCTTTAGTGATCCTTGCACATCGCCTTGTAGACACTTCATGCAACCTATTCTGCTAGTTTTCCAATTCCTCTTTTGAATCTGAAGTGTAGGAACTATCTTCCTCCCAAGTCAGTTTTCCATCTGCAATAAGGTTAATCCATTCTGCTTCTTTTATTTTTATCTGATAAATGTTGTCAATGTCTTTTGCATTGTACTCTTCTCTAACAGGTTCAGTATATCTCGCTCCCTCCGATGGATCTAATGACATAATAACTCTCATATTATTGCTTTCAAATATCATTTGCCTTTTCTTCAAGTTAATTATAGCCATGTTATCAAATTCCCAATCCAATCCAAGAAATGCGAGGTAGGGATTATTGTCATCCACAATCTCAATCACTTTGAAGTCAGTGGTAGTGCGCACTCCATCAATGTCTACTGTGATACCTGACAATCTTCCTAGAGGGACAATCTTCTATTGGTTTTCCATCTTCAGCTGGATAGTTGACCATTGCAGCTTCGACTTACCCATCAATTCCCAAGTTTTCTTCGGCAAGACATTGGCATCAAATCCTAGATCCAAGATAACTTGATCCATGTCATATTCCCCAATCTGCGTTATAAGCCTCATTTCCTTTCCAATTTGCTTCTTGTGTCTATGCATATTATTCACTGCATGCATCTCACTTTGTAGTACCTCTTTAGGAGCACAAGAGTCTATCAATTCCTACAATCCCTCTACGGCCTTCTAATTTCTCAACAACTTCATGCAAGTCTGTAGGAAAGAATTCAAAATATTCAGATCCACATCTTATGTCGCAACTGGTACCATCTCATAGTAATCCTTCTGAGTCGGTTGTGTAGTAGAGGTCGAGGCCCCATCATCCATAAAGCTTCGCCTCACCTCCATGAATACTTGCTTTTCCTTCAGGATATCAAATGCAGGAGATTTTTCAGTAGTTTTCTTACCCATGTAGCTTCAACTTCCTTTTTCCCATTGGCTTTATCATTTCCAGTCGCAGCTCCACTTCTTGTTACAATGTCGATGCATGGTTGATCCTCCCTTGGCTTAGCGGTCATCATTTGAATATTTGTTGCAGGATGCTAGTTTCTTTTCTCCTGCATCTTCACAATAAGGACGGGGCATTCTTCTATTACATGATCAAAAGACTTACAGTAGCTGTAGGTTGTCGTAGGGTTCTAACAGTCTCTTGCGAAGTGTCCTACCTGTCCATAGTTATAACAGATAATCTGGCCACGTCCTCAACCATCTCCTCATCCTCATCCTCATCCTTGAAATCCTCCTCGACCAACATGCTATCCTAGCTCCTCGTGTGTATGTCCCTCAGCTTGCACTCTATAAGCATCAGCAGTGTGCTCCATCATCAAGTCATAACTTTGAAAATCTTTCTCATCATCACCTACTGATCTACAAAAGTTGCAAAATAGTTGTTTTAGGCTCTACACATACTTATGTAATAGGTAGCAGTCTTCCGATCAATGTTGGCCTCTCGTTCTACAAATCTTGCACCATAGACTTGGGTTTAGTGGATTAGGCGCTTCACTTTCCAAATAATCTCTGAACACAAGGCATTGATCCTTATAATTACCCTTTGCTTTTCATTTTGTATTCTGATCTGGTCTCTTTACCTTTCTTCAGATCCTGCAATTCCAAGGTCAAATTAGCTAGATGCTCTGTATCTGTTGTACTCCTGAATGAGTATCTCCAAACGGTGAGGCTTTTAGCTTCATCGCAATCTCTAATGCTTCATCTTGAGTCAAGATCTTATATTGCATCAAAGGTAACCTAATATGTGGCAATAGCGTGGTTATGAACCATTCTTTATGTTGTTCTAGGGGTATATTAAATCTTACTTGACCCATCAACAACTTGAATCGTTGATCCAACTCCCACATAGATTGAGTCGTTGTATTTTTTTTTTCTTTTAGCTCTGTGATGCACTGTGATTCTGATTTCAGCTTCTTGAATTCTGATACCAATGCTTTCTTAATTTCATCCAATGAAGCAGTCGGGTTAGTCACAAAGTATTTCATATACCAGGTTAGCGCTCTTTCTCGCAGCAACGTGACGAGTTGTGCCTTCTTTACATCATCACTAGTGATCTGTCTTGTTGTCCATACTGCATCAGCTACAAACTAGAACTGATCAGGATCCTCTGATCCCAGTCCTTTAAAAATAGGCAGCTTAATGTCATCAGCCATTTTCCTTCTCGGGGGGCTAGGTGGAGGGGGAGGGGGTGGGGGTGTAAGGGGGGTGGATGGATGGAGAATCCCAAAGACACCCTAATTCTTCTCAACTCCTAACTTTGACATGCCTTCAGGATGGGCAGGGGAATGTCATGGGGTTGTAGGGTTACTTCTTTCTTCTTCACTCTCAAATCCTCCTAACAAGGGGCTATAGTCAGTTTCAAGAAAATTCTTCAAATTTGTTCTATATCATTTTCCCCTTCACATAGACCCTGGCTCAGGCTTATTTCCTCTTTGTCCAAACATTAATCTTACTGCATTCATAGAATCCCAGTTTCACACAATAACATCTTAATCCAAAGATTAAAAGATCTTAAGAACTTACCTCGCGGTCCTTTGAAAAATATTCGTTTAGCTTCGCTATAGGATACGATCGCATCTATCGTGAACTCAGTGATAAATCCTCCCAAAATGTTATCGATTCAAAAATCAACCCTTGAGATATTGTTATTAGCGTTCTTGAGTCACCATATCAATTCAGATTCCACTCTTTAGGTTCATCATTATTAAAACAAGTCTTACGCTCAGTCAACATAGATACCCACTCATACAATTCAATGTGGAATGAACCAAAGAATATTTCATATTACTCTTTGAAGATATACTTCTACAACCAGTCTTCAGTAGATAATCGAGGTTTTATGTTTGCTTTTTCTGCAAATTCTCTTTCTTTCTGTTCAACCCACTCCTAGATTTATTTCTTCGACAGACGCCAAAACATATCCCTTAAGTAGATCCCAATCTCGGCAATATATCCATTTGTTGGTTTAAGGGGGCTTGACTGAGGTTTAGAGTGTGTTACGCACCAACAAAACCCTCTACCACTGGCCCTTTCAGCAATGACTTGCAAGCAGATCGCAGTCTCACCCGAAGCGATTATGGGAGGTTGCAGAACTAGGTTTCTGCAACCAGAGGGATATGCGTGTTGTGGCATCTGTGTGTTCACTTATGTCTTATATCTACCTACAACTTCGCGTACATGAATAACTTCGTGCTGATGATTAATTTCACAGATTGGTACTTAATGCATAGACATAACAGAAAACAATATAACATGTATTCTTTCACATAATTCAGTAAAAAGCATGCATAACAATATCAATAACAATAGAGAATGAACACAAAAAGATACACAATACTTCACCAAAACTTCTTCTTTATTAATAAGGATCTCCAATACATGGACTTCCTTGACCTGTGCACCTAGCTGCAGGTGGTCTACACACTCAATTGTAGACTCTTCAATACCTCTCCGAACTCAACCGCGGAGTCTTCCCCAAAAACATAGACTCAAGACAGACAATATGAACAATCTATTCTTAGTTGGTTATATTTGACAAAGTATTACATCTTCTTTATATATGCTTCCTTACTACAAGACCATTGTCCACATACCATGGATCCGACAAAACAATGGACTAATACTTGAAACCCGTTAAAAAACAAGGGACTTTTGACCCACCCCAAAGCCCCTAAACTTAGCACAATGAATAGAACTTCGCCAGCTCTGCACTCTCTACTCCTCAAAATGCATAGTCTTTGACCAAAACTTGGACCAAGTTGGGTTGCACCCAACATTGGGATATGTGAAAAATACTACCATTGGGCATGGAGTCTAACCCAATTAGGTATATATAAACACAGTTTAGATGAGAAAAACACAAAAGTAGGGTAGTGGAAATTCCTTTTACACTTTAAGGAATTTGGAAAGAAAATGAAGGAGATTAGTGTAATGGTTAAGTGAACAACATTTATTAAATGCCTAAGAATAAAGAAAAAAGAGCATAAACACATGAATCCCAATTTCTAACACTCGGTATTTCAGACATGAGGAAGTATAAAACAAAGAAAAGATAGATAGGGAATCATAACACGAGAATTTCTGTAAACTGCTCATGAAGACTATTTTCATTAAAATCTGCTCAAAAAACACAAGGGATGATATATCTCAAATAAAATCCAACCCTTTCTTCTTCTATAGTCTTTTATATAAATAATACAATAATTGTAATATGTTGGTAGCTCAAAAAATAATTACATTAATCTAGAAATAGATAAATACCATAGGTACATGCATCTTGAAAATATATTTTAAACATATCAAAAAGTCATAATAACTTGCTGAAAATTATGTTGAAATTGAGGCTGAGAAAGTGTATCGTGATCATGTTCTCCTCATTGTAGATCAACCTTTTCATCCTCCAAAAATTGGTTTTGTTTCATTGTTGTCTTCTAGGTCATCCCTGCTGCAATACACTGATACCATTGTTGCCTGAACCAATGGTTTCATTGATAAGTCAATTGTCAGCACCTTTTCCAAAATGTTTTTTTTTTCTTTTAAGAATGCACTAACAAGGGAAATGTTAGCTCTGCTCTGTGCTACTCTGTATCTAAATGCTGGCAGGTGTGTGATCAGTGATAGATCACCAAAAACTCATTGTAGTAGTGACTTGATCAAAACTCAAAAAATGGTCATCAAATTCCTAGCTGAGGGTGTTGGTTGCCTCCAAAAGAACACCCACCTTTTCCATTCTTTTCCTCTTACTTGGTCTAGTCTCCATAGGTATTTTCTTCTTAGTTTTCTTGACCCTTGACCTTTTAGAACATGTAGTATTCCCTTTGTTTATTATCAGGTCCTTTAATGGGACATTTTCCACATCTATCACTTCCTTGGCGAGGTCAGGATTTTGTTTTAATTTTATTTTCAGCCTTAATTTGTTTAAAGGCCTAGTGTGAGGTTTCTTCCCTCCCTTGAACATTTGAAATAGAGAGGGTTCTTATTAAACCTAGGATTCATTTTTAATTTCTTTTCCCTTGGTCTATTCTAGTGGATGAGTTTCTGTAGGGGAAATCTTAGTGGGTGGCTCTTCAGGGGGATTCACAAAATGAGGTAGATTTTCAGCGGGAGGGTTTTCAATAGTAGGTTGGGTTTTCTTCAGTCTGTCACTTCTTTAGCCATACAACTTAGGGATTGTAGGCTCAGAGGATGAGGGAATATCTCTCTCTTTCTGGCTTTGGGCTTCAGTAGAGGTGCCCTGATTAGAGGTTTATGCCTAAGTTTTCTCACCCTGCTTAGTACCCTTTTGTCTCCCTCATTTGGCTTTAAGGGGTTGAGGAACCCTCCCCAAAACAAGAAATGGCCCAAATTCCTGTCTGTTTTGGCCAACTGGTTCTCAATTAACAATTTAATTAAAGCCTTGTGGTAAAAAAAATGAGGAGATGGGTCTACCCTAGCTCAAAAATGAGCATCCATGTGTTTAAGAATCTTCAGTAAATAAAAACAAGTGTTCATTCTTACTTGCCCTGCTAGATGAGTTAGGAAATGAAAATGGTAAAGTTTTACCCGGTTAAAACACCCTTCACACATTAAGTATGACTGGGTAATGCATAGCATCCCACACCATTTATCCTCCAGCCATGATCTCTGCACCCTTGCCTTCCAATATTTGTCCTTGAATTCTTCCTTTAGGAAAAATGGGACATCAATCCTAGCTAGAACATGGCTTTTGAAGACCTTTTCCCCATCCATTGGCAAAGTTGTAACTTTTGTGATCAATTTTGTTATGACTGTTGAGAATGCAACAAGATGATGGAGCTTAGTGGAAAGAAGTCGCCTTCACTAAGTGGGCCCGCAGGCTATTTTTGGCGCAAAGCCTATTTTTAGACATATGGATCATGGTCTATGAGTTGCAGGATGCTATTTGTGGATGATTGGTCATGTCGGTAAAAACAGATGGACTTCTATTTTTAGACATATGGGCGGTTTCTATTTCTAGACTGCCAGGCTAAAAATAGAACAGTCGAATATTATTGTCTCATAATAATATTTGGACTATAAACATTATCTTATCCTCTTGGAGCACTTCAGTTTGAGCTACAGATGTGGCACATGCAGCTATCAGAAGGAAATACGCTTTCCTTGTGGGTCAGTTGAGCTATTGCATGCAAGACTTCAGTTAGAACTCATGTGGTTGAGTTTCGGTGGAGTTGATTGTGGAGTTGATGGAGTTGTGTTCAGTTTGACTTGGTTGAACTAGTTGTATTTTAGTCTAACTAAAGAATACACTAGTCATGAGTTGTGTGAATTAAATATTAATTAATTCACTAATTATAAACTCATAAAGCAACTAAAGAATACATTAGTTAACTCAGTGCATGTACAGTTCAGTGGAGATAGGTGTTAGAGGTTGAGATTGCTATCAGTTGTGACTATAGTTGTGCATGAGATTTTCACATGCATGGATGGAGATTGCCCATGAGGCTTGCGTAGTATAACCAAGGGAATTCGAATTCACAAAGTGATTGATTCTCTTGCAGGATCGCGCAGTGGAGGCAGGCAAACTGTGGAGGAGATTTGAGGCATCAGATCTGAGCTAATTTGTGTGTAACAGGTACTGAGTACTTGTGAGGAGTATTGTACTATGTATTTTTACATGCTCTCTGTCATTATAATATACAGATAGTGTGGGGTTTTTATCTATGCTTTCCCCGAGTTACATATTGTGTTAATGTGTTCATGCGATTGATGTTTCATGGTTTTTAATGCTGCTAAATTGATGATCAACGTAGAGGAGATTATGTATTGTGCATGTATTCAGCAATAGTGTATAATTGGGATAATCTTTGTGAATAAGTGTCATATTATTCAAAATTTCTACATGGTATCGGCGCTGTTGATCATCAAATCTATTATTCAGAAAGTGTTTACATTTTATTTCTTCAGGCAGAGTCTGTAATCGGGCCAGGTAGCCTCTAGATTCATCCTTCCTTTGGAAGGTGAGATATCCAGTAAAAGCCCATACAGTCAATCTCTGTACGAGAAATACTTTGTTCTCACGAATTCTAGATCAGAGGCGGTTGAGTTGTGAGCTGGTGGAATTCGAATTTGCAGCAGTGTTTTCTTGGTGTCAACGTTGCAATGTCTTTCAAAGGATTGCGATTGGAATATGCTCTTGAGGGCAGCTCGAACTATATTGCATGGAAGGACAGGATGGAGGTGGTGTTAGATGATAATGGGCTGAAGGAATTCATAGCGGCTGAGGTCCCAAAGCCTACTGATGCTGCCAAAGCTGAGGTTTGGCAAAAGAAGATAGCAAAGTGTCGAAGGATTCTATTGGAGGGCGTGAAGGATCACATTGTGTCCAGTCTGCATGGAAAGGCTTCTCCATACTTGATGTGGAAAGCATTGATAGATCTATTCCAAAGCAAGAGCGATCAGAGGAAGCTGGCGCTCAAGGATAAACTCAGAAACATTAAATGCGAGAAGGGAGACAGTATGCCCGAGTATCTCACGAAGTTCACTCAGTGCAGGGATGAGCTGGGAAGTGTGGGGGTGACTGTCGATGATGAGGACTTGGTGAGATTGGCTCTCCTTGGTCTTCCGAAGAGTTGGCATTCCTATCAGGACTCTGTCAATGGTCGGGAGAAATTTCCATGATGGGAGAGACTTTGGTCAAATCTTGTACAGGAGGAGATCAGGCGGAATACCAGGGACGGATCTTCATCAAAGGGAACTAATGAAGAAAATTGCGCTTTGGTTGCCAAAGCAAAGAAGGGGAAGAACAAGAAAGCTTCTCATTCCGATGCGAAAGGCAAGAAGCAGGACATGTCCAAGGTGAAGTGCTTTCATTGTCACCAGCACGGACACTGTGCCACTAATTGTCCGCAGAAGAAGAAGAACAAGCAAGCTGTTGGATTTGCAGCAGGAGAGGCTCTAGCCTCGCAGTTTGAGCTTGATTTTTAATTGATCGCATGCTTGGTTTCAAGTGTGATGGGATCGGTGTGGTTCTTGGACACTAGTGTGTCTTTTCACATGACAGGAGATCGAGATTTGTTTTCTGATCTGGAGGAGAAAGATCTTGGAGTGCACATCGAGATGGGCAATGATGGTAGATACAGTGCGACCAGTATCGATACCATTTCCTTTGAGAGGGAGTCTGGTAAACCCTTCGTATTGAAGGAAGTGATGCATGTTCCAAGATTGAAGAAGAATCTTATCTCTGTGGCGATGTTAGAAGACAAGGGATATGATGTTGTTTTCAGCGAGGGAAAGGCTTTCCTACTCAGCAAGACAACTGGAGAAACCTGGAAGATAGGGGTTCGAGTAAGGAACCTTTATCAATTGCATGTAGATGGTTGCGTAGCAATGGCATGCAAGGCAGAAGGATTGGTGAGCCGGGATGATGGCGAGCTGTGGCACAGGAGATTGGGTCACCTTCACCATGGAGCGTTGAAGATACTGCAGCAGATCACTACAGGGCTTCCTAAAGGAACTCTTGTGCAGTCAGATCAGTGCAAGGGGTGTACTTCGGGAAATTTTGTGAAAGCCACCTTTCACGAGAAGGATAGTCGTGCCACGATGATCCTTGAGAGAATTCACACATACGTGTGTGGACCTTTCTCAGTAGCTTCGACAGCAAAACACAGGTATTATGTGATCTTTGTTGATGATTTCTCTCGTAAGTGCTGGATCTTCTTCATGCAGAAGAAGAGTGAGACATACTCAAAGTTCTGTGAGTTCAAAGCACTGGTCGAGAAGGAGTCGGGGAAGAAGGTGAAGGCTCTTAGGAGCGACAATGGTGGTGAATACATCTCTGGCGAGTTCAAGGATTTCTGCAGAGCAGAAGGGATTCGAAGAGAGCTCATAGCTCCCCATAACCCATAGCAGAACAGGGTTGCTGAGCGGAAGAACAGAACGATCGTGGGTGCTGCACAGGCGATGTTGCATGATCAGGGCCTACCCCTTCACTTGTGGGTGGAAGCATGCAATACTGTAGTATATGTACAGAACCGTTGTCCTCAAAGGATACTTGGCATGAGTACACCCAAGGAGGCTTATTCTAATAAGAGGCCTGATATTTCTCATTTGAGGATTTTTGGTTCTAACGTTTACATGCATGTGATGAAGGATGCTAGGAAGAAGTTGGAGCCGACCGCAGAGGTTGGGATATTTGTGGGGTACACTGATATGCCCCACAACTATCGTGTGTATTTGCCAGACAGTGGCAAGACTGTTGTGCGATGGGATATAAAATTGCAGGAGGAGAAAGCCATGAAGTGTTCGCTTGAGAGGGAGCCACACTTGCATGCAGATGAGGAGCTATTAGTTCCTAAGGATGAGCTTTAGGACGTGGATCAGCCACAGGACGAAGTTCATGGAGTGGAAGAGACCACTCACGCAGCGCCAACCATCAGAGGGTGAAAGCGATTGACAGAAGCTGAGCGACTGGCTCAAGATGCAGAGAAGGTTGTAGGACCACCTACAGCTCAACGTAGATAGAGACAGTCACCCGATCGGTACACTAGATACATGGCTCTTGTGCGCAAATGTGTTGTGAATGAGCCATCCTCTTTCGAGGAAGTTGTGTAGGATCCTGCATGGGTAGATGCCATGGTGGAAGAGTATGATACGATTGTCAGAAACAGTGCATGGGAGATTGTCCCAAGATCGGAAGGGAAATCAGTTGTGGCTTCGAGATGGATCTACAAAGTTAAGCAGGCAGCTGACGGGAGTGTGGAGAAGTACAAGGCAAGATTTGTTGCCTGAGGCTTTTCACAGATAGAGGGGATCGATTATGAGGAGACCTTTGCACCTGTCGCAAGGTATTCTTCCATACGGACGATTCTTGCTCTCTCAGCGCAGATGGGGTGGCACATTCATCAGATGGATGTGAAGACTGTGTTCCTCAATGGAGTCATTGAGGAGGAGGTGTACATAGAATAGCCCAAAGGTTTCAAGATCTTCAGCAGCGAGTCGCATGTGTGCAGGCTCAAGAGAGCGTTGTATGGGTTGAAACAAGCACCACGTGCTTGGTACACACGGATAGACAGTTATTTCACTGGACTTGGATTCTACAAGAGTGAGGCGGATCCTAACCTATACCAGATTGTGGTGGAGGGTAAGTTGCTTATCATTGTATTTTATGTAGATGATTTGATTCTAACAGGTGATGAGCTGTTGATACTTTCATGCAAGGATGATCTTGCTAAGGAGTTTGAGATGAAGGACTTGGGCCTCCTTCATTATTTCCTGGGATTGGAAATCTGGCAGCGCAGTGATGGACTATTTGTTTCTCAGGTTAAGTATGCTCGGGAGATACTAGAGAAGTTCAACATGCATGGCTGCAAGCCTGTTGATACTCCTCTTCCTGGAGATTAGAGGAAGGAGGATGCCACTTTAGCAGAAGAAGTGGATGCCACTGTTTATCGACAGTTGGTGGGGTCTCTTATGTATCTGGTCAATACACGACCCGATATATGCTATGCTGTTAACCAGCTTTCACAAGCTATGGTTAAGCCAACCAAGCTCTTCTGGAAGGCAGGCAAGCATGTATTGCGTTATCTCATAGGCACATCAGGATATGGATTGTGGTATAGACAGGAGGACGAGGTGAAGCTATGTGGCTTCACGGATGCAGATTGGGCAGGGAGCCCAACGGACAGAAAGAGCACATCAGGAGGGGTCTTCAGTATTGGGTCGACAGTAGTTTCTTGGTACAACAGGAAGTAGAGATCCGTGGCACTCAGTTCAGCAGAGGCTGAGTATATGGCAGCAAGTTTGGCTGCATGTGAGGCTATATGGATGAGGAAGATCCTGGTCGGGTTGTTCAGTTCTTACTTGGATCCTACTGTGATTTACTGTGATAACCAGAGTTGCATTAAACTCTCGGCTAATACAGTATTTCATGATAGATCTAAGCACATTGACATCAGGTACCATCATATCAGAGATTGTGTGCAGCGGAGAATCATGTTACTTTCATACATTCCAACAGAGGATCAGGATGCTGATTTCTTGACGAAGGCGCTCACCAGGAGCAAATTCGAATACCACCGAGGCAGGATAGGGGTCGCTGATAATCCATATCTCGTTGAGAGGGAGTGTTGAGAATGCAACAAGATGATGGAGCTTAGTGGAAAGAAGTCGCCTTCACTAAGTGGGCCCGCAGGCTATTTTTGGCGCAAAGTCTATTTTTAGACATATGGATCATGGTCTATGAGTTGCAGGATGCTATTTGTGGATGATTGGTCATGTCGGTAAAAATAGATGGACTTCTATTTTTAGACATATGGGCGGTTTCTATTTTTAGACTGCAAGGCTAAAAATAGAACAATCGAATATTATTGTCTCATAATAATATTTGGACTATAAACATTATCTTATCCTCTTGGAGCACTTCAATTTGAGCTACAGATGTGGCACATGCAGCTGTCAGAAGGAAATACGCTTTCCTTGTGGGTCAGTTGAGCTATTGCATGCAGGACTTCAGTTAGAACTCATGTGGTTGAGTTTCGGTGGAGTTGATTGTGGAGTTGATGGAGTTGTGTTTAGTTTGACTTGGTTGAACTAGTTGTATTTTATTCTAACTAAAGAATACACTAGTCATGAGTTGTGTGAATTAAATATTAATTAATTCACTAATTATAAACTCATAAAGCAACTAAAGAATACATCAGTTAACTTAGTGCATGTACAGTTCAGTGGAGACAGGTGTTAGAGGTTGAGATTGCTATCAGTTGTGACTATAGTTGTGCATGAGATTTGCACATGCATGGATGGAGATTTCCCATGAGGCTTGCGTAGTATAACCAAGGGAATTCGAATTCACAGAGTGATTGATTCTCTTGCAGGATTGCGTAGTGGAGGCAGGCAAACAGTGGAGGAGATTTGAGGCATCAGATCTGAGCTAGTTTGTGTGTAACAGGTGGAGATAGTACTGAGTACTTGTGAGGAGTATTGTACTATGTATTGTTACATGTTCTCTATCATTATAATATACAGATAGTGTGGGGTTTTCAGTTGTATGCTTTCCCCGGGTTACATACTGTGTTAATGTGTGCATGTGATTGATGTTTCATGGTTTTTAATGCTGCTAATTTGATGATCAACATAGAGGAGATTATGTATTGTGCACGTATTCCGCAATAGTGTATAATCGGGATAATCTCTGTGAATAAGTGTCACATTATTCAAAATTTCTACAATGACTAGGAACGAAAGTCCTCCTACCTCCACATGTTGTCCTTCAAACCCCTGGGTAACTTCTCGAGCTACGACATCATGGTAGTCGGTGCATCGGTGGAAAAAATCCTGCCACCCAGCCCGCTGAAATTGTTGTTGAATGTCTGGATAAATCTCCAAAAGTTCGGGACCTTTGGGCTCATTTCGGTTTAGTTTTCCACTCCTCCCCATTTTTCCTACAATTTGGTGATTACTCAAACAAAAAACTGGGATCGAACGTTGTATCTTCATCGATAAAATTGAATTAAACAACTCTCCAATGCTCAAACTGACACAACTTTGCAAAATTATGACAAAGGTAAAAATAACATGCATTAAAAAATGAGAATTTTTTAAACAAAACTAACTAATTGACATGTGAAATAATTATTCTGACCCTTTGATAATTACAAACTCACACCATATTTCTTCAGCGATGGAAATTTTCAATTTTAATACATACCTTTCACCTCCAGGTAAATAGTGGCATGACTAAGCAATAATTATTGTATTGCTGAATAACTATCATATCGATGACGTGGAATGTGTCAGCGCGTTGTAAAAAATTGAAATTTTATTTTATTTTTGGCGTTGATATTCCTACTATCAGCCAATACCTGATAATGTTGACACTCCCATTGTCAGCGTATTCCTTTTAATCAATTTTCTGAAGTTGATAAACGTTGATAACCCGATTATCGACATTCTTCTGTTTATTACAAAAAAAATCACTGACACTGAAATTGTCAACGTTAATAGAGAAAAAATCAAACTAAAATGTGATAACATAATGGAAGAAGGATGTTGCAAAGGCCAGGAGAATTCTTCTAGAAGGTGTGAGTGACCATGTGGTCTCAAATATCCATGGAAAAGAGACACCATTATCTATATGGAAGGCACTCACTAAGCTATTCGAAAATAGCAGTGACCATAGAAAATTTGCCCTGAATGATAAACTTCGAAACATTAGGATGCTAAAGAATGGTACTATTCCACAATATCTCTCTAGATTTACTCAAGTTTGGGATGAACTTGGAGGGATTGGGGTGATTGTTTTTTAAGATGACCCATTGAGCCTAGCTCTTCTAGGCCTCTAAAATCCCAGCACAACTACCAAGAATCTGTTAATAGAAGGGAAATTTTGTGGTATGATTTGGTTCAAGAAGATTTTAGGAGAAATATTAGAGATGGAACATTATCTAGAGCAAAGGATGAAGAAAAATTTTCTTCTTTTTGGAAAGGGGAAGAAGGGAAAAGGAAGGAAGACCCAAAGAAAACCTGTATCCAACCAAAATAATGGCAAGAAGAAAGACTTGAGAAAGATTAAATGCTTCCACTACCATGAATACGGGTACTATGCAACAAAATGTTTGCACAAGAATTCTTTAGGAGGAGCAGGAGTTGAAGCACTACCTTCACAATTCAAATTAGACTTCACCCTTAACATGCATGGCTAACACTGTTATGGGGAGTGTGTGGTACCTTGATTACGGTGCCTCGTTCCATATGACAAGGTGTAAGGAGTTTTTCAGTAGACGAGAGGAGAAGGATCTACATATGTGTATCGAAATGTGGGATGCTAGGAGGTACAGTGCTTTAGGAATTGGTACTGTCACCTTTGAGAGGGAGAAAGCCTCTCTTTTTTGCCTTTAAGATGTTATGTTTATACATGGGCTGAAGAAGGACCTGATCTTTGCAGCAATATAGGAGGATAGAGGCTGTGATGTTATTTTTAGTAAAGGGAAATCCTTTTTGAGACACGTAGCTACCAGGAAAGTGAAGCAAATTGGAGTTTGAGTGAAGAACCTATACAATATTGTGGTGGGAGATTGCATTGCATTGAGTAGCAAGGAAGAAAAGGTGTAGAGTCAAGATGTTGGAGAAATCTAGAATAAGAGATTGGGTCATCTACAACATGGTGCCTTAAAAATCATGCAACAAATTATCACTGGTCTCTGTAAAGGCTCCCTTGACCAGCAGTATGTCTGCAAGGGTTGCACATGATGGAAATATGTCAAATCAACTTTCCATGGACGAGATAGCATAGCAGATGAAATCTTGGAGAAATTCCACTCTGATGTTTGTGGACCCTTTTCGACAACCTCCATAGAAAAACATAAGTACTATGTTATTTTTATTGATGATTTCTCTAGAAAATGTTGGATCTTCTTCATGCGGAAGAAGGATGAAGTTTTCTCAAAATTTGTTGAATTCAAGGCATTGGTTGAGAAGGAGACTAAGAAGAAGGTGAAGGCTCTCAGGAGTGACAATGGAGGTGAATTTGTTTCAAATGCCTTCAAGGATTTTTGTGCCAAAGAAGGTATTCGAAGAGAACTGATAGCACCCCATAACCCACAACATAATGGGGTAGTTGAAAGGAATAACAAAAGCATAGTGGTAGAAACAAGAGCTATCTTGCATGATCAGGGGTTACCATTACATCTTTGGGCAAAAGCATGCAACACCGTAGTCTACTTGCAGAGTCGGAGTCCTCATAGAATACTTAGTATGATCACACAAGAGGAAGATTTCTATGGGAGAAATCCTTTTGTCTCATTTCATAATTTTTGGGGCTTTAGTTTATTGTCATATCTCCAAGGATTCAAGGAAGAAACTTGAGCCTACAACAGAGTTCAGATTTTTTGTAAGATACATTGAAACTCCACACAATTACCAGGTGTATTTACCTTCACTAAGGATGACAATTGTAAGGAGAGATTCCAAGTTCAATAAGGAGAAGGTTATGAGAAGCTCTATGTAATGAGAGTTCAGTATCCTATCGGAGTAGGAGCTTCTAGATCCAAATGAGGATCCTCAGGATGAGCTTCATGAGTATGTGGAGGAGCCACATGCAATGGAGCAAATAGAAGGTAGAGTGGAGGCACCCACTCAACTAGAATCTTTAAGGGAGGGGAGAAAGAGAACCAGAGAAGTTGATAGATTTTTGCATGATACTAGGGCGAATGTGGTAGCCCTTACATCATAGCACAGATAGAGGAGGTCACATGATAGGTAAACTAGTTACGTGGGTCTCATGTCAGAGGTCATTGAGATAGAGCCCTCTTCATTTGAGGAAGACGTTTCTCAACCTGTTTGGGTTGATGCCATGGTGGAAGAATATGAATCCATCATGAAGAACAGTGTATGGGAGGTGGTGCCAAGACCATAAGGGAAATTATTGGTTGGTTCCAGATGGATCTACAAATTGAAGCATGCATCTGATGGCAGCATCAAGAAGTACAAGGCCATATTTGTGGCCAAAGGATTCTCTCAGGTAGAGGGAGTGGACTATGAGGAAAATTTTGCACCAATTGCAAGATATTCCTCAATCAGATCCATTTTAGCAATGGTTGCACAAAAGGGGTGGAAAATCCACCAAATGGATGTGAAGACTGCCTTTCTCAATAATGTTGTTGAGGAGAAAATTTACATAGAGTAGCCCGAAGGATTTGAGATATATGATCGGGAGTCACATGTGTGCAGACTCAGGATATCATTGTATGGTCTCAAACAGGCACCCCAAGCATGGTACACTCGGATCAACAGTTATCTCAATGGATTGGGATTCACCAAAAGTGAAACAGATGTGAACCTCTATCACGTTATGGTAGACGGTAAGTTGCGTATTCTTGTTTTGTATGTTGATAATTTAAAATTGATAGGTGATGAGTAGTTGATCCGCTCTTGCAAATAGGATATTGCAAGGGAATTTGAGATGAAATACATGGGTTTAATGCATTACTTCCTCGAACTGGAAGTATGGTAAGGTGATGGTGAAATTTTTGCGTCTTAGGGGAAGTATGCCTCTGAAATACTTCATAGATTTCACATGGAGATCAGTAAGCCTATGGACACACTTCTAGCTACAAACTAGAGGAAGGAGAATGCCACTTCAAGTGAAGAGGTTGATGCAGTAACTATTTACAGGCAACTTGTAGGGTCTTTGATGTATCTTGTGAACACAAAACTTGACATGTGCTATGCAATAAACCATCTTAGTCAAGCTATGGTGAGGACTACCAAGTTGTATTGGAAGGAAAAAAAGCATGTGTTATGATACCTCAGAGGCACTACCGAGTATGGCTTATGGTACAAGAGGACAAAGGGAGTGAAAATCCAAGGCTTCACCGTTACAAATTGGCCAGGGAGTCCATCAGATAGGAAAAGTACTTCAGGTTCTACCTTCAGTGTTGGGTCCTGTTAGTGTCAGTCTTTCTATCCTTCCTCCAGTGATCAAATATGCTCTTACAAAGTGGTCTCAGAGTGTCAAGGTCAAATTTTGTCATTTCAAAGAGTCTTCAAGCAAAATTTGGTCACTAGGCATTAGGTCTAGGGTTTGCTTTCACTCCTTTCAAAATTGCCCAAATGTCAGTCTATTTCACTATTCAGCTGATTCTATCATCATTCATAGGGTTTTCATCATCATGTCAAGTTCCATTGGGTCATTTTACACCTTGTTCATGCTTCAGTTGCGCCTAGGCAAGGTCATTTCCCTCTCCTAGGGTTTTGAAAGCTAATTTCTCTTGGATGGTCAAATCATTAGAAAAACTTGTATCCAGATGTTCATACACCTTCCCCTATCTTTCATGTACCTTATCAAACACTTCCCATCACTGAGATCCCCCAAATTCCTCATTTTTGCACAAACCCTAGTTTCTTGCCACAACTTGGCAATTTTCTAGGCTAGGCCTGTGTTTTGCCCTTTTGAACCCCTTCCCCTCACTCGATCTCTAAGATTCCACTTTCTCCTACTTCCTAACATCCCTCCATACTTCCAAAAATTTCCCCAAGAATTTAGAAGCCCCTTATCCCCTTCATTTCGCTTCATTTCGACAAAATCTCTTGTTCCACACATCGGGGTAGGTTTTACTCACATGATGTTTCTGAGCAATAAAAGATGAATTTTGTAAAAATGAGAGAGGTTTTTTTCCAAAACATGCCAAATAAGAAAAACCTCCTTCACGTTTTACACAGGTGTCATGGTTTTGGAGAAATGTCAAAAATATCGTTGCCTCAGGAGAATCGAATGCACCTCTGGAGTGACCTTGGGAAAATCAAATTTTCTCCTAGCTTGGTTGGTCAAATGAATTTCTTGATGAGTCAAATGATAACTAGACACAAATATATTTCCAATGAGCTATCATGAGCTCAATTTGGAGGTGAGGAAGGCATTCAAAAGTTGATTGCAACAGCACTCTGCCTTGAGGCAGCCTCATTTGGCACATTTTGACCAGTCTTGGGAGATTTGATTTTTGACAAGGAAAATGAACTACAAATTGAGAAATTCTAGTTGGGTTGAAAAGTAGACTCAAATACCTTTCCAACGAGATATCCTGCACCTGATTTTGACACCGGGAAAGCCTCCAAAAGCCTACTTCAAAATGTCCTATTTAGCTGAGTGCGCGCTACGCATCAGCACACTTTTCTCAGTGTAAATTTACTCGTGCGCTACGCACCAGGGGCGCGCTACGCATTGGGTAAGGTGTGCTACGCGTTGGATTTTTCGCCCTGTAACTCGCCAGCAAGTGTGCAACTCCTCCTCTAACTCAGCTAAAACACAGGTAGGCTTCATGTCCATGGTTTGTACTCAGTTTTGCAAGATGTATGTAAATAAATTATGCTAGCTATGCCATGAAAATTAAATGTAAAAACCCTCAGTTTGCTGTGAGAATTCAAAGGTCTAGTTTGCTATAGGGTTTTCAAAATTATATGCTACCAAGTTTTTCCCACTTTTGTGTTTCCTACCCCTCCCATATTCACCAACATTTTCCTCAAAATTCTTCATAAAACCTTACATTATCCCCCTACAAAATTCTAACCCCTCCCTTCTATTACAACCATAATATTCCCTACTTCACCCCACAGCCACCTCCTGAGATTATTCATGATGAGGGAGGGCCTTCACATCAGTTTGAAATTCCTGAGATAGAGCATGTCAGCGCTCCAGCATGTGTGACATATCAGCAAGGACACAGGGCCTTATTTGCATCTGCACGGCGAGTATTATCTCCACACCAGGTGGAAGGGGTCTCGCCTTCTTCATCAGCACAGCGAGTGTTATCGCCACATCAAGTGGAAGGGGCCTCGCTTTCAACAACAGCACAGGTACAGGAGAGAGGCAAGCAGCCCATGATTGATGAGGGACCATCAGGTGATCCAGACGTAGACATTATTGACCTTGACATCAGTTCTCCTAGCTCGGAGCTAAAGGAGATCATTCAGCAACAGAAGGCTGAAAATCACTTGTTGCAACAGAAATTGGAAACGGCCAATTGGACAATCAACTACTTGGAGCAGCGTAACAAGTAGCTAGAAGATGAACACACTCTTGACGAGTTGCGGCGAATCCGAGAAGACCGAAACTTGGCCCGCAAGAGACCCGGTGATTTGACACCTATTGAGCAAGGGTCTATGCTCATCCGGGTGAACACTCATTTAGAGAAGTTGCTATCCAAGGCAAACAGGGACAAAGATATGCTCCGCCACATGAAGAATCATTATTGGGCCTGCATGCATGTGTGCAAAGCGAAAATGAAGGTACTCAAAGGACGATTGGCCAAGGCACTAAAATGGAGGAAAAGGCCCGATCCACTTTATATTTTGGCCGAAGCCTCCTTGAAGGAGCATGGTGCTCAATGATACACCCCCAGCTCAAAATTCAGAAAATTTGGAGCAATTTTGGTCAATTTTGAATTTTTTTTGCTAAAAACAGGTTTTTGCCCTCAACGCGTAGCGCGCCGCGCGCTACCCTTAAGTTGGGGAGGTCCATTTCACAAAAACTCAGCATTTTTGGATTTTTCATGACAAATTACACTTGCTCAGCCACTGCCAAGACATTTCATTGAGGTTTGGTCCCTCAAAAGGTCAAAAAAAAGCAAAAAATGACCTTCTGCCACTTTTTGGACACACAGGAAGAAGTCTTGGGAGATTGCATTTTTGGAGGGGCAAATGGCCACCGAATTGAGAAATTCCACTTGGGCTGGAGAGTAGACATCCAGATCTTTCCAACAAGCCCAACTGAGCCTCATTTGGATGCCGGTAAGTGCCCCAAAAGTGGGCTGAAAGGCGCGCTACGCATTGAGAAATGGCGCGCTATGCATCAGGACATTTTCTCAATTTTTCACCTTCAGCTCAGGAAAACGCAGCATTTGACCAATGTTGACTTTTTGGTGGATTTTTCATCCTCCTTGATGTAAGTGATGTAATTTCATGTTGACATGACACTTTTTTACCTATTCTAGAAGATTCATTCATAAAATGGCAAAAAATTAATGAATGAATTGGTTTCCTAGCTTATAGAGGCAAGTTGTTTTGATTGCCTAGATTGTAGTGCTCAGTTTAGAATTGGTTGAAACAGCTCCTAGGATGATGAGCTCGACCCCTAGAGGCAAGGGAATGTGTTAGCTTGCCTATATTATGTATTTTCATAGTTATTTTCATGGTTGGACTCTTGAGGGATAAGCTTAGACTGTATTACTCTTTGTATCTCTGCAATTTTGGCAAAGGAAAGACCAGGGTTTTGCAGCACTATTTGGGATTCCTGTGGTGATTTGTGTTGATGGTGCGTTTCTCTCATGTACTTTTAAGTTTGTTATGTGTATCATTTTCTTACTCTTCTCTTCTGCAAATTAAGTAAATGAAGTGTTAAGGTAGAATTCATGGTTTCTATGCTCTACCTTTAAGTTTGCTTAATATCTATGTTTTCATCTGTTTAAGGAGAAATCCTTATGGTTTCTTGCTCTCCTTAGCTCCTCACCAGTCTTACCTATCCATTCAGCTCCTTCAAAGGCATCAAGACAATCTCCTACCTTGCCCCAAAAAGACCTCTGCAAAAACTGTGTCTCATCCCCGCACCCAAAATTGTCGTGCTCAGTTTTCCAACAAAACCCTAAAAATTTAAAATCAAACTTTCCCTATCAGTTTACTAGCCTAAAATCAGTGTTCTTTATTGGTCATCTCAGCCCTTTGAAGACCTTTTGCCGAGATAGACCCGGAGAGAGCCCTCTCCTGTCCCCGTAGGGCTAGCTACGAGGCTAAGTGGTTTGATGTTGCCTTGAATTTTGTCTTTTTCAGCCTGAGGCCAAATTCAAGCGCTAACAGGTCCATAGCTATTTCTTGGTACAACAGGAAGCAAAGGTCTATGGCACTCAGCTCAACAGAGGTTGAATACATGGTTGCAAGTCAAGCAACATGTGAGGCCATATGGATGAGGAAAATACTTGTGGGTATTTTCAGTCAGGAGATGGATCTGATAGTGATATATTATGATAATCAGAGTTGCATTAAGCTCTCTGAGAATCTGGTATTTCATGATACGTCCATGCACACTGATATTTGGTATCATCATTTGAAGGACTATGTGCAGAGGAGAATTATGTTGCTACAGTACATTCCAACTAAGGAGCAAGATGCTAACATCTTGACAAAGTCATATTCAAGAGGAAAATTCGAATTCCACAGGTGCAGGATAGGGGCGATGAAAAATCCCTTTCTTACTAAGAGGTAGTGTTAAAAAATGTAGCGAGAAAGGCTCAATTTGACATTAGCCTTAGTCAAATTGCGTAAATTGAATTTCCACATCATCAAGACAACTTAGAGGCAGTTAACTAGTTTGACATGGCTTTTGTCACTCAGTTAGCTCAGTAAATTCGAGTTAGGGGCTTGAAGTTCAGTCATGCATGTGTTGGTTTCTAAATTTTAGCAATCTAGTTCAGTTATTTTTAGTTGTATTCATATAATTGGCCTCTAACTATTAATAGATTCAGTTGAAGGTCAGTTGTGTAGTGGGACAACTATCTAACTCAGAGATCTATCAGTTAACTGATCAATCAACCCAAAATAGCTAATGCATGCATGGAATTCGAATTGCTCAGCTGAGGTGGAGGAGATAAGGCCAGTGTAACATGAGTTGTATACTAGTTTAGTGTACAGTTTTTGCATGAAGTCCAGAGATCAATTCCTTGAGAATTGTGCAAGGAAATAGGGACTTCCCTATTATTTAAAACTAAAATTTGCTCAGATTTGTGAAAAGAAATATGAGGTTGGAGGAGCATATAATTGGAAATTTGTTTGCCAAATTTTCTCATTCAGCAGAGATAACAATTATTCTTTTGCAAGTTATGCTTAGAGCTGGAGCAAGCAATTGTAATAGTTTCTCTATTTAATTGGTTAATTAAAAAAGGCTTGAGGGGTTTTTCCCAGTTGCATTCCCCTAGAAATCATTGTGTACTTGTGGTTTTTCTTGTTGCATGTCTATGCATGTTATTCTAAATTGTGATTTTCATTCTGCAAATCAATAGAGTAGAATTGTGTCTCCTGTTTTTCAGTTTGAAACCTTGAGCAGTTGCAATTTCTATCAAATTTCTGCATAAAACCTTCCATACCTAATTCTTTGGGTATGATGGAAAACCAATGAGCGATTTAAAACAAAAAAAAGGTAAGAAAACTCCTTCCAATTAGTATTTGATCTTCCATGACCACTATCAAGTTGTAGTTTCAATAAATAGGTTATACATGCTTTGCATGCAAGAACTTCATGAAAATGAGACTCATTGTACATAATAACAATTCTATTGTTTGAACTGACATAATATACTAAAATTGTGAACATTCATTTTTGTTCTAATTGTTAGAATGGATGATAAAAGAAAAAAATCCCATAAACATAGTGATAAGCGCAACATATATGAAAATTTTCCTTATCCCTCAATTGAAAAAATCTAAACTATTTTTCATTTCAAAGTTAACAAGTGATTTTATATTCTAATTTTATTCGCATGGAAAATAATTGTATGTCTTTCTAGATGAGTACAATAAATGAATGCAATAGGTCACTCAATACCATGGGCTTGAAAACTATGTATGGTTTAACCTTTAAGATTTATCACATCAAATACCATGGACTTCAAAATTATTTATGGTGAAAATTTGTCCTCTTTACTTGAAAATAGGGGAATGTGATTATGAAATTCTCTTGACCCCTTAAAAATAGGCTAATATGGCTTCTTCTTTTTGTTGTGAGATATATTACATGACTATTTATACCTAAAAAAAGTTAATAAAGGTTTTGATATATGGCCAACTATGAGATATAAATTGTTGTCCTAAAAATTTACCCTTTGAAGATATTTTGTTATACTCTTGACTTGCAAGAAGATGCCAGAATACCAAATATACGAAGAAACACAACCTAGAACATAGAACAAAATGAGAAATAACAGCATGTATTTTACTATTCAGAGATGAAAGCAATGTTCACTTGCCTCTTCGAGGGGGCAACCTCAAATAGAGCAGGGCTCGATTACAAAATAAGACACGACGCTCCTCAATGGGGAGTCTCTATCCTTTATATAGGATTCATACATGCAATACCATGGGTCAGTACCATGGTTATCTTAATACCATCTATCTAATACCATGGCCCATTTGCAACTAACTGTGGTCCCTTTCTTTAAATGCAAGTCAACCACTTACAATTATTAATATGGGCTTTATTGACTCTTTAACTAAATACAACTATGACTCGACCCTATTACATAAATAAGGGGGTTAGGGTTGGACCCTAACATGCCCTCCCCCATAAAAACAGCCTTGTCCTCAAGGTTGAAGTTGCGGAAACTGCTGAAGAATAAAGGCTGGTTACCAGGATGCATCTTCTGGAGAGGTGTATTTCCACTTGATGAGGACTTCCCTGATTGTGCGGCTGCACAGATGTCGTTCTCGCTTGTCAAGGACCTGTTCCGGTTGGAGCCAAATTGAACCTTCTTCATCTAATTTAGGTAGACTGGTTTGAATTCTGCAATTGTTCCCCACCACTTTCTTGAGGCATGATACATGGAAGACGGGATGAATTTTTGTAGTGGGTGGCAAGGCTAGCTTGTAGGCTACTTCGTCAATGCGCTGAAGTATTTGATAAGGTCTGTATAATTTTGGAGATAATTTCTGACGACCCTTGTCTTTGAGTGATGTTTTCCTGTATAGTTGCAGCCTCAAGAATACCTGATCCCCTTCTTGAAATGTGTGCTCCAAACGATGTTTGTCTTCTTGTTTCTTCATGCGATTCTGAGCTTGATGGATATTATCTTTGAGACGGGCTAGCATGGTTGCACAGTTTTGTAGGAGTTGATCCACTGCTTACACCTTAGAGCATCCAGGGATATAAGAAGTAGGTGAAGGGGGGAGTTGACCATAAACTGCTTCATATGGAGTCATCTTGGTGGCGGCATGATAGTTAGTATTATACTACCATTCAGCTAAAGGTAACCACTTTACCCATTGTTACATAGTAATTTGTCACTAACCTTGTATCCCTTGATCTCAGATAAAGTCAGTCCCTGAGCAACATCTTCTCTATGTCATACCTCAAACAAATGTGTCCACATCTTCCCAATCATTCAAGAAGATTAACAAATGCTCTTTAATCCTAAATATTGACCCTTTTTACCCATGTTTCAAGATCGTCGCAAGTAAACCTCATTCTGCCTGCGACGATTTCCTGTAATGAACTAGAACATCGCGACGTCGTCGCAGGGGTACATCTGTTCTCTGCGATGGTCGGATTTTAGGGCTCGTCGCAAGTCCTCAATATCTTTCTTGTGATGATAGCTCTAAATACATTGTTGCCCCGTGACGTCGTCTCTGAGTCCCAGTGTTTGACTCGCGACGATCCAGATATGGCGAATTAGTTCAAATAGAATGCTTCTAGGTGGTTCTGGAACTGGTTGTTGGGTCAAGGAAGTTCACCTTTCCTCCTCTGGGATGGTGGTTCCACCTTTTGAGAAACCTCCCTTGAGGATAAGCTCCCTCTCCCTCATTTATGGAGGCTCCTCCTCTTATAAAAGCATTCCCCATTGCTATGATCAGCTAGTTTTTGGTATTGAGCAAATTAGCTAGTTTTGGTGTGAGATTGATAGTTTGCAGTGTGAATTGTTGATAGTCTAGCAATTGGTTGTGGATTGCCTTAGCCTTGTACTAGTGCTTTTGAGTGAGAGAGAGAGTTATCAGCCTTTTGGGAGACCCTTTTGAGAGTGAATGCTTGAAGAAACATATTGGTTGGACCCTTCAAGGAAGCTTGCGACATCAAGGCTTGGTTGTAAGCTTTGCTTTTATTCATTTTAATACAATCAATAGTGATTTCCTATGTCATGTGTAAAATATACTTGATAACTTATGATTCCTTGACTTTGTAAGTGAATAGATCATTGTTGTGCTCTGTTATGTGTTCTGTTTTTTTCTTGTGTTGTTTCAGGTGAATCGCTCATTGAGGAGAAGGAAACGATAGCTGAAGTGGTACAACGAAAGCTCCATCGAACACCGGTTTGAGGTAGGCTCTTTCAACAATGATTATTTAAGGAAATTAGTTGTTGTTTTGTCTTGTTGTGACTAGACCCACTCTAGGGCTAGAGGGGTTGCCTCTGTCTGCATAGGTAACATTACCTACATCACAAGTTGGCGACCTCGCTTTGTGTGTTGTCTCTTGTTTTGCTCTTGATTTGTTTTTTGAATTACATAGTGTCTCTTAGTTTTGGGGCTGAGCCATCAATTTTCTGGGTTACTTAAATCAATTTGGTAGTCCCTCTCACTATCTGAGAGATAAGTCTGGTGTCCTTTAGGTGTTTTTGCTTTGTTTTTTTCTCTTAAGTGAGATCATCGTTGTTTAAAGCTTAACAACTACGATGAGTCGTGCCTGTCCTCTTAGGTCAAGCTATACATCGCGGATATCCCATCATACAGCTGCGACGATTCCTAAAATCGGACCGTCGCTGAAGACAGGTGTACACTTGCGACGACGTCGCTAAGTTGCTAGCTTGTGCTTGTGACGATTTGGTTTTCGTCTCATGTTGCTAGTTCAACCCCTGCGATGATTCTTGTAATGTTGTTTTTCACAGCCTTACCTCCTAGATTAGCCATCACTGCTTGTCCCCTGCTATATCTTGTACCTTATCACACTTGTGTTGACTGTATTGGTTAAGGCACTTTCTCCTTGGTTTCATTTATTTGAGTCTTGTGTTTTCAGACTATGTGACCTAGCTCTTTTCAAGGTTTCATCAAGAATTCGTTTGTTTGGGTTATTCGTCCATCCAAGACTAGGCCACAACCATCTGATTGTTTTGTTTGAAGTTGTTCTACTACTTGTTTTTTTCTGATTGGTCTCTAGTGTTTGGTTATTGAACCAGTTTCTCATATTGATTTGATTTCCACACTATCAAACATAGATTACATTTGTTTGGATCAGTCAGGCTTGCACTTGTTTGTTTGTCATTAAAATTCCAAAAATCAAAAATATTGCATTCATACAGCATACGAAAGTGAAAGCACATTTGCATTACTGAATTTTCATGATTGAGAAGTTAGAAGCAAATTTCAAATCTTTCATTAGTAGTTACGGGATAAGTGCATTGATGCATTGTGTTTCTTAGTGATTGGATTGCTTGCATGCATTTTTGTTTGCACATTTGCTTGTCTTGGTTTGCGTTCGCTTGGAAATGAACTCCTTACCCTCATTTAGGTAGTTGTTCATCGAAAGGAATGGTGTTTTACTCATTGTAGTTGCATCCTAGAAATTGTTGAAATACATTCGGTAGGGCCTGAAAACCGAAACTTAATCCAAGATTAACTCTTAAAATTTATTGAATGAACCTAACAACGCATTGGAACTTAACGCACACTTATCTAGAGGTCTAGGCTAGAGACATGCTCTGGCGTTGTTAAACCTAGTTACTATTGTTTTCACTAAGGTTGGGTGATTCCTCCTTCTGTGATCCAATAGGTACTAGCACAGATTTGTGCTCCCCGTACCGTCGAGTATATATTGGGAGACCCCACTAGGTTATCATCCTATTATCCATAGGAAGTTGAGTCTGCCGCCTTACGAATCGTAACGCACCAAACATAGCATTCGGGAAGATTGACTGCCGTACGGAAAGTCCTTGGTCATTTCTCTTTCATTTGATCACCAAGGTGTATATGCAGTTTTGTGATTTGTCTGGTAAACCTCTTGTCTAGTACTCCAGAGCAGTCACTTTCATTCCTTTTCGACTCCTTAAAAGTAAAAGGATCATCTGAGCACTTGTCCTTTTAGGCTCATTAAACATTCGAAGGCGACTAGAGTCATCTTTTGTCCTTTTTCTCGACTCTTTAAACATGAAAAGGTCAAGTTTCGTTCCTATGTCGTAAAATTTACTGCCCACGAAATATTCTTGGTTACAGTTAGAGTTCCTTTCAAGGTTAATCTCAATGGAAACATTTCCAGAGTCCACCAGCTAAGGTCTTCCCCCAGATGGGAGTCCTGGTCCTTTTCCTTCTTTTGGAAATGTTGGTGCTCCGTATATGGCAACGTTGTCTTTGCCTAGGTTAACCATCAGTTTGCCCATTTGGTTGTTTTCAACCTCGGTGGTCCTGAGCGTCATGACTCCTGTTCCACCGTCTCCTTCGTTTGAATCACAACACAATGATTCTAGGGTTGAGCCTTCGCCTTCTTCCCCTGTTTCTTCATCCTCCTCTCCTACTTTGCCTAGTGAAAGTTCCAAATCCAATAACCAGGAGGCTAAGAAGAAGAAGAGGAAGACGAAGAAGAAGAAGTTAGATAAGCGAGAGGCCACCTGTGCAACTATTGCTCTGAGTACACCTCCGGTGGAAAAACCTTCTTATCCTCAACGGAAGGTTAAATTTTCTTGTAAATTGTGCAATGGTGACTGTTGGGCAATTTATTGGGCTTAAATTGCTGCATTAAATTATCGACCAGGGAAACTCGTGAGCTTGTGATGATGCCAGCAAAATATATGCAGGAGTAGGCAACTAACTCTATGTCTAACTAAATTATTTAAGATTCAATATAATATGCAAGGGAAGAGGCTCCTAACTAAGGAGGTCCTGGTTGTCCTTCCCTACAGTATCATAGAGAAATCATTCATAAAACCAGAAACTTGAAATAAAGACAAGAGAATGAACTTAATTGTTGTTCAGATTCAAGTAGAGAGAGAGACTAACTTAGTCTCTTGATTGTCCTCTCATGTACTAATCCAAACTAAACTAAGATTCATTCACAAGCATAAGAAATGAAATAACTTGAAACATGAAAGCAAAAGGATGAATTTCAATTACCATATAAATCAATGGAGAGAGAGCCTAACTTAGACTCTTGGTATCTCCTCATATGATACTTGAAACATAAAAGCAAAAGAATGAATTTCAATTATCATGCAAATCAAATAGAGAGAGAGAGCCTAACTTAGACCCTTAGTTGTCCTCTCATATGCTGATTAGATTCTAATTTAAAACTCATTCATCAATCACAAACAAATCCTCAAACATCTAAACAAGTAAATGAAATAAGATCTAAGATGAAATAAAATGTTTCTCTCATCCTTTTAGAGTGAGCTCAATTCTCTTAAGAACAAGACAAATTATTCCATATACTACATTAAGGAAAATTAAATCTAAAACTACATAATGGAAATATATGTAAAATTTATATCTAAAACTACATAGTGGAAATATATGAAAAATGAAGCTTTATTCTATTCCATCATAAGTTTGGATACATGCTCTAAGAGTCCTCTCCTTTGGAATGGAGGAGGTGCTCCTATTTATACAAAAACTATGATAACAACCTCATAAATGTAGACCCACTATTCTCTCCTTTGACCCACATATTTCTCAACCATCTAGACACATAACCCTATCCTCCATGATCTCCTCCATGAGGTCCATGATTTTCTCCATGATCTTTTCCATGAGGCTTATCTTATCAAATTCGAATTTGATCATTCAAGGCCACATAAAGATGCCCTGGAAGCTTCCTTTGTGCCTACACATGTCAACAAACTCATTCTAATTGTTAGGTATAAGTATAAGCATTTTATTTTCTAAAGTTTAGCCATAAATTCACTTAAAAATGTTAAGAATTAATAAACTTTGGAAAAGCATAGTTATAACCCAATAATGAGATAAATGGAATGATGTGGAGGTGGAATGGAGGTGACATGAAGGTAAAATGTGAAGATATTGGTGAATAATGGAGTGAAAATAGGGACCATTGTGAGGCCCAACAGTGACCATCTTCTCCGTGATTGTCCTGGTATTCCTAGGATCTTAGAAGTATGGTCTCACGATTTGGCTCATCCCTCATCGCCTTTTGATGCTCATGTCGATCCTTCACCCTCAACTGGCAGTGGTAAGAAAAAATGGAATATTAGATTCCCCTGTAGGTTATGTGAAGGCAACCATCTCCTTCACCTTTGTCCGCTCATGGATAAAGCTTCCGCCATTTTGGAAAGTCTTACAGCTTCTTCACCCCAACTTCCAGTTGGTTATCAGAGGCTCTCTTCTGACCCTCTCTTGGTTGACAAAGAGATTGACTTGGATTCATCTCTTGTCCATCCTTCTCTTCCTGAGCCTGGCTGTGTTGTGTCTGTTTCCGACCAACCATTGGTCGAAAAGAGTGTTGACTTGGTTTCACCGCCAGTTGTTCACTCTGTTCTAGAAGAGCATAATGATCATACTACTCATGTTCTTCTCATCTCGTCAGATTCTCCTGAGTCAAAGAACGATGCTCTTGTCCCTTCTGATCAAGAGAGTCCTTCTTCGGTTCCTGTAGAGCATGGGGGGAATCATATGATACCCCCACCAAGTAGTTCAGTCGTTTCCTTCGACTGGAGTCACTTGACTGCTTTCTGCCTTCCATCTTATGTGCCTTTCTAGATTACAGTACACACCTATAATAAGGCAGTACCTAGCACTCTCTTGGATGAAGGTGCATCAGTTAGCCTCATGCCTTCCACTACTTGGCAAGCTTTGGGCTCCCCACAGCTTGTGCCTATCACCCAAAATCTGTTGGCTTTCAACGGAGGAACTAGTCAACCTTTGGGGATCCTTCCACAGTTCCTGATTACTTTGGGAGGAAAAACCATCTGCATAGATGTGATGGTCGTCCAAGGTGCCTTGGATTTCAGTCTTCTCCTTGGCCGTGACTATATTTATGTCATGGGGGCTCTTGTTTCTTCACTTTTCTGTGTGGTTTGTTTTCCTCACGATGGAAGAATTGTGACTATAGATCAGTTGTCATTCTTTGGTCACCATATACCTCATGTACAACCATCATCCCCTCTTGGTTCTTGTCCATAAGCCATACCTTCCCTGCCACAGGTCAATTATGTGGCTACTCGTTCCGTCTTTGCCTCTGTTGATGATCATGCAGATGGTCTTGTACGTCATGTACTGGGGGCATTGGAACTCGATCTGTCATTGGTGCCCAATGACATGTGTTCCTCCCAAAGCATGGTCCTTCCTTCTTGCGAAGACCTCTTGGGAGTCATGTTCTTGTATGGCCCATGAATAGGAGTCTAAGGATATTTTTGATCTTGTGTCGACCTCGTTTAGAAAATGAATCAAGGCGTTCCGAGGATAGTTCTGATCTTGTGTTGACCTCGTTTAAAAAATGAATCAAGGTGTTCCGAGGATAGTTCTGATCTTGTGTCGACCTCGTTTAAAAAATGAAACAAGGAGTCTGAGGATAGTTTGTTCCTGTGTCAACCTCGCTAAAAAATGAAACAAGGGGTGATGAGCATAGTTTTTGTCTTTTGTAAAGCTCTTTAAAAAATGAAACAAGGATCTTGAGGAGACTTCTTAGTCTTGTGTCGACCTCATTTAAAAAAATGAAACAAGGGTTTGAGGATGGTTCGTGATTTTGTGTCAACCTCATTTCAAAAATGAAACATTTCCCTTTTGTCAATCGAGTCTTTGATTGAGATCTCGTCAAATCCCAATCCAGTCTTTCCTAGATCTCGTCATTGAACCTTCATTACATCCACCTCGTTGAATGTAATGAAGCTTGGGGGGCATGTACCTCAATTGGATTATTATGTTGGGGGCATGCAGACCTTAGTTAAGCATAGTTTCCCATTTCAAGCTTGTGTAAACAATGAAATTGAATCCAAGCTTGGTTCTCCATGGTTCAAGCTTGTGAAAAACGAACCCGTGCGCCGATGTCCCCTTTTTGGTTTGGTGCGTTAAGTGATTTCTTGATTATTGTGTCTTTTGTCTTTTATGCAGATGTTATGAATATTAGTCGATGCATTAGTAAATTATGTATTAAGTGGACATTTGCACAATTATAAATCATAGACAAACATTCAGACATAACAAGCATAGACCATAAAACATAAATAGATGCATATCGTGTGTTGCGCACCGAGGCGCTCAAAAAATAATGTATATGTTACAATCCGAGACACATGTCTCTCAAAACTCCAGAAAAGGAAACCTAGGAGACTACTCTGGGTGTTGCTCTCTATAGCAGACCACTGCCCGAACTACTCGTCTGAGCAGTCTATGAATCCTGTTCGACACACCCGCGGTGTGTCATTGGTACTGTCTCGGGATCTCCTCGAACCCTCTGTAGTCAGGGATCCCCTCGGTCAAGCCCTCCAAGTTTCGGGCTATCTCCTCCTCCGCATCTCCACCTGGAGGTGGCAAGGCAAGCTCTTTGTTCTCCCTCCGAGCCGTAGGAGCAAGACCCACCGGTCTCTCAGGTCCAATATCTACAAAAGTTGAGTATAATTATTAGGGCATATACATTTAAAATCCAAAAACAATAAAAAACTAAAATATAAAAGTTTGGTGGTCAACCCAAGTATGTTACCTCTCTCATCCCACTGCTCTCTAGGTGGAAGCAGCATGTTCAGGTCTCCCCTGAAATCCGTCCCTGCATAAGGCCAATCCTCAACCACCACCTGTTGACGATGTAGCCACTCCATGAAGTCAGGACCCCATGATACTGGCTGGTCACCGCCTCCTCGCAGCATCACATGGGCCCACCGAGTGATTCGGGTCTCTCGTGGTCCGGGCCACCCTACTTGCATGTCCTGTAACTGAAGTATGGGTACCCGCTCCAGCATGAGCAGTATCAGAATCAACCCATACCTGAACTGCTTCGTCTCACCTCTCTAGCATTTAGTCAGCTGCCTCTTCATGTTCAGAGACATTGCCTCTACCCAGTCAAACATGGTAGGATTGAGGCAATCTAAAGCCAGCCACAGTTGTGTTTTAGTTGCCTCATGTTGAGCCTGAGAACCAGCTACTCTCGTGATCGTGAACAACAATACACGCAGTGACAGATCGTTCACTATTGGAATCTGTAACTTACCACTGGTGGGTGATTTTCATGCCCCTGGGCATGCTCGTGCAATCAGCATGTCTAAGGACTCTCCAATGATCCGCACACCGCCCATGCGAGGTCTCTCCCCTCATCATGATAAACCAGTAAGGAAATATATATATGTGGAGTCAAACTCAACCTCTTGCCCTCGGATGATGAATTTACCCTCTGTTGGGTTCCATGATCGAATTAAGAATTCTAGGAGGTCTAATTGTGCTCTTAATAGTAGCGTGAGGAATAATTTGAGCAGTCCGCAGTTCTGGAGGACCTGCAAGCATTGAGGATCAGTTGCCCCTCTCTCGTCATCTACATCATGTGTGTGTTCTTGCCATGAAAATTCCATTTTGCACCCTGCACATACAAACATTCTCTTATTAGAAATTGTTTGATCCATTTTTATATGCTACAATGGTGTAAAAATAAATTTTTTGTGTTTTCTGTGCTCGTCGCAGCTGTTTCTAAAACAGCTGCAACAGTCTGATTTGGACAGTTTACAATTTCTCGGATCGTCGCAGGGGTACATCACTTTCCTGCGACGATGCCGATTTTGGCCCATTGGGAATTCACGGTCATCGCAACCCCGAGGGGAGAATCTGCAACAACCGAGGCGAATCTTTGAAACAAAAATTCTTCCCAAACTCAACCAAAACGTTGAAATTATGGTTAAAATGAACTCAAAACACAAAGGAAAAGGCAGAATACTTACTTGGAGAGAGTTTGGAACATAATGAATCACCACAACTCTGGAAATCGGCACCCAAATTCGCAAGGTATGCATTGTTTGGAGTTTTACCATGGTTAAAAATAAAACAAAGTGAATTATGTTTTTACCATATGCCTTGTTATAGCTTTTCTTTTGAAATTTAGGGATTTAACTATAGTTTTTTGGGTTTTTACTATAGTTTTTAGGGTTTTGGCTATGGTTTTTAGGGTTTTTGACTTAGGTTTTCGAACATTAATCATGTATCCTTGTGGAATGGGTCTTATGCTTGGGTTTCTCTGTGCAGGAACAGGTGTGTTGGATGCGGGTACTGATCGATACATGCTTGGTAAATACCGCGAAAATTTCTCACGAGTCCTCTTTAAGCTCTTTTTTGACTCGTAAAAGATGAAAAGATTGCCGAGTATTTTTCCCTTTTTGACTCATTAAAGAGAATAAAAATGGAGGTCTGCTTTCAGCTCTTTTCCAACCATTTAAAAATGAAAAGATGGCCAAGCTCTTGTCGTTTTGAGCTCGTTCTTGGTTACGAAATGTCGTGTCTCCAGTAAGTTTTCTACTTTTTCGGACTAGAAACACTATTTATGAAAAGTACTCCTTGACTAAAATGATCAAGCGATTCTCTAGAGTATTGTTTTCTACCTTTTCGGGCTTGAGGGACACAAACTTATGAAAAGGGGCCACCTGGAGTTTTCTTTTCAATGTCTTTTTCAAAGTCTCTAAACATGAAAAAGACTCTAAGTTTTACCTATGTCAGACTCGTTTAACCCTAACGACATTGGACTCGTCACCATGATGAGACCCGAGCTTCTCCTCCCTAGGGCTCGTTAAAATTTCACTAGGTTGGATTTGTCTGAAGAAAGAACTTATATCGCAAGCATATGCTATCCCCTTCAATCTTTTTTTCAAAAATAATTGGGGTACTCGCCCGCAATGGTGGGGGGAAATTTTGGAAGTATTCCATTGGTTCCCTACGGCAACTAGTCACTCTTGAACATCGACATCTTTGCCCCTCGCCGGGTTTGGGATATCCTCACATCATCATTGGCCTTCTGGGGTTTGGGTTTGTCATTTTGCCTCATTCCATTTGATCCTTGTCGTCTCCACTGGACCTTCGATCCCTTGGTACCAAAATGATGTCACACTCTAGAGTCGTGTCGCCTTTATGTTCAAGAGTTTAATCCTTCTGATTCTCTGTTTCGTTCATCTTCATCTTGTTCCTTGTCTCGTGTCGTTGATGTGGGAAACATTATGGCCCTCCTACGACAAGTCACTTCCTGTCGACATCAACTCATTATCCAAGAAGTTGATCTAGAGATTCCTTTCGGGTACCTTGGAGCTTGCATGCCTCAATGGCAAGTTCTTCGCACTCGATGACAGGCTTGCATTATTGGTCTTCGATCGGGTGATTCCACAAGTGTTCGACTCCAGATCATTCTTCACACTTTGTGGATTGTACTGACAGTACCTTGAGAACCATTGACATTACTGGTGGTCTCTCTCGCGCTTATTAATGATTTACATCATTGGCCGGTAATCAAGCGATTTTCTAGTATGCTCAACTTCAGCACATCTATTCGCATATTAGAAATTGTACTATGATCAGTTGGGATTCAAGACCCCGGACTAACATTACATAAGTTCGGGTTGTGTGGATTGGTTCGTGATTGCATACATGACTCTTTGATTGGATGGCTGCGACCATACCTAAGTCTTTCTAGATGGTTGCAACCATACCTCTATTTTTATATGGTCTTATCGACTGGATGGTTGCGTCCATACCACAGACCAATTCTATCTGTCTTTTGGATGGTTGCGCCCATGCCTAGACTACATGTATTTCTTTCACTGTCAGAGATATCAGTTGTACTTGCACCTACAGGTTCTCAGCGATGGTGTTCCGGTTCGGTTATGGTTTCATAAAGCATTTCACCCCTCCCACTCTCTCGGCCTTCATGCTTTAGGGGGCATCTGTTACACAGTAATTTGTCACTGACCCTGTATCCCCTGATCTCGGATAAAGTCAGTCCCTGAGCGACATCTTCTCTATGTCATACCTCAAACAAATGTGTCCACATCTTCCCAATCATTCAAGAAGATTAAAAAATGCTCTTTAATCCTGAAGATTGACCCTTTTTACCCATGTTTCACTCGTCCGTCGCAAGTAAACCTCATTCTTCTTGTGACGATTTCCTGTAATGAACTAGAACATTGTGACGGCGTCACAGGGGTACATTTGTTCTCTGCGACGGTCGAATTTTAGGGCTCGTCACAAGTCCTAAATATCTTTCTTGTGACGATAGCTCTGAATACATTGTTGCCTCGCGACGTCATCTCTGAGTCCCAGTGTTTGACTCGCAACGATCCAGATATGGCGAATTAGTTCAAACATAATGCTTCTGGGTGGTTTTGGAACTGATTGTTGGATCAAGGAAGTTCCCATTTCCTCCTCTAGGATGGTGGTTATGCCTTTTAAGAAACCCCCCTTGAGGATAAGCTCCCTCTCCCTCATTTATGGAGGCTTCTCCTCTTATAAAAGCATTCCCCATTGCTATGATCAACTAGTTTTTGGTATTGAGCAAATTAGCTAGTTTTGGTGTGAGATTGATAATTTGCAGTGTGAATTGTTGATAGTCTAGCAATTGGTTGTGGATTGCCTTAGCCTTGTACTAGTGCTTTTGAGTGAGAGAGAGAGTTATCAGCCTTTTGGGAGACCCTTTTGAGAGTGAATGTTTGAAGAAACATACTAGTTGGACCCTTCGAGGAAGCTTGCGACGTCAAGGCTTGGTTGTAAGCTTTGCTTTTATTCCTTTTAATACAATCAATGGTGATTTCCTATGTCATGTGTAAAATATACTTTATAGCTTATGATTCCTTGACTTGGTAAGTGAATAGATAATTGGTGTGCTCTGTTATGTGTTATGTTGTTTTCTTGTGTTGTTTCAGGGGAATCGCTCAACGAGGAGAAGGAAATGATAGCTGAAGCGGTACAACGAAAGCTCCGTCGAACACCGGCTTGAGGTAGGCTCTTTCAACAGTGGTTGGTTAAGGAAATTAGCTATTGTTTTGTCTTGTTGTGACTAGACCCACTCTAGGGCTAGAGGGGTTGCCTCTGTCCGCAGAGGGAACATTACCTACATCACACCCATTGATGTTGCTTTTCTGAAGTGAAGCACCTGAGGTATTTCTCTAGACATTTGTTGACAGCTTCAATTCGACCATCAGTTTGGGGATGATATGAAGTATGTAGTTGTAGTTGGGTGCCTTGTAGCTTGAAAATTTCCTGCCAAAAGTTACTGGTGAAGATCGGGTCACGATTAGACACAATGGAAGTGGGCATGCCATGCAATTTGAAGAGCTGGTCCATGAAAGATTGAGCCACCAAAGTGGGTGTAAAATGGTGGGGTAGGGCGCAAAAATGAGCATACTCAGAAAGTCTGTCCATAACCACCATGATGGCTGACTTGTTGCCTGACTTCGGAAGACCAGTAATGAAATCCATAAAAACATCCGTCCAAATTGAGGCAGGGATGGGCAATGGTTGTAAAGTGCCTGGGGACTTGATTGTTTCTCCTTTGTGGTGCTAACACACATCACATTCAGCTACGAAATTAAGAATGTCCGTTTTCATGCCTGTCCAAAAGAAGGAACGACGAGTGCGAGGATAAGTCTTCTAAAATCCTGCATGACCTGCAGTGGGAGATGAGTGCAACTCTGCCAAAAAGGGCATTTTGAGGGTGGATGTCGGTGATATCACTACTCAGGCCTTGTAGCAAAGAATCTCATCCTTCCAACAGTAGCCTGCTGTGGAATTAGGATCTGCGTGCAAGTTATTAATTATTTGGGAGAGCGAAGGATGTGAAAACCATTCCTTGCGAGCTTCTTCAATCCAATCTGGAATGGGCAGAGAGATTGCTAGCAGGGCGTTGTCCTCCTCAAATTGGCGTGATAAAGCATCCGCTACGACATTTTCACGCCCTTTCTTGTAAATTATCTCATAATCATATCCCAACATTTTGGATAGCCATTTATTTTGTTGTGGCAGGGATAGTCGTTGCTCCAAAAAATATTTAAGGCTTTGATGGTCTATGCGGATTTGGAAACGATGCCCCAATAAGTATAGTTGCCAGCTGTCCACTGAATGTAAGATGGCCATCATCTCCTTCTCATAGGTAGATTTTCCCAGATGTTTCCCACTTAGTTGTCAGCTGGTGAAGGCCAAGGGTCAACCTTCCTGCATTAAGACAGCCCTAATACCCGTACCTGAAGCATCACTTTCAATCACAAAACATTTAGTGAAGTCGAGTAGTGCCAATACGGGAGTGGAACACATGGCTTGTTTGAGAGCTATAAACGCCTGTTGTGCTTCATCAGTCCAGAGGAATGAATTTTTCTTGAGAAGGTGAGTGAGGGGTCTAGAAATGTGACCATAATTGCAGAAAAATTTGCGATAGTAGCCGGTGAGACCCAAGAATCCTCTCAAACTCTTCAAGGTCTTTGGTTGGGGCCAATCCTGCATTGCCTGGATCTTTTTGGGATCCACCCTGACACCTTCACGCCCCACAATGTGGCCCAAATACTCGACTTCTTTCATGCCAAAAGAGCACTTGGACAATTTGACAAATAATTTATGCTTCCAAAGCAGTTGCAAGAGCAGGTCTACATGCTGAAGATGTTTTTCCCAGGTGAGGTTGTAGATGAGAATGTCATCAAAGAAAACAAGGACAAATTTTCTGAGATATGGTTTGAGCAGGTGATTCATGAGGCTCTGAAAAGTGGATGGGGCATTACAGAGACCAAATGGCATGACCAGGAATTCATAATGGCCTTCATGAGTTTGGAAAGCAGTCTTCGGAATGTCTACTTCTTTCATGCGATTTGGTGATAGCCCGAGCGAAGATCTAGCTTAGTAAAGAATTGAGCCCCATTTAGTTCATCCAGTAAATCATCAACAGCCGGGATGTGGAATTTATCTTTGACCATCAGGTTGTTGAGGGCCCTGAAGCCTGGACACATGCGCCATTCCCCATCTTTCTTGAGCACCATGAACACAGGTGATGAATAAGGACTGATGCTAGGACGAATGACACCAGCTTCCAGCAGTTCCTTGATGATTTTTTCAATTTCATTCTTTTGGGCGAAAGGGTATCGATATGAGCACACATTCGGTGGTTGTGCCCCTGGGACCAAAGTAATGTTATGATCATGTTCCCCTCTAGAGGGTGGAAGCTCATGAGGTTTGTTAAAGACCTGTGGATGGTTGTTTAAGACCTATTGCATCTCAGGATGAATATGAGAGTAGTGGGCTCGAAGGCCTTGATGGCATTAAATTGGGCGATAACTCCATGGTGGCCCTTTTATAACAACTTTTCCATCCGATGCAAGCTAATGATAGAAGGAGTACCTGCCTGGAGTCCGTGGAGGGTATGTGTGTGGTCATTCTGCTTAAAGCTCATATATGACTCCTAGAAATTCATTGTGATTGGGTCAAGTGTGCAGAGCCATTCAGCACCCAAGGCAATGTCACACCAACCCATGTTGATGGCAAACATGTGGGTCTTTAGGTGGTAATCTCCCATCTGAAGTTTGATATTTTCACAGCGACCTTCACATTTCATTGTCCCCCCATCAGTAATCTGGACCTGGAAATTAGAGACTGCTCTGACAAAACAATGCACAGCTTTTGTGACTCTCTGATGGATAAAGTTATGCATGTTTCCACTATCAATCAATACTACTACAAGGTGATGTTTAATAAAACCTTTGATTTTGAGAGTTTGGGGAGAAGAAATGCCTGCCAAAGCATGGAGCGAGATAACTGGTTCTTCTGGTGTAGCTGGGAGCTCATTGTCCTGCTGGTTGTCCTCATCTTCCTCCTCTGGTCCCTCAAAGGGTGGGGCTTCCTCAGATGAACTGTGATTAGTAACATCAATTTGAAATAATTTGGGTTCCTTGCATTTATGCCCCGGGGAGTATTTGTCATCACAATAGTAACACAATCCTTGCTTTCTTCTTTCAGCCATTTCTGCGAGTGACACCTTTTGAACCTTAAGTGTTTAGGTAGTGCCCTGAGCCTGGGTGGGGCGTCCCTTGGCTATGAAATTTGGACGAGGCAACTGGGCCGCTAAAGCACGTTCCACTTCGATAGCCTTTGTGCAAGCTTCCATCCATGTGGGTGGGTGGTGCATCCAGACATGGGCTTGGATGGCATCTTTGAGACCACTTATAAAACATTCCAAGTAGAATTCATCTCCCAGACCTGTTGTGCGGAAGGCTAATGCCTCAAAGGCTGTAATATAGTCGTTTAATGTGCCTGTCTGTTTGAGCTTAGTAATACGATCCAAAAAATTCGATTCACGTTCAAAGCGGTCACAAATGGAATTTGCGAACGCCTGCTAAGTAATTGTTCTTGGATAGCATTTTTGATGCCACTGCCACCATTTCCATCTTTCTTGGTCCAAGTAAAGGCCTCCCACATGTAGCTTAGTCTCATCATCTCTGATGGTCCATTTGTGATAGCCATATTGCCGGATTAGAGCCATCAAATTTGTACATGTCCAACTTGGGTGGTCAAGGGTGGGAATGTTGGTGATTTTCATGGAAGTGAAGATGATGGCTAGATTCTCCTTCATGGTCTTCATTAAAACCATATGTCTCTGATTGTAACACCAACTTGCCCTTTGTGACTATGTCTTGTAATGTCTGGATCTTCCTTGTTAATTCCTCCAACCATTTTTCAAGGGTCTCCATCTTCTCATTGGTCATAGCTTGAGCTCTAGTTTCTACCATACACAGATCCGGGTCACTTGTCGTCACTGTGAAAAAATTTGGGACCGCCCGAAAATTGAAGCTGACAAGTGAATGGTACCACCTTGCTCAACTCGTTGTCCTAATTCTTTATAAGCATTCGGGGAGTTTTACTTCGAAAGGAGTTTTACTCCCCGCTTATCAATACTGTAGTAGCCAATTTTCAGAAAAGTTAATCTTGCCCAATGTCCTGCGAGAATCGCCCCAGGTTATAGGAGCCACAAGCCTCCCTGCACAAATGGTCAGATCTATCTGCGAAACCCTCAACTGTAGAATGTGAGTAGGACTGCGGCAGCAACAGAACCCAACCTGCTAGATCTGACCTGGCAAAGAAGATGATGGGCGATCGTCAAAGAGATGAGGGAACTATGCTCTCAAGGAGTGTCAGGTGCTACAGATCGCAATATACATAAGGATCCAACAGTAGTACTCGGCCCAATATTTCAAGGCACTAACTAAGGAGGATCAACTGTACCCTTAGTCGTACTACCCGACTACCCTATCGTATGCGCGAGTAATCTCCCCGAGAGTTGTTATCGGTGTACTGTAGCAGCAAGACGGTTAACGGTTTATCTACGGCAAGGTTTCAGGTGAGCCTAGGGGGCTTCCGATATACCCAGAGGGTACGTGCAAGACAGTCTGTGCTCAGTTCTGTCTAATGTGCTACTACTCGAAGGGGTACCCACAGGGATTACAAGGGGATCCAATAAGCGTGACCACCTCTTGTATTTCCTATGTGCATGCCTCCCCAAATCTGCAGGTTTATGCGCTCAACGACAGATCCCGTGGTTTAAAGACGTCAGAACACGTCTCTAGCCAAAAAAAATCTGCTAAAAATGGAGATACCACCAGCCCTGGAAAGTGCTCTGATACCACTTGTTATGCTCTTGACCTGCGAGAAGATGCCAGAATACTAAATATACGAAGAAACACAACCTAGAACATAGAACAAAATGAGAAATAACAACATGTATTTTATTATTCAGAGATGAAAGCAATGTTCACTTGCCTCTTCGAGGGGGCAACCTCCAATAAAGCAGGGCTCGATTACAAAATAAGACACGACGCTCCTCAATGGGGAGTCTCTATCCTTTATATAGGATTCATACATGCAATACCATGGGTCAGTACCATGGTTCTCTTAATACCATCTATCTAATACCATGGCCCATTTGCAACTAACTGTGGTCCCTTTCTTTAAATGTGGGTCAACCACTTACAATTATTAATATGGGCTTTATTGACTCTTTAACTAACTACAACTATGACTCGACCCTATTACATAAATAAGGGGATTAGGGTTGGACCCTAACATATTTCGTCCCTAAAAATATAGACTTTAACATGTTTAGCCATACTCAACTATGGTCAAGTAATCCTCTCCACATATTCTAGCCATCAACTCAAACAACCACATTAGTAAATATGGTTGATATAGGTCAATTAATGTCATTTTCAACCCTTTGTATGTCGATCACTACATGAAAATAAATCCGTGTATATCAACCACATTTACTAATATAATTATGTTACTCCATATAAAAACTATGCTCAAATTAAATTTGAAAATAATATCTTAACCACTTTTAAATATCACTTTTTAAAATTAAAACATTATCCTTCGAAATTATTGAAATAAAAATTCTAACTATTAAATATAAAATTTCTTTATAAATAAAAGCACAAGATATATTCACAAGTAGAAAAGTAAAATATACTCATAATTTATATAATAATAAAAAATGGAATCTTTTATTTTATATAACTTATTGCATATCAAGCATAACTACTATCGTTTTAAATGAGCAACTTCTTCAAATTCACCACCCATCTACATTCAAAACTTCATCTAATTTCGATATAAAAACAAAAAAATTAAACTCCTATAAAGTCTCATTTATTTTTGACCAATCTTGCATTACCTAAATGGTTTTGTGAGAAAAATCTTGCACTTGTTGGATTTAACATTGAAGGTGATAAACTTTTATGATACATCTTTGTAAAAGATATAGTTTAATTATTTTATATTTAAATCTAAAATAAAGTAGTATAATATTATTTAATATATTTTTTTAAATAAAATAAAATAATATTATTTTAATTTTTTATTTTTTATTAATTAACATAAATTAAATATTATATTTTTCTTTATTTAAATTATAATTTAAAGATATAAATAAACGAGTTGTTTTTGGTGAGATTTTTTGAAACTTTTTTTTTAGTGAATTTTTCCGGTCTATTTCTCTAAAATCTGGCAAGAATTTATTGAAATTACAAATTTAATGGTTAACCTTTCACAATCTAAATGCCTTAGGGTTTTTCACTATGTTGAATCTATTTTAAAGGGGGGGCTAAGTCCCCTGGAAGAAGCTTTATTATAAGGCCCGTATGTACAATATTTTACATATAATTTTACATCAATCACGTCACATCAATCATATATTGATTCGGAAATAGCTGCACTGTGAACCGCGCAGCGCCACATCAACGGGATCGATCGCGGGTGGGGCGCGAAGGAGCCGACAGCCCCCACCGTGCGAGCCATGCACTCATGCCTATGTTGAATCTATATACAGTCAAAAAACCAATTTAAATAATACAAATCAAGATTTCATCTCAAAATTTTACCCTATATTATAACATTGAAAAGTTCAAAAAATCACACTAAAAACAATATTAAATAATCAATAATTAAATCACCCTTTAACCATACAAATTCAATCAACTGAAACTGAATTTCAATCACATGTGATATGTATATATAAACACACCGAGGAACACTTTGAAGATTCGATTTCAATTCAATCAGTTCATATTGAGAATGAGACGAAGGTTGAGACCAGGGATGGAATTTGACGGGCATTTTGCCCGTCATAAGGCTTTTTGAACGTATTTGACGGCTGGAATTTGTCCATGCCCGTTTTGAGTGACGTGCCCTGAAGAATAAAAAACGTATTTTTGACGTTTGGAACTTTTTCCAAAACGTTCTTACGCCCAGGGTTAGAATTTTTCGCTATTATTGGCTATTCGAATGATGTCGGCGGGTAATTGCACATGCAGAGCGTCAGAAACTTTTAAAAATAAAATAAAATAACGTTTATAATGATTTAAAATTTTACGACTTAATATTTAAGTCAGAAAGGTTATCGACATATGTAAATAAGTTATGTTGAAATAGACAGCTAGGCATTATAAATCACAGTGACAACCAATGGCATCGTAACAACCAATCTGAAAAGATCAGAGGAAAATTGCCTTTTCCTATGTACTCGCTAAGCACGACCAAGATGATGTTTTAACCTACCTTGTATAGACTCTCAGCTGCAGCGTGAAACTCTTGGCTGCATGAGGCAAGTAACTCATTGAATTGTGAATCTTGCCCAAATGTTGGAATCTTTCCCTGGACGATTTCGGGGATCTTGCATGCAATTTCCAAGTTCCCAAACCCAACGCATTGCGCATTGCCCATTCCTGTTTTCTTTGTACAATCGAGTTCATGATTCACACTCTCTCTCAACGCATTGCCCATTCAAACTTACGCCTGTTCCCCAGGCTCCAGCTCAAGATTGGCTCCAAGGCCCATTCAAACTTACGCCCGTCGCCCAGCTCAAGATTGGCTCCAAGGAAACTGGGAGGAAATTACAAATTGGTGCTTCAGGTTAGTGATTGATTTTTTATTTTTCAAACACTATGGGTTTACCCTCTAATTGTTGCTAGCTTTTAATTTTTTATTTCATAAATTTCACAATAGATTTGGATATGTGTAATTACTCACCGCTCTTTAAACATGGGTTTATCATTATGGAGAATATGGTTTCTTGGAGATTTAAATTCTTTTATGAAATGATTGTCGATTGTTTCACTGTCTACAAGTCTCTCCCAAAATTTACTTAATACACATTATTAATTTACTTCTTTTTTTTCCGAAGAAAAAGCGAACTTTTATTGAAGAAATAAAAAATTACTTTGCATATGCTTCAGCATCTCTGTTTGGACTGTAAGATTGCTTTTGCTATCCAACAAAAACGTCCTACCTTCAACAAAAAAACCAGTTGTTCTTTGAATGAACTGTTGTAGACTGTTTTTTCCTTCTAATTTGTTCAGCGATAAACCGTGACATCCCTTTCAAAAAAGGGCAACAGAACCATCATAAAAGACGGGTCCATCAAAGACATAAGCTTGGATCTGCTCCCTTGTATTGCTAAGCTTGTAAAAATAATCCATTGCTTTCTGTAAAATGGCATGGTATTGCACAAATGCAATTACAGTCACAAATACATCATCCTACGACAGTAAAAGTTATTGATGCAAAGATCATTTTAAGTAAAAATAAAAGAAAGATATTAGCTTCACTCTAGACACTGAAAATGTCTTCTATGCCTAGTACCTACGAATCACGATCTTTGCATTTTAAGGTATAGTAGTTGTTCACATCATGCAGGTAAGTTAACAATGTGATGCAGCTCCGCCTCCAAGTATTTAGTATCTTGCATGCAAGTTAAGAATGTGATACAGCTCCAAGCATTTACTATTTTAGTTGTATAATAAGTGTAATGTAAACGGGAAAAGAAAATTAACTATCACGGAGATTTCAGGCATGGATTGAAGAAATGGCCGGCGGCCGCTTATGTGAAATCTATTGATTCCAAGCATGTGTTGGAGATAGAAATGGCCGCTTATTGCTAAGCTTGTATAAATATCGATTTCGCCTCCGTACATATTTATACGGTTGGCTGGTACGTAATTAATAACTTCTTCGATCACCAGTTTGGAAATCAAAATTTAGATGCCCAGGTTGCAATTGAAAATAATTCCTTCATAAGTGCAGCCTTTTCAAAATTTCGATTTTTTCCATGAAAATCATATAAAGACATGAAAATCATATAAAGCATAAGATAAAGAATAGAATCATGACAATAAATTAAATAAAGATGTAAATTATTCTAACAGCTATATTGAAACAATTACATTTGTCTAAATTTAAAATCGAATAAAAAAATATTTATATGGTAATACAATTAATCAAATAAGATATATTTAATATATTATTTTAATAAATAATTATGTTTGACTTAGAGTAAAAGATAGGAAAAAACTAATAATAAAGAATAATAATAAGATATAATAAAAATAAATATATTTAAAATATTATTCTAATATACCAATTACGTTTGACTTAGATTAAAGGGTTAATTTATTATGAGAACATCATTCTTGAAGGGCAAAATTTTTAATATAACGTTTCTTGACGGGAAGCATAAGGACCCAAAACGTCAAAAAAAAATTGTATGACGGGTAAAGAGAAATCCAAATTCCAACCCTGGTCGAGACTGCTCGAAAACCATCCAAGTGACTGCTTTCGGCATTTAATGCCGACCGATGCGGATCTGTCGTCGTCGTTAGTGGTCATGGCAATTTTTTTCTTTCCGGAATTGACCGCATCTCAATAATCAACTTTATTTTCTTGGTTTGCATTAAAATTATGAGTTATTTGATTTTATTGGTTTATTCTAATTAAAGTTTTCATAATTTTAATTTAATTATTAATAGTTATTAGATCGACAAAAATGGTTAATTATTAGATCGACAAAAATGGTGAGTGAAATAGATTGTTATGTTGCAGTTTTTTAATAATTTAGTTTTTCATATAATATAGTTTAATTAGTAAATGAAATGGTATTTATTTATTTTTTCTGAATTTTTTATGATTAATTTTGTCAGTCTCATACATATTTTTAAGAATCATGAGTTTAAATTGTTTAATTTGCAAAAATAAGGTGTCTCATACATATTTTTAAGAATCATGAGTTTAAATTGTTTAATTTGCAAAAATAAGGTGTCTCGTGGATTATCAAGGGGTTGAATTCATTTATATATTTAAAAGTGCATTTTAAACATCAAAAAATCACAATCATTATAATTGTTCAATTTACAAAAATAAAGTGCCCCATGGATTATCAAGGCATTGAATTCATTTATGTATTCAAAATGCATTTTAAACAACAACAAAAATCACAGTCTCTATAAATTGTATTAGGAGATTCCAACAAAATAAAACCATATCTTCTATTGATTAAACTACACCTTAAATTATACATTAAAAATATATATATATATATAACATATATATTAAAAAGTAAATTATAACACACGTGTATATATATATATATATATATATATATATATATATATATATATATATATATATATTTGAAAATTTCTATAATTTTAGTAAATAGTTTAATTTACAAAAATAAGGTGTCCCATAGATTATCAAGGTGTTGAATTCATTTATGTATTCAAAAATGCATTTTAAACAACAACAAAAATCACAGTTTCTATAAATCGTATTTACCAGATTTCAACAAAATAAAACCATATCTTCTATTGATTAAACTACACCTTAAATTATGCTTTTAAAAAAAAACTTATAACATATATATATATATATATATTAAAAAATAAATTATAGCATATGTAGATTTGAAAATTTCTATAATTTTAATAAATAATTTTTAATTTCTTCTTAATATAAAAATTGATTCAATTTAAATGTGGAAAAAAAACTCCCTCACTTAATTCAATTTAATTTTTTATATTTAAAATTAATTACTAATTTAATAATATTATTATTAATAAAAAAATCCAGTGTTTTCGAATAATTTAACTTAAATACATTAATTAGATTAAAAATAAAAATAAAAAATCTATACTTTAATCAATTTAATTTTTTATATTTAAAATTAATTACTAATTTAATAATATTATTATTAATAAAAAAATCCAGTGTTTTCAAATAATTTAACTTAAATACATTAATTAGATTAAAAATAAAAATAAAAAATCTATACTTTAATTTTGTTGTCAATGAGAATAAGATTAAGGTAGTAATAATCATCCCTCACTATTATATACATGGTTTCTTAACCTTATTTGAAATTTATACCATTTAAAATAATATATACTTTATAGTAAAATAAAATAATATTTTAAAACTAATACATAGTTTTAATAATGTTTATTTCTTTTAATGTTTTTGTTTAATTATTTATTTGAACACTTTCCTTTTATGAGAAGGGACTTTTAAATTCCCAGGCAAATCCATAGACCTTTCAAATAATTCGAGGAGGCAAAAAAAAAAACCAACGCTTTACCATTATAGGATCACCTAGCTTGCATGATTGTTTGTTCTTTAGTCGAACTAAAATTTGAATGCGATGCATCTAATCTAAGGCTCGTCATGGTGACTCCTTGGTAGCTTTTTGTTCTTCTTGAAGGATATATGGATTATGAACGATGGTGGCTTTAGGTTCTTTAAAGGTCTGAGCCTGCATGTGATTTGGAATTGGGATTCACCCACTCTTGGCTCGTTTCTCCTTGCATTGACTATTTTGTTGTCTTTCGAACAAGAAGTTTTGTGTTATCTATGGTTTTGAATGACTCTCTGGTCAAGCGAAGCATTTGTACTTTGAACTGGTGGTCATGGGTTGGCTTCCTAGCAGGGAAACTATGATCATGAGTTTATGATGGTTGTATTCCTGTTCTAAAGTAATATAATGCAAAATCTCAAAAAAAAAAAAAAAATCATACTCACCTCAATAGAATCAATGGGGTTGTAGAAAGGATGAACAAAACATGGATGGAAAAAGCAACGAACATGCTCAATGGAAATTCTATGCAAAGGAAGTGGATACTACTTGTTACATGGTAAATTGATCACTTTTATCAATGTTGATTGACAATAATCTGCATGAGGCATGGAATGGTAAAAAATTCATCTGGTAAATATCTAAAAAAATTCAGTTGATGTTTATATACATGTTCCAAAGGAAAATAAGAATAAGTTAGATAATAAAGATGAAAACTATATCTTTATTGGTTATAAAGATTGTCTAAAAGGTTATAAACTTTAGAACCAAAACTCCTAAGAAGGTTATTTATAGAAAATATGGTGTCATCACAGAGGTCAAAGATGTTGTCAAATAATTCTTATCAAGGGAAAAAGAAATAGAGAAAATAGAGTTTGAGTTGAAGGATGACAAATCTCACTCCACAAAATAATAGGAATAAGAAGAAGAAGAGCCTCATACTCGGGCATTGAGGAGATCAATTTGGGAAAGAAGACAACTAGAAAAGTATACTCCACTTAATATTCATTTTAGTTGTTCTTTGTCTATTATTGATAATAACCCTAGAAATGTTAGGGAGGTAGTGGATTCAAAGGATGGTAAACACTAGAAAAAGGACATGATTGAAGAAATTGTAGCATTTGATAAGAACAAGGTCTAGGATCTACTTAAGTTGCTAGCTAGAAAAGAGTTTGTAGGTAGCAAATGGATGTTTTAGAAGCAGTTACATGAAAAAGACAATGTGGAGAAATACAAAGTTTGGTTAATAGCAAATGAATATTCCCAAGTAGAAGGAATTGATTTTGATTAAAAAAAATCTCCTATTTCTAAATGAACTTTAATTAGATTTGGTTTCTTTATTGTTACCACTTTTGATCTCGAAGTAGAGAAAATGGATATTAAGACAACATTCCTACATGGGGACCTTGAAGAAGAAATTTACATGAAACAACTATAAGGTTTTGTAGTGAAGGGAGAGAAATAGCTTATTTGCAAGCTAATTAGGTCCATTTATGCGTGAAACGAACCTCCAGTGATATGGTATCAAAATTTTGATACTTATATATTAGGACTTGGTTTCAAAAGGAGTGAAATTGATTACTGTGTGAATTTTAAATTAGTTGGTGATCATTTTATTTATGTGGATGATATGTTGTTGATTGGAAACTATAAGGGAATCATCAAATATGTCAAAACCTAATTGTTATCTAAATTTGAGATTAAATATCTTGGTGTTGAAAATTTTATTTTGGACATTGAAACTAAAAGAGATCAACCAAACATGAAACCCTAGTTGAATCAAAGGAAATATGTTAAGACAATATTGTATAGGTTTAATTTATAGGAATGTAAACTAGTCAAGATCTATATTCTTGTGTGTAAAGTCATCTATAGATTAGCGTCCTAAGATGCATGTATTGGAAGAGGAAATGCCCCATGTTCTTTATGCTAGTGTTATTGGAAGTTCAATGCATGTAATGGCTTATACTAGAATGTACATTGCACATGGAATGAGATTTTTTAGTAGGTACATGTCAAAACCAAAGAAATATCATTGAATAGTTATAAAGAGGATTTTCAGAGATTTGCATGGGCTCTACATATTATAGAATTTGCTACTAAAGAAGACCTGGAGCAGATAGAGTGTTGGGCATACATGGATTTGTCGACACAGATAGGGTTGGAGGTCTAGATCACAGAAGATATACAATTGGTTATGTGGTTCACCTATTTGGAGGAACAATCAATTGGATGAGCAAGAGACAATTTTTAGTTCCACTCTCAACCACATATGTCGAATACATGGTAGCCACTCATGCAAGTAAGTAAATCATAAGGTTACAGATATTGTATTCATGTATTGGATTGTTACATCAAGTTGTAAGGTTAGATTGTGACAGTCAAAGTGCAATATTCTTGTGAAGATTCCAACTTATCATTCTAAGATAAAGTCTATTGATGTTCAACATTATTTTATGAGATACATCGTTGAAAACAAGAAGGTGTTGTTAGTGGAGGTGAACACTTTGAAGAATGTTGAAAATCTATCAAAAAAGTGTAGGAGCATCAAGAATTTTTCTTGGTGTAAATAAACAAAGGGAAATACTTCCTTGGATTGTTTATCATGTAATCCTAGGGCCCTTTGCAAAAAACAAAAAAACAAAAAGCGGGAGAATGTTGGGTATGTGTTATATTCCATGCACAAATAGTTCCATCTACTATATGTATGTGCTAGGGAGATCACAAGGCGAGTCAAAAAATATGTAGCCACCCTTGCCTGAGGATCCCTAAAAAATGGTCATTCTTTATATCCACTTTTATCAATTTTTGACACACTATTTTTTAGCCCAGAATTTCCTAATTCTAGTTGAGTTATTAAAATTGTAATCTAATTTGCATCAATGGATTAGGTTTTTGGATGCCAGGAGATCTTATATATTGTATTGTAATTGATGAAGAAAATGCAATGAGAGTTAGAGGTGTGACTCTAAACATTTTTGTTGTTTTTCCTAGTTAAAGGTTTATATGGTAAATCTCAGAGTATTATGTATGAGTGACATTGTTTATTTTTATGTTTTATAAAGAATATGTGAGTACATTACTTATTGTAAAGGCTTAAAATTTATATATATTTTAGTGTTAAGGCATAGATCATAATATAAAGGGAGACAATCATTGCTAGATATGGTTGTTGAAAAATGCATGAATCATTCAACAACAAATAAGGTGATCCACACATGTCTTCAAATCCCCTAGGATCACAACCACATTATCCGCTACTTTTGAATTATGCCTCAATAGATTTATGCTTTTCAATAATACACAAACAAATCTCTATGAAATAGTTAAAATTATAGGTCATATATCTAATAAGAATTCTTTACACAACAATATCCATCTACTATATACTTAGATGATATTAAAAAATACACTAAGTAATATATCTTCCAAAAAGGGGAAATAGAAGGCCTTGTAACATGGAAGTTATTCAGGAATTACAAAATAAAACTACCAAAGTGAGATCCATCTTAAAAAAAATCCTAACCCATATATCTAAAGAGTGACATGTAGTAAAAACCTTCATCACCAAATCCAACTATGAGAGAGGTTAGGCAAGATGGAAAAATTAAAAAACAAAACCAATAACAAACTCTTCTCATATGAAAATAATAAAGTTCTCGTTCTTATCTAAAAGTAATTTCCAAAAATTAATTTCGTAATGCAAAGAGAAGATTTTTTTGAATACCAAAAGATCCCTCTTCAATTAGACACAAAGGATTTATATAAATGATTACAATCACTCTTCTTCTTTTTTGTAAATTCATTGTTGGATTTCTATTGATATCAAAAAAACAGTGTACAGATGATCAAAATTACATTTCCAAATCAGCAACAAACTGACTGTACATATAGACCCGAAGAATAGATAACACTAAATAGTTGACTCTTGAAGAATAGTCAATATGATCTGGTACATCACTTATTTCCTTATACCATCCTTGTCAAAAAAAATTAATCATAAGGATGATATTGAAACAAAACAAACACAATGTGATATTGTCCAACATCATATACGTAATATTGAAGACAAAATTTCCAAAACTAAAGAGGATGAAACTAAACAAAAGGAGATTTCCTTTAAACTTTTGTTGGACTTCTTAGTCGAAAATTATCACTGGATAAGATGCAAATGAGTATGCTTAAGTATTTGCTTGAGCTGGTGCATTGATGACCCCAGGTAAATCTTGTTTCTCATTTGACTCAGTGTCGAAAGTTGAAATTTTATAGTGTTTAATGTTGGAAAATCGAGCAACTATGTCATCCAAATTATACTTGATGTCTTTGAGGATCCGCTTGATATCTTCTTGACCAACAAATAGTTTATAATTGTCTATATATTTATCTCTTATAACCATACTAAGTAAGATTTCCATTTGACAGTGATGAGTAATGGAGTGTAGTAAGTGGATCCTTCTCCTACGAAACTTCTCTGGATCTAGGATCCATTTGCGACTGCTACCTCTAATGTATGTGTCTGAAAAATAGGCTCGATCCCAAATTTGTTTGCCTTTAACTGAAGAGTTCCTTTTTGAACTTCCAAAGGCACTACATCAAAAAAGTTATCGATAGATTCCCAACCAAATAGTCTTTTGTGACATGAGGAGGAGGGCCTCGAGGAGCCTCCCGTATGACTTGATGCATGTAAGCTTGGTTCCATTAAATTACAGTTCTTGTAGTACAAGACCCTAGAACATGTGACTAGATGACTCTCTACAGAGTAGCTTTAGGTGTAATAATATGATGAGAAACAACAGTGACTTGGAAGACGGGAAGAACTACAATGGACTAGATAGTGTGTGGTTTTGTGACTATAAATCACCCATTTAAAACCATATTGAAAAGGTACATGTGTATTGTAGTATACCTAGGGGGATATTATTGGGTACAGAGGGAGGTACCCAAGGGAATAATGTAATAATGTGATGATCCATATTTAATAAATAAACTGGTTAACCCACATTACGTAAGGGACCACAAGTAGTTAGGGAATAATGTGATAAGCCCATTGTAATGGATGTATGGTATTGAGAGACCCATGGTAATTACCCATAATATTGTATGTATGAAGTCTATATAAAGACTAGAGACGCTGCATTGAGAGAGGTCAAGGATTTTTGTATTGACAACTGATGGCTTGTAGAGTTAACTCCTTCCTTAAGGAGTACTGTATGGTGTTACCCTACCTCAAGGGTTTTTCTGAAGATATTAATAAAGAAGCATTTTTATTTTATATTCTTGGGTCGATCTTGATATTTCTTGGGCATATTTTCCATTTTCATATATTTGCAGGTCAGATCTATTACATGTACCAAACCCCCCCCAACCAAGACTAGACAGCGGAAATAAATCCTAGATGGGTCCAAATTCTCAAGAGTCACCAAAGGCAGTACTGCGACGAGTTCGAAAGAGGGACTAGACTCAGAGTTGTGAATAAAGAGTATGAAAAAAATTGACCTAGAAAAAGGATAACAATCCAAATATGAGACTCTTATTAACTTAGATAATTTATAATTGATAGGAGCTCTGCGAATTGCACTACAAATATCGGCTTGGCTAACTAGTGATAATGTTCGTCCAAACAGGAAGAAAAAATGTAATAATTGACCCTAACTAAAATGTCCTAAGACGACAAATGTAATAACTGAGCAAACAATGAACTACTATAACGAAGCTATGAAGACACCATGGATAAAATTGAGACTAACTAAATTTCCAAAAAAACTGAAATTTCCATGTTATAGTAAAGCATACCCAAGACCTGAGTTGGTAATAAAAGGAAACATAACAAGGAACAATACCTCCACTATGCCACTTTTGGACCGTAAGAGGTATGACCCTTAACCAAACTAAATGGACGATTTCCTCGTGGTAAAATTGAATAGTCATCTCTGCAAGCGTTTTAGGATGCCCAACTCTCTGCCACCCTACATTCTTTATTATGCAGTTATATTGTATCTCAGACATGAGGGACGAGACCCTTGGTCACCAGAAGTACCTTTTGCGCCATCCTAGTTTCATTAGGAGTCCCAAAGCCATTATTTTCTCATTAATGAGAACTCTAATCTTGTCAAATTGAAACGTAGAAGCCTCCAATCCAGCCTATGGAGGAATGCCCATTATAGAACTGGCAAAGGAGATGGAGTAAAATAGAATGATACCACATGCTGGGACAAATAGGTCGTGGGGTGAGCATTTAAGGCACATGAGGACGAGCTTATAGATACCTCTGAGAGGGTTGTTATCTTGCCATGTTTTCGACCTCTTCCTCTAAGTGCACACTGAGCATCACGTTCGAGGTCTACCAACTTTTTAGCCATCCAAGGATTGTGCATGCTCATAATTAATTCTTTACCTAGAGAAATACACCGTCGGGATTAATTGTCATATTCAGATGGAGGGTTGTTGTCAATGCTTATCATTGGAGTTAAGAGGAAATTGGGTAACGTCACACTTCTCTACTTGGAGAATACACCATCGGGGTTAGTTGTCAGAAGATGAAAGGTTGTTGTCAGTTCTTGTCACCGGATTCTAGAGGAAATTGGATAACATCACCAAATATTGCCCCCATTAGGGTTTAGAGTTCCCATAATTTATTTATCTTGTGAGATGTATTCCTTTAGCTCTTCCGCTTGTTTTTTGCCTTCCAAGACCGACCATGGTCTATCTAGAGCGACGTGTTCATTCCTACAATTCTAGTTTGCCATCACATCTACTATGTGGTTACCTTCCCGTCGTGTTTGAATGGGTATGACAAAATGAAAGTTATCGAGAAGGTCTTTTATGCTACTATCACTGCTTGTAGATGCAAATTATGTATGAGTGAGTCTGATGAAAAACCTTGAAGTATCTTGGATATTGTCTGTATGACCAATTTGGAATCACCATGGACCTATATTAGGTGGTAACCTTCTCTCTTAGCTATGCGTAGAGATATGATTACAATCACTCACTTGACAAAATGAAACATAGTTAACTTTAGCTAAATGATGTTAATAAAGTCATATGTAACTAAAAAACCATAATTGCACTAAGTGCAAGCTCAATATGCTTATATTTATTGATGGATATACTTGGCCACGCATTCCACTATCCTAGGGATATGTGGCTTCTGTATATGTAGCTTATGAGTATTTGATATATACTTAACACAAAGCCTCGTTGTTTTTAAATCATATTATGTTTCTTGTATGTCAACAATTTACTATTGCATTTTATTGTATTGAAAAGATAACAATATAACACATTTAATTATTACTATTTTTTTTTAACTTTCCAAAATGATCTCCACGTCAATAGAACTTCATCTTTTGTCCACAGGGTCTTGGGTAGATGGTGATCGGGTGCTCTGTTAAGGCACTCCTTGATGTGAAGTCATCAGTTCAATTCCCCACCTCGATTGGGATGATATGTTGGACATGATGAAGATGTAGTCCTACCAAGCTTACAAAAAAAATAAAACTTCATATTTTTTTCCCTAACTTAAAACATGATGCAACAAAAATAAACAAGAGTGGTTTCTAAGCAACAAACCCTTGTCGAGCAAGAGTAGGAAGTGTGCCTCGCTGAGCAGGAATTGTAGTTAACTGTCTCGCAAAAATATTACACAATGCTTGCATTTTTTAGCTTGAACAGATCTGAATTTTTGTTATTTTTTGCAAAGGCCACCAAGAGTTCTATTTGTATTCTTTCTGATACATAAACCAAATTATACTCTAGGATCAACATTTATGTGTCTTATATGCACTGTAGTAGCAATCATTGATATACTTATTTTGATGTAAATTCCTTAATGTGTTCACTATGACTTGAATCCTATGCTATATGTTGGTAGCTGCAAAAAATGTACGTGGTTTGAAAAAATGAAAAACTAGCATGACAAAATGTGCATGCAATGAGTTCAAGTGTGGGAGTTCAAAATCTAAGTTTGTGACTATTCATCATAATCAAGTGAAACATTGCTCCTTTGGTATGTGCATATAAATAGTTTCCCCCAAATATGTGCAATTTCAAAAGTGTTTTGTTACTTTGACATATGCATATAAGTGGACACATTCTATAGCATTATACTAATACAATCTAATATCACTATTCCAGTAATCATGATAAGCTTAAATCCTATATATCTAGTAACATTCCATGATGGAGGCAATTTGTCATATATGGAAGGTGGAAGGATGATGAGAAATCCATTGCTACAATTTGCTCAAAAAATCATGCCTAACCCCTTCAATCCATCTAAAATACATTGATATAGAAGCCCAAAAACCAATGAGGAATAGATCACCATAGCTACTTGTGGAAAAAAAATAAAACATACTTGATAAGTTTTGCATGCTTACTAACTGTATTAACTTGTTGTTTAGATAACCTTTCTATAGCATCATCTTAGTGCTAATTTAGGCCTCATCCTAGTGTATAAACTTGTTGCCTACGACACCATCATTTTTGACCAAGGAGTGTTTCATTGGGTTATGTCTTTTGTTTTTATTTAGAGTTTCATTCCTTCTTATGGTGTGAGAACACAAAATATTTACAACAAAAAATGGGTTTGGTTATTTGGTTCATAAATACATTTTGTCAAAGACAATTGTTAGTTTGAAAGCATGTACAAACTCACCCTATAAGAATTTATATCAATTAGGTGTTATAGCAGTTGCAACACCCTCCAAAATTTTGGCCTCCATCCAAATTTCAGAGCCTTCCTTGGTTTTTCCCCCTTGATGGTCACAAACACTCGGGCTCATCCCATGAGCTCTTGTTGAGTTTTCACACCCTCTTCACTTGATCGATCACCAGTCATCTTTTGGCATGTTGATCGTTATGTCATGCTTGCGAGTTTGTTCTGGCAATTTTGAAGGTTTGTCTTTGTGTGTATGAGTTGTTTTCACTCTGTCGACATCAGTCGCACTCACACACAAAGTTGTAAACATTGTCGCGCAAGTGTCATCACGATCGTTCGAAGACATATTTCAATTGTCGCACTTGTCGCTCTCAACCTTCGAGTCAGTCTCACTGATCACATGTTGTCTTGTTGGTTTGAGGTTTCTTGTCGTCGAGTCATGCTAAGTGTGTGATCACATTTTCATGTATGCACGAGTACACTTGCTTTCACACTTAGTTAATTTTCCTGAAAAACTATCGACCAGATAACCCTCTGTCAACCAGACCCAATCTCAGTGACCTTGCACTGCTTCCCAGAAATTTGAAAAGCTTGAGGTTGTCCTCTGGGCAGCCTGCTTTGTGCAATTCTGTAAATGAGGCAACTGACTAATTCCCAGAACTACGTAGAAGTTGTCCAAGAAACTGATCCAGTCTGCGCTTCCCGCAGGACCTCCCATCAAGCCTCTCACTGGTCAACCGAAATAAATGACTTGACCTGTGACCCAGGGATACACTAATCTCCAAAACTGTGTAGAGTTGCCCTACCAGCCCTTCTTCCCTGCTTTGCAACCATCTCAGGAATTGCATAGAGTTATCTTGCCAACAACCCTTCTTCCCCGCTCTGCAACCAACCCAGGAATTGTGTAGAGCTATCATGTCATGCCCTTCTTTCCCGCTCTGCAACAAACCCAGGAATTGCGTAGAGCTATCATGTCCTACCCTTCTTGTTCACTCTGCAACCAGCCCAGGAATTCCACAGAGATGTCTTGTCATACCTGTTAGAGTCGGTCTTGAGCCCTCCATCAGCGATCAAAACTCTTTGCATTTGCATAGGTAGGTGTCTCATCAGTGTCAATTTTTGCATCCCATTAGGCATGCCATAACCCTGATGGAGGAGCTGGTGTATTTGTACCCCTCTTGGCATTGCTGGATCAGGTCATTTCAGTCATTAAGCTCTTTCAGCTTGTCTTGTCTTGTCTTGAGGTCAAATTCCTAGGTCTAAGGTTTTGGTCAAATATGTTTACAAGGTCATGTTTCTGAAGGTCAATAAGTGCTCAGCAAGCCAGAGGGATGATTGTAAAGATGTTTCTTCGAAATTTTTATCTTGTACAGTTAATTTTCACCTTGGATTTAAAAACTCTGTTTTTAAAGCCAAGGTCATTTTTCAAATTTTTGTAAAAAGTGATGAAAGTTCAAAAGACTTCAGCGGACAGCATGTAACCCTGGTCCCCTTGCCAAGATCCCTCAGATGATCTCCCTGCAAAAAGAATCAAGCCAAAGCACTAAATGAGTCAATTTCAGGACAAAGGAAACCAAAAAGTCAGTTTTATAAAGTGTCAAAGAGAAAACATTAGAAAGTGGGTTTGAGCATGAAATTTATTCAAATTAAGCTTATAAAGACCCAATCTCCCTCCTTTTACTCTCATTGTGCATCCAAGACACTTGCAAGAGAGATTGGGCGAGCATCCAAGCGATTTTGAGTGAAGACTGGTCGAAATTGGGAGCAGGACAGGCGCGCGACCCGTCAGGCCAAGCGCGTGACCCGTCAGAGCTCAACCCGCAGTGTAATTTCATAACGGGTGCGACCCGTCAGGCGCACGCGACCCGTTGGGTGAGGCGCGCGACCCGTCAGCGACCTCCCTTCCAAACTCATTGCAAATTCGTTCAAGCACCCTCCAAATCATCAAATTGCTTGAGGTAGGTTCTCCAAACTTGGAAATGGTTGCTGGTTATGTTTAAAAGACATCATGAATGTGTTTAAAAATCAAATTGTGTAAGAGGAAGAGGAAGAGGCTCCATATGGCTGCAATGTTTGATTATTAAAATGTGCTAGGGTTTATTGTTGTTCATGTTTTTTCCCTTGTAATTATTTTCCTCTTTCCCCTTTTCACTTCCCTTGTATTTCCATGTAATTTCCCCTTGCTAAATTGTAAAATAAATACAAACCCTACCCCTCTCCCTAAACACTAAAAAAAAAAAACTCAAACCCTAACCCTACTTCTCCATATGCCCATGTAAACACATGAATTTGATGATGCATGTGCAGTGATGTTTGCAGTGTTTTTCCCTAAATTCCCTGTTGTATACATGTATTCCCATTTTCCTTGTAAAAATGTCCCTCCCCTAACATTTCCCTCATGTTCCTTGTCCCCTTGAAACAGCATATAAATCAGCTTTTTACAGGCAGAAACAGCAGCACAGTTTGTCCACTTTGCTCCTTAAACAATGTCAGAAACCGAAACCTATGAGCAAAGTGATGACCAGTCATCAGCTTCAGAGATTGAGGTACAGAGGAGGCCTCATAAGGGTGGAAAGGGTGGTCATCATAGGCGAGAGGAGCCCACCTCTTTAGCAGAGTTACAGGCTTGTCCTATGGCAGTCACATGTTTCCAGTATATGTCTTGCTATGAGTTTTGTGAAAGGATCTCTCGTATTCAGCACCACAGAGAGTTGGCTCGCCTATTTGTTTTACACTTGCATGATAGACATGTCAACCTTGCCGGGGTAGACTTGACATTGACACCCGAGGTGATCTCACATGCCACAGGAATACCTAATGTTGGGGAGATATGGAATAAGCGCAAGGTGCTGGATAGTGTTCACTTTGAGCCTTTTGTCCGGCCACCATTCATGAGACAATTGGCAGGTGTGTTTCCATTCAGGTTTCTCAGGAGCGAGTATGCTCCCATGATGAGGCTCATCATGCACTATTTTACCTGTGAGGGCATATTTTCACAGGTATATTCATACCATATTCGCCTCTTGATGCACTTCACCCGAGTGAGGATGATGAACATCCCTGTTTTCTTCTATCAGAACATTTAGAGGATGGTGTCCATGTTGCAGAGGAAGAGCCCGGCACAACAGTATAGGAGCCTGTACCATTATGGTTTGATTCAGCTTGTAGTATTGCATCAGTTGGCTCAGCAGGGCATCTCATGGGAGGAGTTCATCTCTCGTGAGTTTTTCACAGCACCACCCTTGCCACATCCTGAGGTTGTTCACGAGGAGGGAGGACCATCACAGCAGCATGACATCCCTGTCACTAGACATGTCAGCTCCTCACCTTTGGTTACCTATCAGAAAGGCCCGAGGGCCTTATTTGCAGCAGCTCGGCGAGTACTATCTCCACAGCAGGTGGAAGGGGTCTCGCCATCATCATCATCTCAGCGAGTGTTATCTCCACATCAGGTGGAAGGGGCCTCGCTCTCTTCAGCAGCACAGAGGGGCAAGCAGCCCATGATTGATGAGGGGCCATCAGGAGTTCCAGATATTGAGCTTGTTGATCTTGAGGCCGGTTCTCCGAGCCAAGAGGCAAAGGAGATCATTCAGCACCTTAGAGCTAAAATGAGGTATTGCAAAAGAGACTAGAAGGTGCACAATGGACAATCTCATACCTGGAGCAGCGCAACAAACGGTTGGAGGATGAGAAAACTCTTGATGAGTTATGGAGGATTCGTAGTGACCGAATCTTGAACCGGAGAAGACCCGGTGATCCATTGCCCGCTGACCGAGAGTCCATGCTCATCCGGGTAAATTCACACTTGGAGAGGCTGTTGGCTAAGGCCAACCAAGAGAAGAAATTGCTGAGGAACATGAAGAACCATTACTGGGCAAGAATGCATGTGTGCAAGGCAAAGATGAAAATGTTTCAAAGGCGGTTGACCGAGGCACTAAAACGGAGAAAGAGGCCCAATCCCCTCCGTATCTTGGCTGAGGCTTCACTCAAGGATCAAGGCACTAAATAGCCTAGCTACAGCACAAATCCCAAGAAATTTTGAGAATTTTGGGTGAATTTTGGCATTTTCAGGCAATTTGCAAGTTTTTCCCATTAACGGGTCTCACCCCCCGCGCGACCCTTCATCATGGCAACTCCATTTGACAAAAACTCAGCATTCCCAGATTTTTCATGCAAAGTTACACATGCTCATGGATGGACTTAAGATTTGGTGAAGTTTTGGGCCTCCAGAAAGTCAAAAAACTAGCAAAAAATGACTTTCTGCCACTTTTTTGAATTGCAGAAAGCAGTCTTGGGAGATTTGATTTTTGACAGGGCAAATGAACTCCAAATTCAAAAATTCCAGTTGGGTTGGAAAGTAGACTCACAGACCTTTCCAACAAGCCTACTCTTGCCCAATTTGGACATCTGCAAGTGCCCCAAAAGTGGCTCCAAAGGCACGCGACCCGTCAGGTAGATTTTTCCAAAATGCACTGTACAGCTCAGAAAAACGCAGTTTGACCCAGTTTGACTTTTTGGGGTGAATTATGATTCTCTTTGATGTAATTATTGTACTTGTAAGACACTTATACTCTTATGTAACACTTCTAGAAGATTCATTCATGAAAAGTGTAAATATTAAATGAATGAATTGGTTTCCTAGCTTATAGAGGCAAGTTGTTTTGACTGCCTAGTTTGTAGTGTTTAATTTAGAAGTAGTTGAAACAGCTCCTAGGATAGTGAGCTCGACCCATGGAGGCAGGGAAAGAGGTTAGATAATATATATTATGTACTTTCTTGCTCATTTTCATGGTTGGACTCTTGAGGGAGAAGCTATCATTGTATTATTCACTGTATCTCTGCAATTTTTGGCTAAGGAAGACCAGGGTTTTGCAGTCCTCTTTGGGATTCTTGTGGACTCATGTGTTGATGGTGTGTTTCTCAATGTACTTGTAAGCTTGTTATGTGACTCATTTCCTTTCTTTTATTTCTGCACATTAAACAAATGAAGTGTTAAAGTAAGAATTCATGCCTGCCATGCTCTGCTTTTAAGTTTGTTTAATTTCAATGTTTTCTACTGTCTAAGGAGAATTCAAAGTTATTGTTTGCTCTCCTTAGCTCCTCACCTGTCATTCCAGACCATCCACCTCAATCAAAAGCATCAATACTGTCTCCTACCTCGCCCCAAAGAACCCCCTGCAGAAACTGTGTCCAATCCCCGCACCCAAAATTGCCATCCCCTCAATTTGCCACCAAAAATCCTAAAAACCCCAAATCAAACTCTTTGATCAGTTTACTAGCCTAATATCAGTGTTACCTTATTGGTCATCTTATCCATTGAAGATTTTACCGAGATAGACCAGAGAGAGCCTTCTCCTGCCCTGTAGGGCTAGCTACGAGGCTAAATGGTTTGATGTTGCCTTGAGGTTTACCTTTCTCAGCCTGAGGTGAAATTTCAAGCGCTAACAATACCCTTCTTGCCTACTCTGCAACCATCCCAATAATTGCATAGAGTTTTCCTGAACTGCCATCCCTTCTTTCCTGCTCTGCAACCAGCTCAGAAATTGCACAGAACTATCCTTCCTTGCCCTTCTTCCTTGCTATGCAACCAGCTCAGAAATTATGCAGAACTGTTTGAGCCCAGACTGTCTCCCAGGATTGTGCAATTTTGACCAGCAATTCCTGCAACCCGATCTTGTGCTCCTCTGGAAAACTGCGCAGATTTTTATGCCAGTGCCTCCTACTACCCGCGTTGTCTTCCCAGGTGTAGAAATTTTGAATAGTATGACACTTATTCACAGATATTATCCTGATTATACACTATTGCAGAATGCATGCATAATACATAACCTTCTCTACGTTGATCATCAATTTTTGCGGAATTAAAAACAATGAAACATCAATCGCATGCGCACATTAACACAGTATGTAACCCGGGGAAAGCATACAGCTGAAAACCCCCAACTATCTATATATTATATTGATTGAGAACATGTAACAATACATAGTACAATACTCCTCACAAGTACTCAGTACTATCTCCACCTGCGACACACAAACTAGCTTAGATCTGAATCAATCACAGGTTCAAATCTCCTCTGCTGCTTGCGTGCCTCCACTGCGCAATCCTGCATGAGAATAGATGAGTATGGCTGATCCAAACTCGTATTTCCCTTGGCTGAACCACGCAATCCTCATTGGCAATACTCAATCCATTGATTGTGCAAATCTCATGCACAACTATAGTCACAACTGACAGCTGTCTTGCCCTTTCACTCACCTCTAACACCTGTCTCCACTGAACTGTCCATGCACTTAGTTAACTGATGTATTCTTTAGTTGCTTTATGAGTTAATAATTAGTGAATTAATTAATAATTAATTCACATCACTCATCACTAGTGTATTCTGCAGTTAGACTAAATACAACTAGTTCAACCAAGTCAAACTGAACACAACTCCATCAACTCCTCAATCAACTCCACCAAACTCAATCACTTGAGTTCTAACTGAAGTCCACCATGCAATAGGTCAACTGACTCATAAGAAAAGTGTATTTCCTTCTGATAGCTGCATGTGCCACATCTGTAGCTCAAACTGAAGTGCTCCAAGAGGATAAGATAATGTTTATAGTCCAAATATTATTAAGAGCTAATAATATTCGACTATTCTATTTTTAGCCTGGCAGTCTAAAAATAGACTCCGCCCATATGTCTAAAAGTAGAAGTCCATCTATTTTTACCAACATGACCAATCATCCAAAAATAGCATCCTGCAACTCATAGACCATGATCCATATGTCTAAAAATAGACTTTGCGCCAAAAATAGCCTGCAGGCCCACTTAGTGAAGGCGACTCCTTTCCACTAAGCTCCATCATCTTGTTGCATTTTCAACGCTCCCTCTCAACAAGATATGGATTATCTGCAACCCCTATCCTGCCTCGGTGGTATTCGAATTTGCTCCTGGTGAGCGCCTTCATCAAGATATCAACATCCTGATCCTCCGTTGGAATGTATGAAAGTAACATGATTCTTTGTTGCACACAATCTCTGATATGATGGTACCTGATGTCAATGTGCTTAGATCTATCATGAAATACTGGATTAGCCGAGAGTTTAATGCAACTCTGGTTATCACAATAAATCACAGTAGGCTCCAAGTATGAACCGAACAACCCGACCAGGATCTTCCTCATACATATAGCCTCGCATGCGGCCAAACTTGCTGCAATATACTCGGCCTCTGCTAAACTGAGTGCCATGGATCTCTGCTTCCTGTTGTACCAAGAAATTGATGTCGACCCGATACTGAAAATCCCTCCAGATGTGCTCTTTCTGTCCGTTGGGCTCCTTGCCCAATCTGCATCCGTGAAGCCACATAGCTTCACCTCTTCCTCCTGTCTGTACCACAATCCATATCCCGATGTGCCTCTGAGATAACACAATACATGCTTGCCTGCCTTCCAGAAGAGCTTGGTTAGCTTAACCATAGCTTGTGAAAGTTGGTTAACAGCATAGCATATATCAGGTCGTGTATTGACCAGATACATAAGTGACCCCACCAACTGTCGATAAACAGTGGCATCCACTACCTCTGCTGAAGTAGCATCCTCCTTCCTCCAAGCTCTAGGAAGAGGAGTATCAACAGGCTTGCAGCCATGCATGTTGAACTTCTCTAGTATCTCCCGAGCATACTTACCCTGAGAAACAAATAGTCCATCATTGTGCTGCCAAATTTCCAATCCAAGGAAATAATGAAGGAGGCCCAAGTCCTTCATCTCAAACTCCCTAGCAAGATCATCCTTGCATGAAAGTATCAACAACTCATCGCCTATCAAAATCAAATCATCTACATAAAGTACAATGATAAGCAACTTACCCTCCACCACAATCTGGTATAGGTTAGGATCCGCCTCACTCTTGAAGAATCCAAGTCCGGTGAAATAACTGTCTATCCGTGTGTACCAAGCACGTGGTACTTGTTTCAACCCATACAGTGCTCTCTTGAGCCTGCACACATGTGACTCGCTGCTGAAGATCTCGAAACCTTCGGGCTGCTCTATGTACACCTCCTCCTCAATGACCCCGTTGAGGAACGCAGTCTTCACATCCATCTGATGAATGTGCCACCCCATCTGCGCTGAGAGAGCAAGAATCGTCCGTATGGAAGAATACCTTATGACAGGTGCAAAGGTCTCCTCATAATCGATACCCTCTATCTGTGAAAATCCTTGGGAAACAAATCTTGACTTGTACTTCTCCACACTCCCGTCAGCTACCTGCTTCACTTTGTAGATCCATCTTGAACCCACCACAGATTTCCCTTCCGATCTTGGGACAATCTCCCATGCACTATTTCTGACAATCGAATCATACTCGTCCACCATGGCATCTACCCATGCGGGATCCTCCACAACTTCCTCGAAAGAGGATGGCTCAGTCACAACACATTTTCTCACAAGAGCCATGTATCTAGTGTACCGATCAGGTGACTGTCTCTATCTGTGTTGAGCTGTAGGTGGTCCTACAACCTTCTCTGCATCTTGAGCCAGTCGCTCAGCTTTTGTAATGCGCTTTCGCCCTCTGATGGTTGGCGCTGCATGAGTGGTCTCTTCCACTCCATGAACTTCGTCCTGTGGCCGATCCACGTCCTGAAGCTCATCCTTAGGAACTAATAGCTCCTCATCTGCATGCAAGTGTGGCTCCCTATCAAGCGAACACTTCATGGATTTCTCCTCCTAAAATTTGATATCCCATGGCACAACAGTCTTGCGATTGTCTGGCAAATACACATAATAGTTATGGGGCGTATCAGTGTACCCCACAAATATCCCAACCTCTGCGGTCAGCTCTAGCTTCTTCCTGGCATCCTTCGTCACATGCATGTAAACGTTAGAACCAAAAATCCTCAAATGAGAAATATCAGGCCTCTTACCAGAATAAGCCTCCTCGGGTGTACTCATGCCAAGTATCCTGTGAGGACAACGGTTCTGCACATATACTGCAGTATTGCATGCTTCTGCCCACAAGTGAAGGGGTAGGCCCTGATCATGCAACATCGCCCGTGCAGCACCCACGATCATTCTGTTCTTTCGCTCAGAAACCCCGTTTTGCTGTGGGTTATGGGGAGCTATGAGCTCTCTTCGAACACCTTCTGCGCTGCAGAATTCCTTGAACTTGCCAAAGATGAATTCACCACCATTGTCGCTCCTAAGAGCCTTCACCTTCTTCCCCGATTCCTTCTCGACCAGTGCTTTGAACTCACAGGACTTTGAGTATGTCTCGCTCTTCTTCTGCATGAAGAAGATCCAGCACTTCCAAGAGAAATCATCAACAAAGATCACATAGTACCTGTGCTTTGATGTCGAAGCTACTGAGAAAGGTCCACACACGTCTGTGTGAATTCTCTCAAGGATCATTGTGGCGCGACTATCCTTCTCGTGAAAGGTGACTTTCACAAATTTTCCCAAAGTACACCCCTTGCACTGATCTGACTGCGCAAGAGTGCCTTTAGGAAGCCCAATAGTAATCTGTTGCAATATCTTCAAGGCTCCATGGTGAAGGTGGCCCAATCTCCTGTGCCACAGCTCGCCATCATCCCAGCTGACCAATCCTTCTACCTTGCATGCCATTGTTGTGCAGCCATCTACATGCAACTGATAAAGGTTCCTGACTCGAACCCCTATCTTCCAGGTTTCACCAGTTGTCTTACTGCCCAGGAAAGCCTTTCCCTCGCTGAAAACAACATCATATCCCTTGTCTTCTAACATCGCCACAGAGATAAGATTCTTCTTTAATCCTGGAACATGCATCACTCCCTTCAATACGAAGGTTTTACCAGACTCCCTCTCAAAGGAAATGGTACCGATACCGGTCGCATTGTATCTACCATCATCGCCCATCTCGATGTGCACTCCGAGATCTTTCTCCTCCAGATAAAAAAACAAATCTCGATCTCCTGTCATGTGAAAAGACGCACTACTGTCTAAGAACCATACCGATCCCATCACACTTGATACCAAACATGTGATCAATGAAAAATCCAGCTCAAACTGCGAGGCTAAGGCCTCTCCCGTTGCAGATCTAGCAACTTGCTTATTTTTCTTCTTCTGCGGACAATTTATGGCATAATGTCCATGCTGGTGACAATGAAAGCACTTCACCTTGGACATGTCCTGCTTCTTGCCTTTCGCACAGGAATGAGAAGCTTTCTTGTTCTTCCCCTTCTTGGCTTTGGCAGCCAAAGCGCAATTTTCTTCATCAATTTCCTTTGATGAAGATCCATCCCTGGTATTCCGCCTGATCTCCTCCTGCAGAAGATCTGACCAAAGTCTCTCCCATCCTGGAAATTTCTCCTTACCATTGACAGAGTCCTAATAGGAATGCCAACTCTTCGGAAGACCAAGGAGAGACAAGCTCACCAAGTCCTCATCATCGACAGTCACCCCCACACTTCCCAGCTCATCCCGGCATTGAGTGAACTTCGTGAGATACTTGGGCATACTGTCTCCCTTCTCACACTTAATGTTTCTGAGTTTATCCTTGAGCACCAACTTCCTCTGGTCGCTCTTGCTTTGGAATAGATCTGTCAACACTTTCCACATCAAATATGGAGAAGCCTTTCCATGCAGGCTGGACACAATGTGATCCTTCACGCCCTCCAACAGAATCCTTCGACACTTTGTTGTCTTCTTTTGCCAAGCCTCAACTTGAGCAGTATCAGTAGGCTTTAGGACCTCAGCCTCTATAAACTCCTTCAACCCATTTTCATCTAACACCACCTCCATCCTGTCTCTCCATGCAATATAATTCGAGCTGCCTTCAAGAGCATACTCCAATCGCAATCCTTTGAAAGACATTTAAACTTTGACACCAAGAAAACATTGTTGCAAATTCGAATTCCACCAGCTCAAAACTCAACCGCTTCTGATCTAAAATTCATGAGAACAAAGTATTTCTCATACAGAGATTGACTGTATGGGATTTTACCAGTTATCTCACCTTCCAAAATAAGGATGAATCCAGAGGCTACCTGGCCCGATTACAGACTCTGCCTGAAGAAATAAAATGTAACCACTTTCTGAATAATAGGTCTAATGATCAACTCTGCTCCGATACCATGTAGAAATTTTGAATAATATGACACTTATTCACAGAGATTATCCTGATTATACACTATTGCAGAATGCATGCATAATACATAACCTCCTCTACGTTGATCATCAATTTTTGCAGAATTAAAAACAATGAAACATCAATTGCATGCGCACATTAACATAGTATGTAACCCGGGGAAAGCATACAGTTGAAAACCTCCAACTATCTGTATATTATATTGATTGAGAACATGTAACAATACATAGTACAATACTCCTCACAAGTACTCAGTACTATCTCCACTTGCTACACACAAACTAGCTTAGATCTGAATCAATCACAGGTTCAAATCTCCTATGTTACTTGCGTGCCTCCATTGTGCAATCCTGCATGAGAATAGATGAGTATGGCTGATCCAACCTCGTATTTCCCTTGGATGAACCACACAATCCTCATTGGCAATACTCAATCCATTGATTGTGCAAATCTCATGCACAACTATAGTCACAACTGACAGTTGTCTTGCCCTTTCACTCACCTCTAACACCTGTCTCCACTGAACTGTCCATGCACTGAGTTAACTAATGTATTCTTTAGTTTCTTTATGAGTTAATAATTAGTGAATTAATTAATAATTAATTCACATCACTCATCACTAGTGTATTCTGCAGTTAGACTAAATACAACTAGTTCAACCAAGTCAAATTGAACACAACTCCATCAACTCCTCAATCAACTCCACCAAACTCAATCACTTGAGTTCTAACTGAAGTCCACCATGCAATAGCTCAACTGACTCGTAAGAAAAGCGTATTTCCTTCTGACAGCTGCATGTGCCACATCTTTAGCTTAAACTGAAGTGCTCCAAGAGGATAAGATAATGTTTATAGTCCAAATATTATTAAGAGCTAATAATATTCGACTGTTCTATTTTTAGCCTGGCAGTCTAAAAATAGACTTCGCCCATATGTCTAAAAATAGAAGTCCATCTACTTTTACCAACATGACCAATCATCCACAAATAGCATCCTGCAACTCATAGACCATGATCCATATGTCTAAAAATAGACTTTGCGCCAAAAATAGCCTGCGGGCCCACTTAGTGAAGGCGACTCCTTTCCACTAAGCTCCATCATCTTGTTGCATTTTCAACACCAGGAGAAATTGTGCAGATTCCAACCAGGTGGCCTGCCCAATGTTCCACTTGAAAATTGTGCATATTGGCCCAGCAGCTCCCTGAAACCCCACCTAGACTTCCTCCCGAAAACTGCGGTATTCTGCCACCCAACTAGGTTTTCCCCCGCAGTTGTTACTGTTGTCCCAAATCACAAAAAATTTTCTCCCAGTGACATCTCCGCAGTTTTTCACAACATTGCTCTAGAGACTTGCATCCCAGCCTGAGCTATGCTTTGTGCAGTTTTAGTTCCTTATCCCTCTCCTGGTCACCTGCACTGAAATGGAAAATAATGCATCATGATAGACAATGATATTTTTGGATTTAATGTAATCCCGTCATGAGTGATTGTAGGAACATGTACATCAATGAAACATGGTGCAATGACAAACGGGATTGAAAAGAGGCGCATGCTAGAAGACTTTCTCATAGTCAAACGAACACATGAAGCACATCGAGCAAGAGAGTGAAAGGGACACATTCACATGAACCATCAAGCAAAGACCAAGACCATCGAAGACCCTGTGCACTTTGCCATGCAGAGGTGAAGACATATTACACTGAGATCATACATCACTCAGCAGCACAACAGCTCGACACGAACACCACAGTCATCTAGTACATGTCAGCAGTGCCATTTCGAGTTATGCCATGAGTTGTCTTGGCCACATCACTACTATGGTCCATACTTGTTGTAATCAATGTAATGTAAAGTGGAAGTCCAAGAGACTCACATATGAAGTCGAAGAGTCGTGTAAAGTCGAAAAGTCATAGGAAGTCAAACAGTCATGAGGGAAGTCAAAGAGTCACCAGGGTTAGATATACCCCCTTGGCTATATATACCCCCTCGTTGTATGAGCAAAGGAATTTTCACCTTGGTTCCTCCCACATAGCCTTGATAGTTTGTAGTATGTTCTTTGAGGAGTGAGGAGTGGCTCTAATGTCCCACCACTAGGGCTAGTGATGTATGGTACAGATGTGTCTTGGATCTTTTTCTTAATTCAGAAGCTTGTCTCAGGCCAGCTTGTTTTCACGAATGTTTTATATCCGTTTGTAAGGCTATTCTTTAAACGTTTGTAATACATGTTTTCTTAACCTGTACTAAGATAATTGAACTACTTTAGTTATTTTAGTATTCAATATTGTTGAAGATGTGTTGTATTGTTTATCATTGTTGTCCTATCTGTGTGGACTACTCTGCCAAACATTAGACAGACCATCTTTATGTTTTCTCGATTTTAACGGCCGTCACCCCCATGTGGACTACTCCATCGGACAGTGTACGTGTTCTCCCTTGAACTTTGGTTTTCACAACTGCCACATCCACTATGGACTATTCCATTGGATGCTAGACAAACCCTTATTGTTGTTTGTGTGTGTTTCTTCCTGGGTTGGGACTATTCCCTCTCATTAAGAGGCTTACTTTACCTCACCCATTTGACAATAAGAGAACCCAGACACAGAGTTACATTAAGCACTCAAAATGCATGCTCACCTTGTTTTCTTGAAGTTACAAGCATAACACTCTCATGTGCTGAACAACAAGAGCTAAGGAAAATCTCTAAGATAATGGCAACCGAACCATCGTACCATATGGGAATCCTACACCAAATGGTGTGAGGTCTAGTTGGGACTTCATACCAGGGAGGTCCCCTTTGTTGGCGGTTCCAACACCATCAACAAAATGGTGCTAGAATGAGGGCCAGATGGCAAGTTGAGCCCATTGCATATGGTTTGAATCGCTTATCTAAAATGGCTCATCCATCAATTGTGCTCCTGGGTGTTTCTCCAATTTTTCCCTTTGATCAAATTTCACTCCTAATGAGCTTCTCATTCACTTTTCCCAATTAAAGTTTGATGGTGAGGATAGAACATCCATATCCAAGCACTTTTATGATTTTCTTCAATTTTTCCAACCTTATGAAAATGATAATGAAGAGTCTTCTTGTGTGATTTTATTCTTCACCCTTAAAGTTCATGCCAATCAGTGGTGTCATACCTTGTCATCTACTTCCGCCCATTCCCTTCACCCTTTCCTCAAGGAGCTCCATCAAGCCTTCATTGAGTATAACTACTGAGATGTTTGTGGAAGAATCAACCTATTAAGAATGGAGCCTAACGAATCAGTTTAGAAATTTTCTAATCATTTCCTTCACCTTTGTTGTGAAATTTTCGAAGAAGATTTGAACTGGGATATCTTGAAACAAGAGTTCGAGCGCTTGGTTCATGTCTCTTCATATTGTGAACCTGAACCTCCTAATTTTTTGCTTCCCAAACTCTTGCGGATCATGAGGCACCTCAGATTGTAGAGGGAGAGCTCAACACCCCATTTTTTTCTTGTCCTCCTCCTTTTCCGATCCCGATGCAGGTGCCCCCTTGCAGTGATTGCAAATCTTAGGAATCTACACAACATGTCCCCAGTCCATCTTCTCATTTGTCTCCTGCTTCCATGGAGGAAGTTCCAAAATGGATCAGAAAGCATATAGCCAAAACTCACTCCTCCATTCCACAAGAGGACATCACAGTTGACAAGTCATGTCTCAAATTTGATCTTCCTCTCTACCATCCTCCATCATTCACAAGCCATGACTCCTTGTGCCATGACTTGCTTGATCAGTTTGTTTCACCAGCCAACTATGCACATTCTCTCAATTCCCAATCTATTGGCTCAAATTGCGATCAGGCGCAAGGCAGTCACATTACATCGGCAGAGGAGTAGAAAGGTGAAGACACTATCATTTCCCCCTCTTTGATTCAAAATTGTCCGCATCAAAAATATGGGCTACCATTCTCTAACAATTCTCAATTTGCTAATCTCGGTGAAACATATTGTATAGTTAATTCTTTCGATCAACTACCAGCCTTGAGCAATCATAACTCCCATGCTTCCATATGTTGTGACGAACGCCCAAGCACATCATGTGATCTTCCATTTTATCACGAATACTCTAACTCAAATATAGAATTTCCTCCAGTCAAAGAATATGTTCACATCGAAACTTCCTCTTCTCCTCACTTTCCCATGTGTCCTACCATTCATAACGCATCCACATGCGTCGAAGATACTCCATGTTCTCTCACTTCTTCATCTGATGAGTTATCTCCTCAATTGACACAAGGTAGTGAGGTTGTCCATGATGAAGTTGAAAACAATTTAATCATAGAGTGTACTTCCCATTCCTCGTCATCTCTTCTCTTACATGAAGACAACTCTTCAAGTCAGCTTGTTGAAGCTGAAAAATCTAGTGCAACCTGTGACAGAGATGGTTGCCATCCTGAGAGCAATTCTGAAATCAACAACAATAACCACCCTCAAGCCATGCACGATCTGGTTCAAGCTTCAAAATATGATTCTACAATTCTGGAAAGTTTTGGGACGTGTCAGGGAGTCGAGGCACTTCAACATCCGTTGATGGTTATGTCAGGACCTTGCGACTCTGGTAAGCCCCCAGAACTCAATCAGATCTAGTTTCTCATGCACAATCTATCTATCTGCATGGTTGCACTCGATGTGAGTTCACATGTAAAAAATATTTGGTATTCCGGATGTGATCTCTCAAATTTTCAAAATTTCACTTATGACCGAATTCACAAATTTATCACAGTGCATCCATCTTCATGCACATCTCTTGCATCAAAATTGGGATGGGAATGTTCGTCCCTCATGAAATCATGGAATTATGAAGTTGATCATCTCAAATACTGTCATTCCTATAATCATACGTATCGGATTTTTTTATCTCATGATCAGCTCCTCAGTCTCCTTGCAAATCTTGTACTTCAAATATGCTCGCTCATCACACCAACAATTCCCCTATGTCATGATGAGCTCACAAGATATCACGTGAATCAATTTCCTTTCATTTCACCATACCCCAACTGGTTTCACGCATTCACAGTACTGGCATCCCTTTTACATTCCTATGATGACCATGATGCCTACGCAATTTTTCACTAGTTGCAGGGGGGTCCATCATGTCTAGCTCACAACGAACTTGGTTCCATTGTTCAGCACATTCGCAATATTGTTCAGATGATTTTTTCTTTGTTCAGTGTAAAATGGGAATCTGTTGTCTCAACAAACTCATCTGATGATTCTCCCATCTAAGGTAATTGTCATGCAGTGTAACATTTTCCCAAAAGTGCATTCAATGATAGTTACTTTGTGCTCTCTGATCTTCACTGTTTAGCATCTTTCTCCTCAGACTTTTGTCAAGCAAGTGAGGCACTTCAGCCTGCACTGATGGTTATGGTAGGTCCTCATTGTCTTGGCATGACTGATGAGAATGATCAGATTTATTTTTCTGTACAAGATTCCATCGTGATCTCATCTATCCAATTAGAAAGCCATCTTTTTCATGGGTCACGAGATCTTCCAAACAACCATTATGAATTTCACGATCCAATCACTCAATGGTTGGAACAATCTTACTTGGCGAGCCATGTTGCAGGAAACAAGCTTCAATCCTTCCTCACACTTGCTAAGAAGATCATTGCAAATGAACACACACTCACAAGAGGCTTCCAAGGTTTGTTGAATAATAGTATCCATAGAAAAGGTAAGCATGTGTATTGGGCGGTTGTGACACATTTTTCTACCCACAAGCAAGACCTTCCTTTCCGTGTGCAAGATTTTCAAGCTTTTGTATTTTCTGTTGCACATTATTTGTTATTTGTTTTAACCGCTTGTATCTTTGTGGTTGCAGGTCGGGAACGACTACGGTGGCTTCACTGGAAATTTCATGTCATGTAATCCTGACTATCTAGTTGTTAGGATAGGAGTAGGATTAGTTGCATCTTAGTTTTCCTTCCTTGCACTTGTAGTCCATCATGGTTTTCTTATTTTCATTATGTTTGCTTTAGCCATTTTGCTTTCTTGTCTTCTAGTTTTGTTTACTTGTTGTGTACTCATTTCCTTGTCTTGTTTTTCCCTTTCGTGTTGAGTTTTCCTTTTGTTTTCGCTACGCGAATAAGTGTTGTCCAATACTGTGTTCTAGCTTTTGAATAAGTATGTGGCTGAATTTAAAGAGTCTTGTGACACTGCAGCACTTGGCCAGTCCTATGTCCGTCTTCTCTATGCTTGGTTGTAACTTTTGGCTGATGAAGCCTAGACAAAAATTATGAACTATCTATAAGGGAAGTTGTGGTCAAACCATGAACCTGTGTCCAAACTGGGAAAACCCATGCCTATACTCAGTCTTCTGCTCTGTGTGTTCAAGCTTAATCCAACTAGTAGAAACGGAGAAGGGGAAAAATCTAAACGAGCAAACCTAAATCAGAGGTCTTACATGCTTCTCTGAAGGAACAACCTCTTTTGATCTCAATAAGTCGGGACCCCTCTTCCTTCCCAAAAATAAATAAGTGCCTATGCACAGTCCTCTTTTCAAAAAATACAAAGGTGAAAGAAGATAAAGGCTTCCTGCACAGAGGGGTGAAGCAGGCAACTCCACCAGGGTAGTGACCAAGATCGTTGGCAGTGGAGCAATGCTTGTGTTCCTACGTGACTTCGTTGGGGTACTGTCTAGGCCTACTAGCAGTGGAGCAACACCAAAGACAAAAAATTATACTCTGCAAATCTTAAGCTTGCAAGCCAAACTACCCTTCCTGACACAATGAATCAATACTTCCTGAAAAGCCAAGGCCCTGTGTTGTAAATGAACCGAAAAAAAGAAGCTGGTATTCAACCAGTGTGTCGCCAAGTGTTGCAGTGGCTACAACACCCTCCAAAATTTTTCCCTGTATCCAAATTTCGAAGCCTGCCTTAGTCTTCTCCCCTTGATGGTCGCAAACACTCGGGCTCATCCCATGAGCTCTTGTCGAGTTTTCACACCCTCTTCACTTAATTGATCATCGATTGTCTTTTGGCATGTTGATCGTTATGTCATGCTTGCGAGTTTGTTCTGGCAATTTTGAAGGTTTTTCTTTGTGTGTATGAGTTGTTTTTGCTCTGTCGACATTGGTCGCACTCACACACAAAGTTGTAAACATTGTTGCGCAAGTGTTTTCATGGTTGTTCAAAGACATATTTCAACTATCGCTCTCAACCTTTGAGTCAGTCTCACTGAGCATATGTTGTCTTATTGGTTTGAGGTGTCTTATCATCAAGTCATGCTAAGTGTGTGATCACATTGTCATGTATTCACAAGTACACTTGCTTTCACACTTAGTCAATTTTCCTGAAAATCTGTCGACCGGACAACCCTCTGTCAACTGGACCCGATCTCAGTGACGTTGTACTACTGCCCAAAACTGTGCAAATATTGAGGTTGTCCTTCGGGTAGCCTGCTCTGCACAATTCTAGAAATGAGCCAACTAACTGACTCCCAGAATTGCGCAGTAGTTGTCCCAGAAACTGATCCAGTTTGAACTTCCTGCAGGACCTCCCATCAAGCCTCTCATTGGTCAACCGAAATAAATGACTTGAGTTATGACCCAGGGCTGCACTAATCTCCAAAATTGTGCAGAGTTGCCCTACCAACTCTTCTTCCCCGCTCTACAACCAGCTCATGAATTTCGCAAAGTTGTCCTACCAACAACCCTTCTTCCCCGCTCTGCAACCAGCCCAAGAATTGTGTAGAGTTGTCCCGTCCTGCCCTTCTTGCGCACTCTACAACTAGCCCATGAATTTCGTAGATTTTTCTTGCCAACAACCCTTCTTCCCCTCTCTACAACCAGCCCAAGAATTGTGCAGTGTTGTCCTATCTTTCCCTCCTTTCCCGCTCTGAAACCAGCCTAGGAATTGCGTAGAGTTGTCCTACCCTGCCAGCCCTTCTTCCCCGCTCTGCAACCAGCTCATAAATTGCACATAGTTTTCCTACCATTCCCTTCTTCCCCACTCTACAACTAGCTTATAAATTGGGTAGAACTATCCGAGCCCAAAATGTCTCCCAGGATTGCACAATTTTGACCAGCAGCTTCCGCGGCCCGATCTTGTGCTCCTTTGGAAAACTGTGCAGATTTTTCTGCCAGTGCCTCTTGCTGCCCCCAATGTCTTCCCTAGAGAAATTGCGCAGATCCCAGCTCGATGCCTTGCCTAGTGTTCCCTTTGAAAAATACGCAGATTGGCCTAGCAACTCCCGACACCCGACCTAACCTTCCTACCAAAAACTACGCAATTCTGCCTCCCAGCTGGGTTTTACACCGCAGTGGTCACTGCTATCCCGGATTGCAAAAATATATCTCCTAGTGACATCTACGCAGTTTTTCCCAACAGTTCTCTAGAGCCTTGCATCCCGACCTGAGTTGTGTTCTACGCAATTTTAGTTCCTTGTGCCTCTCCAAGTCACCTACACTGAAATGGAAAACAGTGCATCATGATAGACTATGAGGTTTTTGGATTTGATGTCATCTCATCATGAGTGATTGCAGGAATAGGTACATCGATGAAACACGGCGCGATGACAAATCGGGTGGAAAAGAGGCACATGCTAGAAGACTTGCTCATGGTCGAACAAACACATGAAGCACATCAAGCAAGCAAGAAAAAGGGACACATTCACATGCACCATCAAGAAAAGACCAAGACCATCGAAGACCCTGTGCACTTTTTGATGCAGAGGTGAAGACATATTACACTGAGAGCATGCCATCACTCAGCAGCGCAACAACTTGACAAGGACACCACAATCAGCCAGTACATGTCAGCAGTGTCATGTCGATTTGTGTCATGAGTTGTCTTGGTGACATCACTACTATGAGCCATACTTGTTGTAATCAATGTAATGTAAAGTGGAAGTCCAAGAGACCCACATATGAAGTCGAAGAGTCATGTAAAGTTGAAAAGTCATAGGAATTCAAACAGTCATGATGGAAGTCGAAGAGTCATCAGGGTCAGGTATACCCGCTTGGCTATTTATACCCCCTTGGTTATATATACCCCCTCTTTGTATGATCAAATGACTTTTCGTCTTGGCTCCTCCCACATAGCCTTTAGAGTCTGTAGTCTATTCTTTGAGGAGCGAGGAGTGGCTCCAATGTCCCACCACTTGGGCTAGTGATGAATGGTGTATAGATGTGTCTTGGATATTTTTCTTAATTTAGAACCCTGTCTTAGGCCAACATGTTTTCACGCATGTTTTGTATCCATTTGTAAGACTATTATTTAAATGTTTGTAATGCATGTTTTCTTAACCTGTACTAATATAGTTGAACTACTTCGGTTATTTTAGTACTCATATTTATGAAGATGTGTTGTATTGTTTATCACTATTGTCCCATCCATTTGGACTACTCCGTCAGACATTAGACAAGCCATATTTATGTTTTCTTGGTTTTAACGACCGTCACCGCCGTGTGGACTACTCCGTTGGATGGTGTACGTGTTCTCCCTTGAACATTGGTTTTCACGATTGCAGCATCTGTTGTGGACTATTCCATTGGATGTTGGACAAATCCTTGTTTTTGTTCGCGTGTTTCTTTTTAGGTTGGGACTATTCCCTTTCATCAAGAGGCTCACTTTACCTCCCCCCTTTGACAGTAAGAAAACCCAGACACAGAGTTACATTAAGCACTCACAAGGCATGATCACCTCGCTTTCTTGAAGTTACAAGCATAACACTCTCATGTGTTGAATAACAATAGCTAAGGCAAATCTCTAAGATAATGGAAACCGGGCCATCATACCGGATGGGACACCTACACCAAATGGTGTGAGGTCTAGTTGGGACTTCATACCGGGGAGATCCCCTTTGTTGGTGGATCCAGCACCATCAACATTAGGATAAACAAATATCCTTTAGCAATTTAGATCCAAACTCCAATATTGGTGACATTTGTGTTTCTTATAGTATTTCCTAGTATATAATCCACTTTCTACTTCATAGCAAACCACTTATAAGCATGTCACTAAGTGAAATGCTATTGTTTCTCTCTAATGTCCTACTATGATTAATAAACTAATGTCCTATTATTATTAATAAACATTAACAAGACTCATTGATAAGCATAATGATAGAGTATCATGATTAATAAACTAATAAACTAATGTCTTACTATGATTAATAAACATTAACAAGACTGACTAGTAAGCATAATGAAAGAGTACCCAAAGAAATGAAGATTACTAACTCCCTCCTTATATGCATGTAACTTTAAGGTTATTCTCTATTTTGGATAATGATGGAAAATGCCTAGTAATGCGTGAACAATATATATTATCTTCTTCAATGTGGACGGTAAAATCACTTTCATAGATACATATTCTTTAGAGAATTCAAAAGTATTTTATTCTAAAATACTATGTGGAGAATCCATAATACTACTTTGTGGAGAATCCCTTAATACTACTATGTGGAGAATCCCTTAATATTTCTTTTATTAAGGTATTATGGATTCTCCACATAGTATTTTAGAATAAAATACTTTTGAATTCTCTAAAGAATATGTATCTATGAAAGTGATTTTACTATCCACATTGAAGAAGATAATATATATCGTTCATGCATTACTAGGCATTTTCCATCATTATCCAAAATAGAGAATAACCTTAAAGTTACATGCATATAAGGAGGGAGTTAGTAAATCTTCATTTCTTTGGGTACTCTTTCATTATGCTTACTAGTCAGTATTGTTAATGTTTATTAATCATAGTAAGACATTAGTTTATTAGTTTATTAATCATGATACTCTATCATTATGCTTATCAATGAGTCTTGTTAATGTTTATTGATAATAATAGGACATTAGTTTATTAATCACAGTAGGACATTAGAGAGAAACGAGTAGCATTTCACTTAGTGACATGCTTATAAGTGGTTTGCTATGAAGTAGAAAGTGGATTATATACTAGGAAATACTATAAGAAACACAAATTTAACCAATATTGGAGTTTGGATCTAAATTGCTAAAGGATATTTTTTTATCCTAATGTTGATGGTGCTGGAACGGCCAACAAAAGGGATCTCCCCGGTATGAAGTCCCAACTAGACCTCACACCATTTGGTGTAGAAGTCCCGTTTGGTACGATGGCCCGGTTGCCATTATCTTAGAGATTTGCCTTAGCTCTTGTTATTCAACACATGAGAGTGTTATGCTTGTAACTTCAAGAAAGCGAGGTGAGCATGCCTTGTGAGTGCTTAATGTAACTCTGTGTCCGGGTTCTCTTACTGTCAAAGGGGGGAGGTAAAGTGAGCCTCTTGATGAGTGGGAATAGTCCCAACCTAACAAGAAATACACACGAACAAAAACAAGGGTTTGTCTAGCATCCAGTGGAATAGTCCACAATGGATGTAGCAATCATGAAAACCAAAGTTAAAGGGAGAACACGTACACCATCCAACGGAGTAGTCCACACGGGGGTGACAGTCATTAAAACCGAGAAAACATAAATATTGCTTGTTTAATGTCTGATGGGGTAGTCCAAATGGACAGTACAATAGTGATAAACAATACAACACATCTTCAAAAATATGAGTACTAAAATAACCAAAGTAGTTCAACTATATTAGTACAGGTTAAGAAAACATGCATTACAAACGTTTAAATAATAGCCTTACAAATGGATACAAAACATGCGTGAAAACGTGTATGAAAACATAGTATCTCTAAAATACTATGTGCGGAATCCCTTAAGATTGCTTTTATTCATTCACTATGCATAAAGATATCACAATACTAACCTACATCGTTTCAATTTTGGTCTAGGAATCTGGGCACACTACACCATCTCACACGCAAATCACGCCATCCTACACTACCTTCTAAGTAATATCATTTCTGGTAAGCAATCAAATGATAAGTGTTGGAAATAATACTGAGAGGGGGGGTGAATCAGTATTATCTAAGTCTTTTAAAACAAATCTTCCTTATTTGATCTTTGAATTATTTTTGCATGTCAGTACCATAAAATAATGAGCATGAACAAAGAAAACAGATAGTCACACCAAAGAACACAAGATGTAAGGTGGAAACCCAATGTGGGTGCAAACCACTTGCTGCAATATGTCTCTATCTTCTTTCAAATTAGAAACTCCTTTTACAATGATTTTGTACTGGTGCAGTCCTTTACCAGTACGCAGGCTACAACCTGCAGAGAGCTACAACTCTCTCTCACTCTCGTTTTCCAGTCTCTCCTGGAAGGGAGCTACAACCCCCTACTTCTTTTCATAAAGCATCAAATGATCATCAAGTACATAACAGTTACAGTCCACTATAGTTATCAGATCAGTAATAACAGAACTAACCCAGAACACCTTATCAACAGAGAAATTCAATCAACAGAACATCTTAAGACAGAGACGCAGTTTTCCCTTCTGTGGCCTGCGTCGCGACGCAGTTCACCTTCTGCTTTCCTGCGTACACCCGCAGGGATCCTTCTGTCGCACTGCGTGCCCACGCACTGTTCCTTCAACTACACTGCGTACTATTGCTTCAGGGACGCACCCAGAAGTACTATCGCGCCGCATACTTTGCTGCAGGGACGCACCCAGAAATACTATCGCGCCGCGTCCTTTTGCTGCAGGGACGCACCTGAACCTTAGTCGCTCTGCGTCCCCACGCAGGTCTCCTGTTACTGCACTGCGTCCCCCACGCAGGTCTCCTGTTACTGCACTGCGTCCCCACGCAGGTCTCCAGTTACTGCACTGCGTCCCCACGCAGATCTTCTGTTAAACACCTGCGACCTTCTGATTAGGGCTGAATAGACAGTCCACTAGAGTGGCACAGATACTCAGATCTGATCATGCGCTCGAAAGATCACCCTTCACAGATTCGCCTTCAACTTCCTTTTCATATAGATCAAGCTTTTAAGATCATAACCCAATATTTCAGATCTAAAGATATTCAATTGCAAAAGATGCTTAGCCAAGTGATCTCCTTTGCTTTATATAGGCAAGCTCCTCCTCAAATCATGGAACAATACCACGAGCCGACACCATAATAACACAATACCGTCGGCTAGATACCAAGAGTAAAACACAAGAAACCCCCACGTGTGCTTTTCTCTGCCTTGAAAAGTGTGCACTGGGGGAACGCACCTCCTGAACGGCTGGCCTGCGTCTCTGGACGCGGTTCCTACATGGTGTACCTGCGGGTACGCACCTTATGAACTGATTTCCTGCGTACTTCTTAATTTTCGATAAAATGAGAGCCTTGCCACGGGAGTTGCCATCAAGTACAACATCTGTAACATATACCAGAAACATAATGCCAACAATCTCCCCCTTTGGACTTGATGGCAACCTCACAAACTTCAGCTTTATTCTCCCCCTTTGACATCAAGGGCGAAGGGGTATGCTCCCCCTAAGATCATGCTCCCCCTGAAAAAGAACCAGATCTGCAACAAAGAACCATAATCCACCATGAAAGAGATAGAGACATATTGCAGCTATTTCCAAGATCTCCTTCTGAAGATCCTCCATAATGCCAACAATGCATTATATGCTCCCCCTGAACCTGTACCATCAATCAGAAAAGGTTCAACAATAAGATGATGCATCAACAACCCCCAGCTTTTGTCTGAGGTATTCAAAAGTGTCCCTGGGCAATGGTTTTGTGAGAATATCAGCAACTTGTTCCTTAGAAGGAACATACTCCAACTTGACCTTCTGTTCAAGTACTTGTTCCCGGAGAAAATGGTACTTGATTGGTATGTGCTTGGTTTTTGAATGCATAACAGGATTCTTTGAGATGCTGATTGCACTTGTATTATCACATAAGATGGGGATTGGTGGTGTACAAGTGATTTGAAAATCCTGCAAAGTCTGCATCATCCAAAGAAGTTGGGTGCAACAAGATGTAGCAGCAACATATTCCGCTTCAGCTGTAGACAAGGCAATTGAACTTTGTTTCTTGCTGAACCAAGATACCAGTCTGGAACCCATAAAGAACGCACCACCACTTGTGCTTTTCCTGTCATCCACGCTTCCGGCCCAATCTGCATCTGTATAAGCATGAAGTGTAAGATCTGTATCCCTAGGATACCATAAGCCATAATTTTGAGTCCCTTGAAGATATTTGAAAATTCTCTTCACTACTTGAAGATGAGTCTCCTTCGAATTTGCCTGAAATCTTCCAACTATTCCAACTGCATGCATGATGTCTGGTCGGGTACCTGTTAAATAAAGTAAACTTCCAATCATAGATCTGTAGGTTGGTTGATGTACTGCTGCAGATTCATCATTTGCACTGAGGCTACATCTTGTGACCATGGGTGTACATACTGGTTTTGCATCTTCCATGCCATATTTCTTCAAAATCTGTTTGAGATACTTGGTTTGAGATAAAAAGATTCCTCCTTCCTTTTGTTGGATTTGCAAACCAAGGAAATATGTCAGTTCTCCTAGCAGGGACATTTCAAATTCTTTCTGCATGACCAAGGCAAAGCTTTGACTCATAGCTTCTTCATTGCTGCCAAAAATAATGTCATCTACATACACAACAAGTATTAGCAATTTGTCATTTTCAACTTTTATATAAAGATTGCTATCTGCTGATCCTTTTGAAAAACCTTGTTGATGAAGATATTTGTCCAAGCGGTAGTACCAAGCCCTTGGAGCTTGTTTGAGACCATAGAGAGCCTTTTTCAATCTGCATACAAGGTTTGGATCATTTCCAAGAATGAACCCATCTGGCTGTTCAATGTATACTTCTTCTTCCAAGTCTCCATTCAGAAAGGCTGATTTCACGTCCATTTGAAATACTTTGAAGTTTTGAAAACTTAGGAAAGCAAGAAACATTCGGATGGCCTCAAGTCTTGCAATAGGAGCAAAGGTTTCTTCAAAGTCTATTCCTTCTTGCTGCGCATACCCTTTACAAACAAGTCTGGCTTTGTTTCTAATTACTTCTCCATTTTCATTCAATTTATTTTTGAAGACCCATTTTGTTCCGATAACATTCTTATCCTTTGGTCTAGGAACCAGCTCCCAAGTGTTGTTCTTTTCGATCTGCTCAAGTTCTTCATCCATTGCTTTCACCCAACATTCATCTTTGCATGCCTCTTTCACATTTTGTGGTTCAGTAGAGGAGAGTAACGCCAAATAGCTTGAAGCTTCTGCAACTGTTCTTCTAGTTTGTACACCTGCTTCTTTCTGCCCCATAATCTGAGATTCTGGATGGTTCTTCTGAACATATCTGGATGGAGTCTTTTCTTCTATTCTTGTTTGCTCCTCTGGTTCTTCTTGAGGTTTTTCTTGAGGTTCTTCTTCTTCATCATTCTGTCTTTGAGGGTAGCCTTCATCTTCTTCGATGTCTTCATGATGTACTTGCCTAGGAATGTATCCCTTCTCATCCACCACTACATCAATGCTGTCAACAATTCTGCCAAGTCTTTTATTGTAGCATTTGTATGCTTTGCTATATGGAGAGTAACCAAGAAGAATGCCTTCATCTGCTCTAGGTTCAAGTTTGCCAAGCTGCTCATCAGTATTCTTGATATAGCATTTGCTCCCAAAGATTTTGAAGTGCTTTACCGAAGGAGTCCTACCACTCCAAAGCTCATGAGGAGTTTGAGTGCTGTTCACCCGGACATTTGTTTTATTGAGAATAACAACCGCAGCATGTGCAGCTTCACCCCAGAAAGTTGCGGGAGTTCCTGATTCATCAAGCATAGCACGAGCCATTTGTTGGACTGTTCCGTTCATTCTTTCCACAACTCCATTTTGCTGAGGAGTTCTTGCTGTAGAGAATTCTCTTCTTATCCCATGTTCTTCACAGAAATCGAAAAATTCATTTGAAGTAAATTCCCCACCTCTGTCGGATCTGAGGCACTTAATTTTGTGACCTGATTCATTTTCAACCAAGGCTTTGAAAGATTTGAATTTTTCGAATGCTTCATCTTTGTGCTTCATAAGTCCTAACCAGACAAACCTGGAGAAATCGTCAATGAATAATATCAAGTATTCTTCTCCTCGAGGTGTTCTCTTTCTGAAGGGACCGCATGTATCTGTATGTACCAGCTCAAGAGGCATGCTAGCTGATCCTTCTTTCTCTGGAAAGTTAGTTCTGGTTTGTTTTCCAAATTGACATGATTTGCATATGGTGTTGTCAGGAATTTTGATATCTGGAAGATCGCGAACTGCCTGATATTTGCATGCTTTCCTTATTTGTGAGAAGCTTAGATGTCCCAACCTTCGATGCCATAACCAGTGCTCTTCATCCTTGCTTAGATAGCATTGTTGTTGTCCTTCTTCAAATATGTACAGATTATTTGGAGTTCTTTTGCCTTTGATCACTGTTTTACCTATATCGAGATCACGAACAAGACATCCATTTGATCTGAATATAACCTCGGTTCTTTGATCACACATCTGGCTGACACTTAGAAGATTATGCTTCAATCCATCAACATACAAAACATTTCCAGCCTTGACCTTTTCTTTTAACTGAGCAATGCCCTTTCCTTTTATAGTTGCAGGAGTATCATTTCCAAAAGAGACTTTCTTTCCCTTTTCTAGAGCAGAATAAGACTCAAGTTTTTCTTTATCACCTGTCATATGCTTCGAACATCCACTGTCAATGTACCATAGATTTTCCTGTCCCTCTGCATAAAATGCTATCCCACATCTTTCTGTTTGAGGTTCCTTTATTCTCCATGTTTTGGTGCTTGAGGCTTGTTCCTTTTTCTGCTGAAACCTGCTCCTGCATTCAGAGTCTTCATGACCAAAATTATTGCAAATAGAACATTCAACTTCATTTTCAAGAACCGAAAAGTTGTTATAGGTCCTTTTTGTAATCCCTGTCATACTTCTTTGTTTTTGAGCTTCCCTAGTCATGATCGTTTTATATGCAACACATTGAGCTGCTTTGTGACCAAAGTTATGGCAAGAAAAGCATTGTCCATTGAAGAAACTTCTGCAGTTATCGAATCTACCAACCAACTGATTGTAATTTCTATTTTCATCTATTCTTGAACCAAATTGAGAAGATTTTACCTGTGGCTGGTTGTAGCTTTTGTTCACCCTTAAGATGGATTGCCCCTGATAGTTTCTGTTTGTAATTCGTCCCTGCTTTACCTGATGATCTTCATTGTTCTTTTGCTCATTTCTTCTTGCCGCATCAAGATAACTTTTTGAGGTGGATGCTTGAGAGGTTTCTCCATTATAGCCCAGACCTGTCTTGTTTAGAGGAGACCGCTGCACATTGATAATCTCATCCAAAGTTTCAGATCCTTTGACAAACTTAAGATTAATAGCTTTTGTTTTCTCAATCTCTTTTCTAAGACCAACAATTTCACCTTCTAGTTTTTCAAGATGTTTTTCCTTTTCATCAATTTGAAATTGTAGAGTATCAATGATCACATTCTTTTCTTCTATACATCTCTTGAGTCTAGTAATTTCCTCATAAAGGTTATCCACATCTATAGCATCCATATAATCATCATCTTCAAATGCCATTAACAACTTATATTCATTACCTCGTTCATCTTCATCACTGTTCGATAGACCATCACTATCTTCATGGGTGTAGTAGCTTTTCTTATTTGCACTTTGTTTCTTGTTCCATCTAGCAGGTTCCTTTCCTTTATCCTTATAAGGACATTTTGCAGCATAATGACCTACTCTTCCACAAGCAAAGCATTTAAAAGGTAACTTACCTCTGAACCTTCCAGAACCCCTTTGAAGATTTCTGACAAAATTTGATTCTTCTTCCTCTTCTTCTGGGACGTGGCTTGCTTCATAATAATCTTCTTTACCTGATGCCTTGAAAGCAGCTTCTCTTCTGTCTGATGGACCTCCCTTTCTCATTTCATAAGCAGTTAGAATTCCATGTAGCTGAGACATAGTGAGAATTCGTAGATTTTCCTTTTCTTCTATTGCAGATACTTTAGATTCAAACTTGGGGGACAATGATCTTAGAACCTTTTCAACTACTATAGCCTCTTTTATTTCTTCACCCAAATTTTTCATACAATTAACAATCTCATCTACCCGAAGAAAATAGTTAGCCACACTTTCATCATTATACATCTTGAGAGTCTCATACTGAATCCTGAGAGTTTGAAGTTTAGCACGCTTTACCTGTTCATCTCCTTCATAGCTCGTGACAATTTTGTCCCATATCTCTTTTGCGGATTTGTAGTGCATTACCTTCATGAATTCCGTTTGGGATATACATCCCAATAGAGTACTGACTGCTTTCGCATTTGTTTCATACTTCTTTTTCTCAGCTGCATCTGTAGGAGTAGCTGAAGGAAAAGCGTAGCCTGTTTCTACAATGTCCCAAACTTCTGTACCAAGAGATTGAAGATAGGCAGTAACTCTTACCTTCCAATAATTGAAGTTTGTCCCATCAAAAACCGGTGGCCTGATTGATGCTTCTCTCTCGTAGTTGCTCATGATGAACGATCTACCTTCAAGCGATCAAGCTTCTCTGAAGGACCTGCTCTGATACCAATTGTTGGAAATAATACTGAGAGGGGGGGTGAATCAGTATTATCTAAGTCTTTTAAAACAAATCTTCCTTATTTGATCTTTGAATTATTTTTGCATGTCAGTACCATAAAATAATGAGCATGAACAAAGAAAACAGATAGTCACACCAAAGAACACAAGATGTAAGGTGGAAACCCAATGTGGGTGAAAACCACCTGCTGCAATATGTCTCTATCTTCTTTCAAATTAGAAACTCCTTTTACAATGATTTTGTACTGGTGCAGTCCTTTACCAGTACGCAGGCTGCAACCTGCAGAGAGCTACAACTCTCTCTCACTCTCGTTTTCCAGTCTCTCCTGGAAGGGAGCTACAACCCCCTACTTCTTTTCATAAAGCATCAAATGATCATCAAGTACATAACAGTTACAGTCCACTATAGTTATCAGATCAGCAATAACAGAACTAACCCAGAACACCTTATCAACAGAGAAATTCAATCAACAGAACATCTTAAGACAGAGACGCAGTTTTCCCTTCTGTGGCCTGCGTCGCGACGCAGTTCACCTTCTGCTTTCCTGCGTACACCCGCAGGGATCCTTCTGCCGCACTGCGTGCCCACGCACTGTTCCTTCAACTACACTGCGTACTATTGCTTCAGGGACGCACCCAGAAGTATTATCGCGCCGCGTACTTTGCTGCAGGGACGCACCCAGAAATACTATCGCGCCGCGTCCTTTTGCTGCAGGGACGCACCCAGAAATACTATCACGCCGCGTCCTTTTGCTGCAGGGACGCACCTGAACCTTATTCGCTTTGCGTCCCCACGCAGGTCTCCTATTACTGCACTGCGTCCCCCACGCAGGTCTCCTGTTACTGCACTGCGTCCCCACGCAGGTCTCCAGTTACTGCACTGCGTCCCCACGCAGATCTTCTGTTAAACACCTGCGACCTTCTGATTAGGGCTGAATAGACAGTCCACTAGAGTGGCACAGATACTCAGATCTGATCATGCGCTCGAAAGATCACCCTTCACAGATTCGCCTTCAACTTCCTTTTCATATAGATCAAGCTTTTAAGATCATAACCCAATATTTCAGATCTAAAGATATTCAATTGCAAAAGATGCTTAGCCAAGTGATCTCCTTTGCTTTATATAGGCAAGCTCCTCCTCAAATCATGGAACAATACCACGAGCCGACACCATAATAACACAATACCGTCGGCTAGATACCAAGAGTAAAACACAAGAAACCCCCACGTGTGCTTTTCTCTGCCTTGAAATGTGTGCACTGGGGGGACGCACCTCCTGAACGGCTGGCCTGCGTCTCTGGACGCGGTCCCTACATGGTGTACCTGCGGGTACGCACCTTATGAACTGATTTCCTGCGTACTTCTTAATTTTCGATAAAATGAGAGCCTTGCCACAGGAGTTGCCATCAAGTACAACATCTGTAACATATACCAGAAACATAATGCCAACAATAAGTAACCTCATGTCTAGTAAGAAAATAAAAATAATTCTAGCAAATCAAGAAGCGATTGATGACTTTGATAATGGAGAACCGATGAAAAAAATATTTAGCACCTATTAGTGTCGGTCTTGAAAGCCCTCCATCAGTGATCAAAGCTCTTTGCATTTGCATTAGTAGGTGTCTCATCAGTGTCAAAATTTGCATCCCGTTAGGCATGCCATAATCCTGATGGAGGAGCTGGTCTATTCATACCCCTCTTGGCTTTGCTGGATCAGGTCATATCAGTCATTGAGTTTGTCAAGCTGCTCTTGTTTGGTCTTAATGTCAAAATTCTAGGTCTAGGGTTTTGGTCAGTTGTCTTAGCAAGGTCATGTCTCTGAAAGTCCTTGAGTGACCAGCAAGCCAGAGGGAGGATGGTAAACATGTTCCTTTGAAATTTTCATCATGTACAGTTCATTTTTAACCTTGGATTTAAAAACCCTGTTTTTAAAGCCAAGGTCATGATAATTTTTGTAAAAAGAATAAATTTCCAAAATGTCTTCAAAAAGGCAGCAACAACCCTGGTCCCCTTGCCACAGTCCTTCAGATGATCTACCTGCAAAAAGAATCAGGTCAAAACACTCAAAAAGTCAACTTCAGGATAAAGGAAACCAAGAAAATCAGTGTTTTAAAAAGTGTCAAAATAGACTTTATAAAGTGGGTTTATGGATGAAATTTTTTCAAATGAGATTATAAAAGGTAATGTTCCCTCCTTTCACTCTCATTGTGCATTTCAAGCTTGCAAGAGAGATTGTGAGAGAGTGATAGGCGAAGGAGGCGAAATTGCAACGGTTTCGGGCAGTTTGCAGGTGCGCGACCCGTCCAGGCTTGTGCGCGACCCGTTCAACTGTCTGCCACCAAAACTTCAATCAAATTCCTTCATTCCACTTCAAATTTGCTCAATCGGTCGAGGTAGGCTCTTAATGCATGGTTGTTGATATTGGTGGTGAAAATAAGGATGTATGCTATGATTTCATCTTCTAAATTTGCAAATGAATGGATTAATATGGCTGCTTGCTAATGTTTGTAAAATGCTAGGGTTTTGTGACTGTTTCAAGTGTTTTTGTCCCATTTGGTCCCTTCCCTCTTTTCCTCTTTCATTCATAGTCATTCTTGCATCTCTGTCCCATACTATTTGTACATAAAATGTTGACTTTGTCCCCCATCCCTAAGCTATAAACCCTACCCCTCTCACAAGCACACAAAACCCTAATTCCCTCTACCATACACATGCAAAAAATAAAACAAAAAGAAAAGATACATTTGTAAATAAAGAAAGAGTCATGTGAAAATAAATGCTGCTGTATATCTAGAGGCATGTACATAACCCCTATATACCCTTGACATCCCCTTGTACATGAAAACCTTCCCTCTATGTGAAAACAATGTGCATGTACTCCTTAAGAACAAAAAGAGCAAAAATTTGCCTTATGACACACATGAACTCCTATAAGAAAATTTGGTGTATGGTGTCCCTATGTCCCTATTGATACATGTATGCCCCTACCATGTTCATTATCATACATGTTTTTGTCCCATATGAGATGTTCTTTGCAAATGATTTCCCAATGTTAAAATGTATTCCTATATGCATGACAATTTGTAAAGTTTCCCTTGAAAATTCCCTGTTATTTTCATATATTCCCATTCCTCGTTAAGAAGTTCCCTCCCCTAACATTCCCCTCATGTTTTTTCCCCTTGAAACAGCATAGAGTTCAGTACTTTTGCAGGCAGAGGCAGCAGTTCAATTTGTCCTTCAGTTTGCCCACCTTGCTCCAAAACCATGTCAGATACCGAGACTTATGAGCAAGGTGATGACCATTCATCATCTACAGAGATTGAGGAACAGAGGAGGCCTCGTAGAGGAGGTAAGGGAGGCCATCATAAGAGGGAGGAGCCTACTTCTTTGGCAGAGTTACAGGCTTGTCCTTTGGCACTGAATTGTTTCCAGTATATGTCATGCTATCAGTTTTGTGAGAGGCTCTCTCAGATTCAGCATCATAGAGAGTTGGCCCGCTTGTTTGTCTTACACCTCCATGATGGACATGTCACTCTTGTAGGGGTGAATTTCATATTGACACCCGAGGTGATCTCAGAGGCTACAGGGATACCAAATGTGGGTGAGGTGTGGCCTAAGCGCAGATTACTTGATTTTGTTCACTTTGAGCCTTATGTCCGGCCATCATTTGTGAGACTGTTGAAGGGTGTTTTCCCATTCAGATTTCTTCGGAGTGAGTATGCCCCCCTCATGAGACTTATCATGCATTATTTTACATGTGAGGGCAGATTTTCACAGGTGTATTCATATCACATTCGCCTGTTGATGCATTTCACCTGGGTGAGGATGATGAACCTCCCGGTCTTCCTGTTTCAGAACATTCAGAGGATGGTGCCCATGTTGCAGAGGAAGACCCTGGCCCAGCAGTACAGGAGCCTTTGTCACTATGGTTTGATCCAGCTTATAGTCTCTCATCAGTTGACTCAGCAGGGTATCTCATGGGAGGAGTTCATCTCCCGTGAGTTTTTCACAGTGCCACCTCAGCCACATCAGGAGGCTATTCATGAGGAGGGAGGACCATCTCAGCAGCCTGATGCTCCCATCACCCGACATGTCAGCTCCACTCCTATGGTCACCTATCAGAAAGGCTCAAGGGCCTTATTTGCAGCAGCTAGGCGAGTATTATCTCCACAGCGGGTGGAAGGGGTCTCGCCTTCATCTTCAGAGCAGCGAGTGTTATCTCCACAGCGGGTGGAAGGGGCCTCGTTTTCTTCGCCAGCACAGGTATTGCAGAGGGGCAAAGAGCCCATGGTTCATGAGGATCCGGTGATTGATCTTGAGGTCAGTTCTCCTAGCCAAGAGGCAAAGGAGATCATTCAGCAGCTCAGGGCCGAGAATGATGTTTTGCAGCGGAGACTTGAGGGTGCCCAATGGACCATCACATATCTAGAGCATCGGAACACACAGCTGGAGGAGGAGAAGGCACTTGATGAGATTTGGAGGATTCGTAGTGACCGAGTCCTAAACCGTAGGAGGCCCGGTGACCCATTGCCTGTTGATCGGGAGTCATTGCTTATTCAGGAGAATGCCCACTTGGAGAGGCTGTTGGCTAAGGCCAACCAAGAGAAAAAGCTGCTAAGGAACATGAAAAACCACTATTGGGCTAGGATGCACGTTTGTAAAGCAAAGATGAAAATGTTCCAAAGAAGGTTGACCGAGGCTCTTAAGAGGAAGAAGAAGACCAACCCCCTCCGCATCTTGGCTGAGGCTTCTCTCACTCATCATGACACCCACTAGCCTCTTCACAGCACCAAGCACAAAAAAATTTTGAAGTTTTGGCTCATTTTTGACATTTTTGGGCAATTTACAGGTTTTGGCTTCTCAACGGGTCTCACCCCTGGTGAGACCCTTTATCATCGTAGCTCCGTTTTGCGAAAACTCAGCATTTCTAGATTTTTCATGCAAAGTTACACATTTATATGGATGGATTTGAGTTTTCATGAAGTTTTGGGCCTCCAAAAGGTCAAAATACAGCCAAATTTTGACTTTCTGCCCCTTTTTTGAGCTGCAGAAGTAGTCTTGGGAGAATTGACTTTTGACTGGGCAAATGACCTCCAAATCCAAAAATTCTGGTTGGGTTGGAAAGTAGACTCAGAGACCTTTCCAACGAGCTATCCTGCACCTCATTCTGACACTGGGAAGGCCTCCAAACAGGGCTCCAAAGTGCGCGACCCGTTGAGGAGGATGTGCGCGACCCGTTGAGGAATTTGTGCCAGATTTGACCAGTTCAGCCCAGAATTTGCAGTTTAGCTCCAGTTTGACTTTCTGAGGTCGATGGTGGTCCTTTTGACTGTACTTGTGGCACTTTTTGGATACTTTTACCCTTGTTTTACTCTTCTAGAAGTTTCTCTCATGTAAAAGGGTAAAATTGACTGTATGAACTGGTTTCCAAGTTTTTAGAGGCAAGTTGTTTTGACTGCCTATTTTGTAGTGCTTAGTTTAGAAGTTGTTCAAATAGCTCCTAGGATAGTGAGCTCGACCCATGGAGGCAGGGAAAGAGGTTAGATCATCTATATTATGTACTTTCATGCTCATTTTCATGGTTGGACTCTTGAGGGAGAAGCTATCATTGTATTATCACTTGTATCTCTGCAATTTTTGGCTAAGGAAGACCAGGGTTTTGCAGTCATCTTTGGGATTCTTGTGGACTCAGGTGTTGATGGTGTGTTTCTTCATGTTATTGTAAGCTTTGTTATGTGATTCATTTCCTTTCTATACTGCTGCATATTAAACAAATGAAGTGATAAAGTCAGAATTCATGCTTGCCATGCTCTACTTTTAAATTTGTCTAATTTCTATGTTTTCTGTTGTCTAAAGAGAATTCAAATCCATTGTTTGCTCTCTTTAGCCTTCTTATCTTTCTTCCTAATCATCCACTTTAGCTAAAGACATCAATACAGGTTCCTACCTTGCCCCAAAGACCCCCCTGCAGAAACTGTGTCCAATCCCCACACCCTAAATTGCAGTTCCTCAAATTGCCACCAAAAACCCAAAAAACCCCCAAATCAACCTTCAAATCAGTTTACTAGCCTAATATCAGTGTTACCTTGATTGGTCATCTCTTCCTATTGAAAATTTACCGAGATTGACCGGAGAGAGCCTTCTCCTGCCCCGTAGGGCTAGCTACGAGGCTGAATGGTTTGATGTAGCTTTGAGATTTGCCTTTTCAGCCTGAGGTGAAATTTCAAGTGCTAACAGCACCTACAAATAGAGAAAACCAGATTGAATGTGGGCACATAGTGTTTGTTGGCCAAAGCCCAGTAAACCAGAATAAAATAAGACTCCTCGGGCTGAGAATGCATTTGTAAGATTTGAAACTTAATAAAATAGGATGAGGGTAAGCGGTCTCGATAATGGAACCACCAAATATTTTGAACTTCCTATATATGTGGATATTGATCTATAGAGAATGAGTTAGGGGTTTACCTAAGCTCCTACCATAGCATAGGGGGAATAACCAACCCTCTCATTTTCAATTGAACTAAGCAGAGTGAAAAATAAGGCCCTAAAAGATCAAATTTTGGATGGTTGACTGAAGAAGATATGGGTGGATGGTGCATGCCTTAAGCCCTACGTTGCTCCAACCTGGTCAAACCACTAAGTTTTTCTTGGGGGGATTGGGGGGTGGTTCTACATAATATAATTTCCATTCTAGTAGGAGGAGGGTAAGCAATCTCGAGAATGGAACCACCAAATATTTTGAACTTCCAATATATGTGGAAATTGATCTATAGAGAATGAGTTAGGGGTTTGCCTAAGCTCCTATCGTAGCATAGGGGGAATAACCAACCCTCTCATTTTCAATTGAACTAAGCAGAGTGAAAAAGAAGGTCCTAAAAGATCAAATTTTGGATGGTCGATTGAAGAAGATATCGGTCGATGGTGCATTCCTTAAGCCCTACGTTGCTCCAACCTGATCAAACCACTAAGTTTTTTTTTGTTTGGGGGGTGTGGTTGTACATAATATAATTTCCATTCTAGTTATTTTAGTATAGTTATTTTCATTCAATTTTGAGAATTTCATTTCTTGTTGTTTGTCACAAGTCTAGGAATAAAAAGAAAGACAGGTATATAGTTACACAGGAAGTGGGGAAGGTGAAGACATATGGAAATCCCTATGCATATATTCCAAGTAAATAACTAGCAACAAAAGCATAGGAGGATCCAGTTTACCGAGAAGCCATATCACCAATGGCTAAAAGGTAGCATAAGATGTTCATAACTTGTGTTAACCATTTATATTACACTACATCCATTCTCTTCAGGCTTCAAAGCAAAAACATTCCTAGGTAAATGTAATTCCAACATGAAAGAAGGGAAATTAAAACCCTAGGTGTGGAAATGAAGTGTGAAGCATCTCTATAGAACCAACATGAAAGAAAGGAAATTCAAACCCCAGGTGCGGCAGTGAAGTGTGAAGCATCTCTACGGGCACCAACAACTGATCCATTATTGATTGATTTGATTTCTGATTGAGTAGCTTACCTTGATGTCATAGAGGAACAAAGGTAAGAGTCGATAGGAAAGAAAGCGGAAATGCCATTAGGGTCCCTATGTCCTCACTAGGAAAGGACCAGATGTCCCAAATGTCACAAAGATTTATGATATCACAAAGAACAGATGTCACAAAGATGTCCTAAATCGTGGGAAACCATAGTTGGAGATAATTGCAAAACAAACATTTATTGTTAGGAAACTTAATGTAACGGCCCTGATGAAAATTCCATGTAATAAAAGTTAAAAAACAATAACCACGATTGATGGGACACTTATTCCAAGCTAAATGTTGGGCAAGACAGCATAGGGGGTGTTCATTTGGTTTATTATGGCTAAGGAAATTGGAAAAGGCAATGGTTAAGGCTTTGGAAAGGAAAAATGGCATTTTTCTCACATTTATTTATGAAAATAATGGAAATTAGGAGAAAAGGAAGGTGAAGGGTCACAGGTTGCATGTGAGGAGGAAAATGAAGGAAAATGGAGAAAATAGAGCCTCATTCATAAAAAGGTGTCTGAGGATCAGTTGGTAACCTTTTTTTAGTTGAGTTTTTGAGCTCTCTCATTATTCTCTCTCTCTCATACTCTTGGACACTTAGAGTTTTCTTGAAGCACTTTGGCATTGGAGCAAGAAAGGAAAAGAAGGTGAGAGGAAGCAAGGATCAAGTAGGGAAAGGCAGGATCAAGCAGCTCCAATAGGCTTCATTGTAGGTATCAACTTGCATGTGTATTTTCCTTGCTAGATTTGGCATGCATGGCATTGCATGTGGTTCTTTTCTATCATGGCATGGGTTTTTCCAAGTGTAATAGTTGATTTGGCCTAGCCTTGCCATTTCTGGATAGCCATGGTATGATGGGGTTCTCATGTCTTGATTGAGTTGGATTCTTGGATGGATTTAAAGCTGAGTGGGCGGATCTCCGAATGATAGAGAACATGGCCTATTGGTCCCTAAACAGACAATGGATCACGGTAAAGCCACTAGCCTAGTGACCCCTGAGCTAAAATATGGGTTGCAGTAAAGCCAGGATTGTGTTGCCTCGGTGGGCCTAGGAATCCTTGTCGGTGAATGGTAGGATATATGCTAAATCTATTTTCTCTCCATTGGACCTAGTAATCCCGAGTTTGGAATATGCGATAAAGCTTGGAGAGTGGGTTTCTGTTTAGGGCCTAGTGATTCGGGTTTGGATTGTGGTTAAGCCTAAGAGACTAGGAGACAGGAAAATTCCTCACGTGTAGGTGGATAAATCTGGTGGCATCTATGCTTGTTTTACCTAGTGATTGGGTGGAGATCACGGTAAAGCCTGTTATGATATGTTCGTTGTGTTGGCCTAGTGATCCGGGATGGATTACGGTAAAGCCTGGTTTTTTTTTATGAGAGTGAGGTGGTTTAGACTCGGTATGCCCTAGTTGGTTCTTTTGGTTTGAGTCCCATATTCATGCTTGGAATATGGCACAGAGGTGAATGGCTGAAGAGAGATTTGGCTCATCCATTCTATGGTTGGGTGGAACATGGTAGTCCCATCTCTGGTTGGTTTATTGCATTCATTAATGAGAAATTCATTCCCTTGATTTCTATGTGCAAATGTATTGATGTATATGTGGATTTTGATGGTTGATATGTTTATGGTAATTATGTTCCTATTATGTTAGTTATATGTATATGTTATGACAGTAGCTATGTGTTATCAGGAAATCTAGTGTCCACTCGGAGCTGCTAGTCCCACTAAGACTAGTAGCTATCTTAGAAACAAACAAACTAAAACTACTTTCGCTTTCCTTTATGAGAAGTAGATAAGAGGGGAACAAAGGACACCAACCTCAGTCTTGCACTTGGTTCCTTGCTTGTTTCCTCTCCCTCCTAACAGATCCTTGCCGCTTTGCCTTCGTCTTCCCAGCTTCAAAGAGCACTTGTGGAATCAAAGCAGCATAATACTATCGAAGAACAGAGATCTACAATCATAAACAATATAGGACCAGATATATATTGACCACACAAATGCATATATCATCAAACATACAAGAATGTGGAGAAAAACTTGAATATCTTTATTAATATAAGAATAGCAAAGAGGATTACAACCAATTGTTCTGACCCGGCGTCATCGTCCCAGCATGAAAGCCCTTCTTCACCTCATGAAAAGCTTAGATCACCCAACACTATGATATTCCACCAAGAAACCAACAGCACTTCCTTACAAGATGTAAAATTCCAGCCTCCTAGAACTCTGGGATGAGGGATCCATTTATAGATTATTGCAGGGGGGTGAGTCAGCTTCTGGGATTTTGATTAGTGTCCTCTCTCTGATAGTTCTTGATTCCACTTGGATATTGATGATCTCTTACTCATCCCTGGGCGAATTCAGAGAGGCAAGTGTCACAGGAGAAGTTTCTGGAATATTCCATGATGATCCACCTTGCAAACTGTCTCTGCCATTTGTCTACTCTCGCCCATCGCACCCTACAGAAGGGATTTCCAGTATGAATCTCACCTTTTACACTGGGCAGGTGAGATGCATCACACCCTCTGCACTGGGCAGTCTATATGGTCCAACTTTGACCAGTTCTGAGTAGTTTCTTGTGGAGAACTTCTAGGAGATGATGTAATCAGCTAACCTTGTTCCTTTAGGGTGTGAAGCAACACTTTTAGGGACTTAGGAGCCCTTGGTTTATGGACATGTATGATTGGGGTTACAATGCCCAAAAATGTCTATAACAGTTGCCCCCTAAAGCATGAGTTCGTCAATCTTTTGATGTCGAGTGAAATGCTTTATCATGAGGATCCGAAGTTTTTCCGAGCTGGAAGGCGACTTGTAATAAGATACAATACAATCATTATCTTCATAATATTTTTCATGATCTAGCTGAGGCGGGCATTCCCATGCTCAGCTTTATAAATTCATTTTCATGTACATAAGACAGACAACCGTCTGTGTAGCAGAATCATGATTCTGATAGAGTCATCATCCTTTGATTCGGATGATCATCTGTGCAGCAATGATGTATATTTGATGTCTTTATTTTCCTAAATATATCGCAGCCCGGATGGATGAAACTAGATCTAGGTTCTTCAAACTCGTCCAATCTTCACTCAGAGTACAAGTCGATCCATGTGAAAGATGTTTTGGAGTCGAACATGGAAAGACATCGCCTGATTACCAGCCAATGATGTAAGTTGTTAACAAGCGCGAGAGGAATCACTGATAATGATGATGACCCTCAAGGTACTACAGTACAATTCACATGGTGTGAAAAGGGACTTGGAGTCGAACACCATGCAAAATCTTTCGGTCGAAGGCCATTGATGTAAACCTGTCGCCGGAAGTGAGAAACTTTCCATTGAGGCATGCAAGCTTCAAAGTACTGAAAGGGTTGTTCCTAAGTCGACTTCTTGGATAATGAGCTGATGTCGACAAGAAGCGACCCGTCGTAGGAGGGCCTTAATGAATCCCACATCTACGACATGGAACGGAGTAAATGATTTTGGAGGTGAAAACGATCTGATGATACAGGGTTCAGGGTGGCGGTCATGAAAGAATGGAGCGTGAATGTATTGCAGTGGATGCGACACAGGCAAATTCTCTGAGCAACTTCTCTTGAACATACCGGCGACACTGACATGGATTGGTAGCGTTAACCCCAAATATGGATGGTTCGATGGACCAATGTTGATATGACCGGTGAACGGAATAACCCAACCTGACTCGGATGTGGAGTGAAAGTGTCATGTTCAAGAGCGACTTGATACCAATAAAGTTTCTTCAAGTTTTCTTCCCAATTTTTCCCCAGTCATTGCTGACCAGTACCTATTTATTTTTGTCAAGCTTGAGGAGGATAACATATGCTTGTTCTATAATTTTCCCTTCGAGCAAACCTGTCGCTATTTTTTAACGAGCCTAGCGACAGTGAAACTCGTTCTTGTCCATATGGACAACTTTGTCGCTATTTGCTTTTAATGAGTTTAACGACAAAGATAACTCGGTCCTTTCAGTTTTAGAAAGTCTGAAAGGGATGTAAAGGAAACTCCAATAATCCTTTTTCGTCATATAATCCCTTAAGTCCGAAAAAATATAAAATAATACAAAAGGGATGAATTTTTGGTAATTTTAACGAGCCGAACAAAACAAGCACTCGATCTTTTTGTTTAATAATCCCTCAGGTCCAAAAATATTAAAATCTAGAGGAGGGATAGCACTTCTGGTAACTTTAACGAGCTGGAGAGGCCAATTTCTCGGCAATATTTTCATATTTTACAAATCAGATGAAAAGAGCTTAAAGGAGACTCGTCTTTTGAGGAACGAGTGATAATTTCAAGTAGCAGTTGATTCCAGGTAAGGTTTAGAATTTTCCAATCACGGCAGTGTCACAAGGATGGCTAACAGGATCACTCTTCGCAATTGTTCCTCAAAAGGGGTAAACAATCAAATGGAGGTGAATGATCAGCTAAAATAGAGTGGAGGTGATGGTAAGAACACAACCAGGGCTCAAAAGCTTATTATAATGCATTCACAATGGTATTTACCGAAAATTGGTTCATTTTTTAATGAGCTTAAACTCTGGGGGAAACATTTGCTCATTGCTTAGGTTTAATTTTTAACGAGCTTGAACTCCACATAAAAACTGCTTGTGCCAGTTGTATAATAAGTATGTCTCATCGATAGGTTCAATTTTTAGGGAAATTTCACCATTTGAAACTTTGCTCTGGATCCTTTCATTATGAAAGCTAGGAACGACCAATCCTATGAGTTTAAAGGTTTGAGAAACTACAAACTAAGAAAATAAATGGTCGCTCTTCACTTTCAGGCAAAAAGGTTTGCATGCCCCCAGGTATAGTGAAGTAAAGTTTCCAAGTTACCATTTAGAAGTTCTCGCGTTCGCAAGATAGTTTCCATCCGCACAGCAGACAGAAACACTTCCTCGGCTTAGTCCATCTGGACAAAGGCTCCAATCACCTAACCTTGACGAAAGAATCTTATCCCGGTCTAACTCCCTCTTCCTATACGGACGGGTGTCAGACCAGTCTTAAATCCTTCGTGGAAACTTACCCTATACCCAAGGTTTTCCTGCCGAAACAGACCAGGGTGCATGCCCCCTGGGTTTCAGTCATGTCCCCCCGAATCACTCACACTCTTCAGGTGGACGGACCGGAGATTAATGAGACATTCCTTGTGTGAAAAGACCATTTAGGGATGGAAATTGACTATTAGCTATGTGTGTGTTGGGCAACGAAAGCTGGTCTACGAGCTTGACCACTCGGCCTTCATGCGGAAAACACATTACTCTAAAGAGTGAGGAGACAATGGCTCCCATGCTATAAATATATTCGCGCCCAAGGATTAGATTATAATCTAGAGGTCCTTGGACTACCATTACGTTCATATAAACGGTTTTCCTTCTCAACGTTATGGGCACATCAGGAAGGATCCCTAAAGGTCGACTGGTTCCTTAATCGAAGCCTGTCAGATTTCTCATCTCAGGAAGAAGCAATGGCAAACCAAGTGCTTTCCAAGCAATTGAGGAAAGGATACTCACAGAAGCCCCTTCATCTATGATGGTACTGACCATGATCATTTCGTAAGCTTGTACAATGATTTGGAATGGTACACTAGCCGGTAAACGGGGCCTGCCTAGTAGATTCCAATCGAAGGAAACGACTAGGTTGCTTGGAGGTGGGACCGAATAGATGGCTGGATATGGCTCTGACAAACTTCCTTCCTATGATAAAGGAATGGGTAGATTGCCCCCATGTTCATCGGAGTCTATGTTTACGAAAATAATTTGAACGGTCTTGTTCTCATTCTCTTCGGTGATTGTATCATCTGAAGATGGACCTTCCGAAGACAAGACCGAGTCGACTGCCACCTCAACCTTTTGACTTTCGTCTGGTATGGATTCAGTGGGTTTATCTTCAATGGCAGATGCTTCGACCAACCACAGTGGCGCGTCGGTTGGATTTTCAACTAGTGACAGACTCGGCAAGAGTTTCTTATATCCAGGAGGAATCCGTAGCGGTGAAGCCAAACGGTTATCCAAAACTCTTTTGGCTTCGTCTAGGAAGGGACAATGGTGGACGACGTGATCGCCTTCAGACAGTTTACAAGGAAATTTACATTTCCTTTTCTGTCCAAATGTTTCGCTTTCACTAGTTGATGGTGTACTTTCAACATGATCTTCAAAGGTTGATGGCACCAGATTCTGCAAACGAGGAGACCAGTCCCTTAAGATCTGTGGGATGCAAGGACAATCTTGATGATAGTGGTCTCCTTTGCAAATGACACATGGAGATTTAGGCTTGGACGGTGCAGTGTGTGGATTTTCACTAGACGATGCCTGATCACCCCTTTTCACCTTTGGCTCCTTCTTCTTCTTCTCTTTCTTCTCCTTCCCCTTCTTCTCCTTCCTAATTACTTTATTTTTGGCTTTACCAGCTTCATCAAGTGAAGAGGAAGGAGGAGAGGGAGAATTGGACGAAGTAGAAGATTGGGGGGTAAATTTGGTATCATCTAGTTGCTGACTTGATTATTCAAGAATCACGGTGTTCTAAACGACAGAGATTGAGAAGAGCCATATTGGCAAGCCAATCGTCAATCTTGGAAGTGACAATGTGGCCATATGAGGTGCACCAACATCTCCCCAAGAGGAGAAAGGACTAGGATTTCCTCTAAGGGGACATCCTTGGTTGGTGGACTCCATTTTTCTCAACCTAAGACCAACATGGAAATGGTGACATTATTCTAATTAAAATAAATTTTAGACGCTTTGACACAACTTGTTTTTTCAATTTTTAAGAGTTGAGAAAAAATAAAAGATGACTCTAGTCGCCTTCGATTTTTAATGAGCCTGAAGTGACAAGTGCTCAAATGGAACTGTTCCTTTAAGGAGTCTGAAAAGGAATGAAAGAGACCACTCTGGAAATCTAGACAGAGGGATTAGCAAACCAATCGCAAAACTGCAGAATACTTTTTATGGTACGGCAGTCAATCTTCCCGAATGCTGTGTTTAGTGCATTGCGATCGATAGGGCGGCAAACACGGCTTCCTATGGATAAAGGATAGAGCCTATTGTGGTCTCCCAATATATACTCGACGGTATGTGGGAGCACAAGTCTGTACTGGCACTTGTCGTCTCAAAGAGGAGGAATCACCCAACCAACAGTGAAAGCGACAGTTACCAGGCTTTACGACGCTGGAATACGTCTCTAGCCTAGACTTCTAGATGTTGTGTGTTAGGTTCCAAAGCGTTTTTATGTTCATTGAATTTATTTTACAGTTGATATTTCTTAAGAAATTTGCATTTTACGTTCACCACATGATGTAGATATACAATTCCTAAAATGCAATCTAAGATGATAAACAATCGTTTAATCATCTTTTTGCAATGAAAATCCTAGCTACTAAAGAAAGAGAGATGATATTCTTTCAACATAGAGCAGAGAGCACACACTAGATGCACTGTCCTAAATCGAACCAACAAGCAGTCTAAATGCAAATGCACATGCATGTATTTGTTTTCAACTTTCTTAATGTGTGAATGACAAGAAGAATGCTAAGTACAAATCTGAATTATCTTTTCAAAGCGACAGTACTAACAAATTTCTCTTCAAAAACGAAAGGAAGATAATGACGACACTTTGCTATTTTGAATTGAAAACTACTTTCGACACTTGAAAAACTACTAATTCAAATCAAATACAAGAGTAACTGTATAATCGACCATCAAGAACAATAGAATTCTTTTCTTTGACTGAAAACGACACTTGCGACACTTTCAAATCAAAAGACGACAGTTTGATTATGCTACTTTTTTGTAAAAGAGAACTGTAAATGGCGCACAATACATAAAAACATTCACAATTATTTGTACTATGGAGGCAGAATCATGCAAAAGAAGGGAGTTTCTACAGTGGTATACTGATCATAGACAGAAAAACTCCTGAATAAAGCTGAAGAGAGTGAACACAGAAACCAAAATCTAAGAGCAGAAGAGGTCTTGTCTGATCAGCGCACCTGCAACACAGGGAAAGTGTGATGCAGCGCACCTACTGCACACGGGAGGTGCGATGCATCTAGATTCCCAAGAGGAGAAAGTGCGATGGTCCAGGGATGAGACTTCAACTTGGTTCTAGGTCACAGTTTGCAGCTTAGTTCAGGGATTTAGGCCGAGCTAATGATGTTCAGTAAATATAACTCACAGGGGTTGATCTAATGAGGTTACTAGAGCCACCACTAGGGCAATTAGAAGGTTTGCAAATCGATTGTTTAGTTTATAAACAAAACCCAGAGATAGACTGAAGCAGCATTGCTCTACTTTTCACTTGCATAGAAATGCAGTTCGAAGGCTAGCTGGCTTGACTTTAGGCTCCGTCTGTAAGTTTATAAAACAAACAAATATAGACAAGAAAACAATTTATTCGCTCCCCAATGGAGTCGCCATTTTGTTATCTGGAAATCTAGTGTCCACTCGGAGCTGATAGTCCCACTAATACTGGTAGCTATCTTAGAAACAAACAAACTAAAACTACTTTCGCTTTCCTTTATGAGAAGTATATAAGAGGGCAACAAAGGACACCAACCTCAGTCTTGCGCTTGGTTCCTTGCTTGGTTCCTCTCCCTCCTGACAGATCCTTGCTACTTTGCCTTCATCTTCCCAGCTTCAAAGAGCACCTGTGGAATCAAAGCAGCATAATACTATCAAAGAACAGAGATCTACAATCATAAACAATATAGGACCAGATATATATTGACCACACAAATGCATATATCATCAAACATACAAGAATGTGGAGGAAAACTTGAATATCTTTATTAATATCAAGAATAGCAAAGAGGATTACAACTAATTGTTCTAACCTAGCGTCATCCTCCCAGCATGAAATCCCTTCTTCACCTCATGAAAAGCTTAGACCACCCAACACTATGATATTCCACCAAGAAACCAACAGCACTTCCTTACAAGATGCAAAATTCCAGCCTCCTGGATCTCTGGGATGAGGGATCCATATATAGATGATTGTAGGGGGGTGAGTCAGCTTATTGGATTTTAATTAGTGTCCTCTCTCTGATAGTTCTTGATTCCACTTGGAGATTGATGATCTCTTACTCATCACTGGGCGAATTCAGAGAGGCAAGTGTCACAGGAGAAGTTTCTGGAAGATTCCATGATGATACACCTTGCAAACTGTCTCTGCCATTTGTCTACTCTCGCCCATCACACCCTACAGAAGGGCTTTCTAGTATGCATCACACCTTTTACATTGGGCAGATGAGATGCATCGCACCCTCTGCACTGGGCAGTCTGTATGGTCCAGCTTTGACCAGTTCTGAGCAGTTTCCTATGGAGAACTTCTGGGAGATGATGTAATCAGCTGACCTTGTTCCTTTAGGGTGTGAAGCAACACTTTTAGGGACTTAGGAGCCCTTGGTTTATGGACATGTATGATTGGGGTTGCAGTGCCCAAAAATGTCTATAACACTATGTATGGATATCAACATGTTTTTACTTGTAAATGCATGGATAATGTATCTATGGCCTAATAGATGATAATGTCATAAATCACATGAGGGAACAATGGTTCATAGTGATTCTCATATAAGTACGAGATCCCTACACTTAATTATGTTGTTGACACCTATAGGTTACATGTTGATGATATGTTCGACGAAATGCCTGGCATGGCTAGTAGGGGTCTGGTATGGTCTTCTTTATCTTATTGTTTTTGCCTCATTGTTTTCATGTATTTTTAATTATTTCAAGCTATCACTCCATTCTGGGAAGTGGCCTGGGCTTTGGGCCTAAAAAAGTGGCTTAAATCCTGGGGTTGCTAGCACAAAACTGGCAATTTTGGTCTTTGTTCACTGGAAGGAAAGCATATGAGAGCAACTTTAGGTTGATGGTGATTCCCTTGCCCATAGCATGAGAGCAACTATGGCCTAAGAGATCTAGAACAACAGTGGGACCCAGGGACATGCTATCTGAGTGGTTGACTTGTCTCCTGAGGGTTTTGTTGATGATGTTGGATGACTGTGTGTGATGTTTCTATCGATTCCACTTCCTTAAAGTCACATAGGAGGTTGAATCTGATCATAGTAGCCTCTCGTCTCATGTTTACCCTAGTTGGCATGGTTACTTGGGTGGATGTGGGAGGAGGGTGTTACAGAGTGGTATCAGAGCATGGTTCAACTCTCGGACTAGATGGGCAGTGTGTGTTGGTCATGCATGCATGTCATTTGCATGTGTGTCTCTTACACTTGCATTTCATGTGCTTATTGCATTGGCTTGATGATTGATTATGGTTTTAGTATGGTTATTATAGAGAATTTGATATTGATTTCGTGAAATGTATTTTTCATGAGTATGTGACTGGTTGCATATGGATTATATGTTTCTTACATGTTGATTTTATGTTACCTACTTACATCCTTGTATGTTAGGTTACATTCTTGAATATGTTGATTACATGTATGAGTCTTGTAGGTTGGTTACAAGAATTGATCGCTTATGTTCGACTACATGCATTTATGCGTAGGTGTAGTTGATTAGACATTGTTTATGCATGTGGCAATGTGTATAATGGAGTAATGGTTGTTGTCACGCATGAGGTCATAGCATGCATTGTTGATATGGCCTTGAATTGATGACTAGAACCTAGTTAGAGTGTTGTTTATGTGTTGATACATTTATTTGCGAATGTATATATGTTGTTATGCTTATGCCATATATGTATCACACTGACTTGGTGATCTTGAAGACAAGGTATCCTCCCCGAGCTATACTAAGGTACATCAGTTCATTGTGATTTGGTTTATCTGACATATTATGCATTGCAGAAAGAAATATCAAATGGCTAGCAAGATGGTTGACTACAAAGACTCTCCCTATAAATCCAAAGAGTAGTATGGTGTTGTGAACTCTTCCTATTTAGCAGTTACATTAATAAGTTTGAAGGAAGAGATAAGGAGTTGTAAGGTAGATAATGACTGGATCATACAGTGCACAAAAGGTGCAAACTATTGGGGATGTTGGTCAGAGTATTCCACCTATCTATGCAATAGTGGACAACAAGCAGGTAGAACACCAGGCATCTATCATTGAGATGGAAGGTAAGCTTTCTGATCAATTTATTTCTATTTTGATTGACCATGGATCTAATTATAGCTATGTTAGTCATGAATTGGTGGATAAGTGTTGTTTGAGTAAGAAATTGCATGCATAATCCTGGTTAGTGTAGTTGGCTACAGGTACAAAGAAGCAAGTTCATCATTGGGTAAGAGCTTGTGCATTTGACTTGAGTGGTATGCCTACTGCAACACATTTTAATGTATTAACGTTGGGTTCATATAGTATGTTGTTGGGCATGGACTGGTTGTATCTTCATAAAACCAAGGTAGATTGCTATGACAAAGCTATTGAGTGTGTTGATGAAAATGGAGAACCAAGAGTCTTACAGGGTAAGAAGAAAGCCACATCGGTTAGGATGGTGAAAACTATGCAAGCAAAGCGTATCCACAAGAAAGGGTGTGTGTTATTCGTAGTGCACATTTCTAGTGATAAGGGTAAGAAGGTTGAGGATGTAGATGTGTTGAGCAAGTATCCAGTTTTGTGGTAGTTTCAGGATGTATTTCCTGAAGACATTACAGAGTTTCCACCTCACAAGGAGGTAGAATTTTCTATTGAGTTAGTGCCAGGGACAGCTCCAGCATCGAAAGCACCTTATAGGATGAGCACACTCGAGTTGGTTGAGTTAAAGTTGCAGTTGAAGGAAATGTTGGATAAGGGATACATTAGGCCAAGTGTATCACCTTGGGGCGCAGCGATATTGTTTGTGAAGAAGAAAGATGGTACTCTCACATTGTGCATGGACTACTGGCAGTTGAACAAAGTGACTACCAAGAATAGGTACCCTTTGCCGAGGATTGATTACTTGTTCGATCAGGTGAAGGGCGCATTAGTGTTCTCGAAGATCGATCTGAGATCTTAATACCGTCAAGCACGCATCAAAGAAGAAGGCATTTACAAGACTACATTCAAGACCAGGTATGGGCATTATGAGTTTGTTGTTGTTCCATTTGGCATAACTAATGCTCCAACTAGATTTTTTGTGCTTGATGAATAGTGTGTTGTGTCCATATTTGGATAAGTTTGTTATTGTGCTCATTGATGATATATTGGTATATTCTAAAAATGAGGAAGAGCATGTCGAACATTTAGCAACAGTGTTGAGGTTGTTGAGGGAGCATCAGTTGTATGCTAAGCTCAGCAAGTGTAGTTTCTTTTAGAGTGAGGTACATTACTTGGGACATGTTATCTCCAAGGAGGACATTTCAGTAGATCTAGAGAAGATAAGAGCCTTCTTGGAGTGGTTAGCTCCTAAGAGTGTGGATGAGGTGAGATCTTTCATGGGTTTGGCAGGATGTTATAAGAGGTTCATCAGGAACTTCTCACATATTGCTTATCCTATCACATCATTTTAGAGGAAAGATAAGAAGGTTGAATGGACAGAGGATTGTGAGGCTAGCTTTGAGCATCTTAAGCAATTGTTGACACATGCACCAGTGTTACAGATTGCAGATTCAGATAAAGAGTTTGTGGTATGCACAGATACTTTCAAGAGAGGGCTTGGTGGAGTCCTTATGTAGGACGGACAAGTGGTATGCTATGAGCCGCGAAAACTAAACGAGCATGAGCAGAACTACCCGACACATGATCTTGAGTTAGTAGAAATCATACATGCATTGAATATGTGGAGACATTATCTTCATGGAAGGAGGTTTGTAATGATGAGTGATCATATTGGGTTGAGGTATTTGTTTGACTAGTCGAATCTGAACATCAAGGAGGCTAGATGGTTGGCCACGATCAACAAGTTTGATTTTGAGATCAGGTACATCAAAGGTAAAGATAACAGGGTGGCAGATGTTGTTAGCAGATGGGTACAGGTAAATCACTTGGAAGCTATGAGCTCCTATGGTACAGACTTACATGGTAGGATCATGCAAGATGGTCAGTAGGATGTTAGGTATATGGAGATTGTGCACAAGTTGCAACAGGGTACTAGTACAGGTACATGTTCTAGTATAGGTACATGGAAGGTACATGTACAGGTGAAGGTACATGTATAGGTGCAGGTGTGCAGGGTATGGATTATTGTCTTACAGTAGATGGATTGGTCAGGTTCTGAGACAGGATATATGTATCGAATAATAGTGAGCTCAAGAAGGTGATCTTGAGGGAGTTTCATGCGAAACCTTATTCAAGTCACCCAGGTTATCAGAAGACACTTACAATAGTGAAGAAATTATATTATTGGCCGAATTTGAAGAGGGATGTAACAGAGTTTGTGGCGAGGCGTTTCAACTGTCGGCGAGTGAAAGTAGAGTGTAAGCACCCAGGTGGACTGCTACAGGTGATTGCGATTCCATAGTGGAAATGGGAGGTCATTTTCATGGACTTCATTACAGGGTTGCTGAAGATGGTGAGACAACATGATTCCATCATGGTTTTTGTGGACAGGTTAACAAAGGATGCATATTTAATTCTAGGGAAGTCTACATTCTCAACTAGCGATATGGCACAGGTATTAATCAGAGATGTGGTTAGATTGCATTGTGTCCCAAAGAAGATTGTATCAGATATGGATGTGAAGTTCACTTCCAAGTTTTGGAAGGATTTATTTTCAGGTTTGAGCACATAGTTGGCCTTCAGCACAACTTATCATCCACAGATGGATGGACAGATAGAAAGGGTCAACAGGATATTGGAGGACATGTTGAGGATGTATGTGATACATCAGTAGCAGAAGTAGGAAGAGTATCTCCCCTTGGTAGACTTCGCATACAAAAACGGTTATCAGGATTCATTGAGGATGAGTGCTTTTGAGGCATTGTATGGGCAGAGTTGTAACACTCCCATAAGTTAGAGCGATTCGGTTAACAGGGTACTTATTGGACTAGATATGTTGGCAGATGTGGAACAAGAAATGTAGATGATCAAGAAAAATTTAAAGGCAACACAGGGTAGGCAGAAGAGTTATGCAAATCAGAATAGGTTGTTCAAGGAGTTCCAAGTTGGGGAATAGGTGTACTTGTGCATCAAACCGAAGAAGAGCTCCTTACGGATTGGATCATGTGCCAAGCTGGCACCATGGTATTATGGACCCTTCAGTGTCATTGAGCGGATTGGTCCAGTAGCCTATCGATTTGCACTGCCTCCGATAGTGAAGTTCCATGATGTTTTCCATGTATCATTGCTTAAGAAGTATGTTAAGGATGTTAATCATGTGATTAACTGGTCTGTATTGCAGGTGGAACAAGATGGAGAATTCCAGTTAGAGCCTCAGTGTATATTGCAGAGAAAGGTGTTCATGCTCTGGAACTAAGCAATCAAACATGTTAAAGTACATTGGAAGCACTTTGGGCCTGATGAAGCTACATGAGAGATGGCGGATCAGATGCGGGCTATGCATCCTTCCTTGTTTGTCGGTTGAGGCAAAGCAATTTTGGTATGGTGTTTTGGGTATATGTCTTGGTATATGTTTTGGTGATGTTTCTATATGTACATATGTATATGGATGTAAATATCACCATGAGCTAAGTTATAAAGCTCCAATAAGTGGTATGGGTGTCATGTTATTATGTTGTCATGATGGTTTGCTTTCAATGGGGTGATCATTGTAAATAATGCATTGAGCTATGTTATAAAGTTCCATGGGCAGTATGTTTGCTTTTCAATGGTCTTGGTGTGGTCTAACACTGAGGACAGTGAGCCCCAAGGGGGAGGGTTCTGTAACAGCCCTGGTGAAAATTCCTTGTAATAAAAGTTAAAAAACAATAACCACGGTTGATGGGACACTTATTCCAAGCTAGATGTTGAGCAGGACATCCTAAGGGGTGTTCGTTTGGTTTATTATGTCTAAGAAAATTGGCAAAGGAAATTGCTAATGCTTTGGAAAGGCAAAATGGAATTTTTGGCACATTTATTTATGAAAATAATGGAAATTAGGAGAAAAGGAAGGTGAAAGGTCACAGGATGCATGTGAGGAGGAAATTGAAGGAAAATGATGGAAAATGAAGAAAATATAGCCTCATTCATAAAAAGGCTTATGAGGATCGGTTGGTAACCTTTTGTCAGTTGAGTTTTGCAGCTCTCTCATTATTCTCTCTGTTGGGCATGGAATTCCCCCCACAACATGTTTTGGGGCTCAAAGCCCAAGTTTTGAGTTGTTATTGTTGTAAAGACTCAGCGAATTGTAGGTGCGAAGCGCGAATTATATGTTAGAGTCATAGGGTTGTCTGCCCTAAGTTTTGAATGTAGTTTCGGCCTACCCATGGTCCGCGGACCATGTGATTGTATAAATAGAGTGAGGCTCTAAGTTATAAAGAAGGAATGAAGTAATGCAAGAATAAGATAGCAGGAATAGAGCAAGAGTCTAAGTATCTTGGGTCGTAATACTAGGAAGAGGCTCTACAGCTGAGTGGGCAGAGGCCTAGTAGAGTCCGCAACTGAGTGCGCGGACCCCTGCAGCTGAGTGTGTAGGGTAGAGTTGGGTTTGTAAGAGAAGGAAGAAAATAATAAAGAGAAGTTTTATCTAAATTCCGTGTATCTATTCTTAAGTTATTACATGTTTGATATTGTTGGCAATTATATTGTTTATTTACCACACGCACTTATATGAATTGTGAATATTGTTAAGTATAACTGAAAACGTACAAATAAGTTAAGTTAATCAACTAATATCAGGCTACAAGTAAGGACTTGGGTAATAACATTGTTCGGTCCCTGAGTAGGGCTGCGCGAAGGCAGCATCTCAGGCTATGAGGTATGGGTAAGCACGCGTAGCGACGTGCGCGCAGGGTCGAACCGCGAACCACTTGAAACCATCAGACATCTCCAGGGTGCGAAAACCTGGTTCTAGCACCCTCCCATACTACTTCGGGTGAGACCTCAATCCACGCTCCGCAGACTGTTGCCAAAAGGGCCAGTAGTACCGGGATTTGTTTGGTTGAACCACCTTCGAACCTGGGTCAGGCCCCAACAAGCCAACAAATGTTTCCATTGCCGGGATCGGGATCTACATAAGGTATGTCTGATGTCATGTCACTGGAATCCAACAAAGAAAGAAATTGAAGGGTGGTTGGACAGAAAGATTCACAAGTTGACGGCATAAGAAAACAGGAATCTGCGAGTATCAAAGGAACAGTGGTTAGAGTGCTACTTATATATGAAAATCCATGAAATTTTCTTTACATTCTTCCCCTCTGAGCTGCACGAGTGGATTGCGAACCTAGCAAACAATCAGGGAAGGTGTAGGCTTGACAAGCCGATTATGTGGACTGCAAAACTAGTGCGCAAACTAGAAGCGTCAGAAGATAAGATCACACGTGCTGTGGACCATTAGCTCAATCGAATTATAGGAGGATTTATCACTGAGTTCACGGTAGATATGACCGTCAGCTATAGTGAAGTAGAACATCGCTTCCTCAAGGGACCGCGAGGTAAGTACATTAAATCATTGAACACTTGGATCAAAATACTATTGTGTGAAAAGAGGGTTATGCAAATAAATTCATGTTTGGGACTATGCAAAGTGGGAGGATCTATAGAAATGAAGATAACGCAGAGACAAAAAATAGCCCCTTGATTTCGCCGCGATGGGAAAGTGAGGAAGAACTCACGAAAGTTTCTCCGAGAAGCGCGATCAGTCTGATAAGGCAGTGAATTCCACGCATACCACCCCCACCTACACCACCACCAGTTTCACCATCATCACCCCCATCTCCACCCACACCACCTCCGCTGCCACCATAGTTCAATATGGCGAGAACGATAAAACTGTCAGTATTTAGAGAAGTAGGGAACGAAGATCCGGACCAATTTTGGTTCGTAGTAAAGGCTATATGGGAAGCACAAGGAGTCATGGATGACAATATAAAGAAGACAACGCTAGTAAGCACGTTGTAGGATTACACGCTAACGTGGTACATTAAGCATTCTAATGACCATCCAAACGCGGGGATCACAGATATCCAGGCTGCGCTGAACAGGGAATTTAGCAAGCTAAAATCAGAGACACAATCGATTATCGGGTTTAAGGAAATCATGATGCTTCCAAGAGAGACCCCATGGGATCTAGACCAGAGACTGAAGAGTATCATACGCGAAGCCAACATGACCTTGATGGATGGATAGCACCGCGCATGGTTTGTAGCATCACTGACACCGCATTTAAGGACGGCGTTGTCACAACAAAAGCTATCCACCCAGGCCGAAGCTTCGAAGATTGCAATGATATTACACCAGACCCCAATACAAGATCGTGGTCTGGCAGTCCAACAAATCCATATGAAACTACCAAATTTCTGTCTAGAAATGCAGAGTTTGAAATAGGACAGGACAACTTGACTAGAGGCGCGCGAGGAGGTATGGTACATAAAATGCAAAGGCCAGGGGCATGACAAGGACCATTGTCCAGTTTTCACGTATTACTTGGCGAGAGGAGGGTCAATGCCATTAAGACCAGAGGCACAAGCAGGACCGAGTGCGGCACCTGCATTATGGTGTGCAATTTGTCAGATAGGAGGAAAACACATTACAAATAATTGTCACCTATTACAGAAGTATACACAGACATCCCAACAATTATTCTGTAATTTCTGTAGGCCGATAGGCCATGATGAGTGCACTTGCAAAAGTTACGGGCTGATGATGGATCAGACTCCTGCCTATAGAGTGCAAACTGAAATGCGAGCCCTCGATCCAAATACAGGGATGACGCGTGATGGATTTCAGGGGCGCGGACAAGGTCGAGGTGGAATGGGACCAGGAAGGGGTCGCAGACAACTAATTTGCTACAATTGTAGAAGGCCAGGGCACTATGCCCGTGATTGTATGAATCTGATGAGAGCATCATGTTTATACTATACCCAATTCGATCATGAGACTGAGGACTGCCCTACACTAATAGCAAGGTTGCGCGATAAAGGAGTACTCTAGCCTCCCCCGACTTACAACCTACAAATGATGAGGTCTGAGCCACGCAAAGAGGACCCAAATGTAAACATAGTGCTTCGAAGTGGTATCACGACCGGAGATGACAGAGGTAAGCAGCCTGAAGAAAGTGCACTGGTTTGCAAGGCTCCTGTAAAAGGAACCTGAATTTGATTTGTAGCGCGCGAAGGAGACATTCATGGAAGCTAAGAAGAGCTTCACGGAGGCCTCCACTTCAGGTAGTAAGGATCAACTAGAACCAGAGATGGATCCTTCAATGCTCACTACCTTTTTGGAGACATGTATGAAGTTGTTGTGCGACAGCAAGGCTGTGAAAGGACTGCAAGAACTTATCACTAGGTGCGCTGGGTTAGGAGAGCCACGCGTAGTACGAAAGCTCAGGAAACATACATCGTGAACAGGAAGGGAAATGAGATTGACTACGCAAATCAGTGAGTATGAAATGGATCAAGTAATTCTAGATCTAGGATCGGACGCGAATGTAATGCCAAAGCAGACATGGGAGCGCATGGGCAGGCCCACATTACAATGGTCTCCTATTCAATTGCGAATGGCAAACCAATAGAAGATTATACCCATGGGAAGATTGCAGGGGGTAACGGTGGATATTGAAGGTGCGAGCGTGCTTGCGGATTTCGAAGTGATAGAGATTTTTGATGATAGCAATCCCTATCCCACACTACTGGGCATAGACTAGGCCACTGATATGAATGGAGTCATAAACCTGAAGAAGCGCAAAATGATTTTTGAGAAAAATTCACTACGCGTAGTAGTACCGCTAGATCCTGCCGAAGGAGCGCGATACACAGAACCGATGTGCGATGATGATAGTGATGACGATCTCGATTGTATCTACAAGATAACCGCGCGAGAGCAAGATTGGGTGAATCCAACAGCAGATGGTAGAATTTCGTGGGAGCACGACAGCTCCTGCACTTCGGATTCGGACGAAGAAGTAGAACGATGGCAGAACCGGTTACACGAGGTAACCACGCTAAATTGCAACATGATGATAAGGTCATTACATTGTGTAGCAACAGAGGCAAGGGATCTACCCATGTATGACGGATTGACATCAGTGGATGAATTCCTGAACAAATTTGAAAGCGAAGTGCCAGAACAACAGCGGTTCGATGCTCTGAAATGGGCACTACGCGCTACACCCGCAAGGTGGTGGGGTACGCACCAGCAGAGTTTTAGGGATTGGCGCGAATGCAGAAGGGGGATGCTTATACGATTTGGAAAACCTCAGCTATGGATGAGAGCCAGTTATGAGGGGCGAAATAGCTTGCACACCCACCTTTCTAGATGGGTACAGACGTATGGCACACAGCCCGCACAAACGCACATCGCTCCCATGATAGAAAACAGGAACAAAACGTAGAAGCAAGAAAGATGAAGCACGCCAAAGATTATCCGTGGGGAAGCCTTTGACAAGGTGTGCAAAGTGTTGAACATGGTCCACCATGTGAAACACACTGACTAGGACCTACGCGTACCAGTGATTCGATGGGCCTATAGGACCATGTGCAAAACCCTGACCGCAAGAGAAATTCCAAAGCCGCGGGATGAAACAGGGACTATAATCTCTGAGGAGAAGCAAAGTTGAGTCTGCACATAACAGTACCCGTAGATTCGACAGTGCGCGAAGCCCGGAACGAAGAAATCACACAGCCGCGAGGAATAGAACATATAAGACTTCAGGAACAAATTCGACAGGGAAACTTTAGACTTCGCGAACTTGAAAAAGACTGGGTACGGCTAAGGGAGAAAAGCGCTTCGATGGACACAGAGGTCAAGAGGCTGGAAAATGAAATAAAGGAATAATTTCTTGTCAATAAACTAAGGATGGCAAGGCAAGGTGCATATGATCATACTGACGAATTGAAGGACTGTCGCCTAGAATTGGTTAGTCTGTTGTCGTAGATGTGACAACATATCGTGAAATGCAGTAACCAGGGTAGCGCATTGCAAATAGTAGAGCGCGCGATCACCACAATGGTAGATGAGGATTCTCTGCGGACCACGAAAAAGGACGGGATGGAGCCCCTCACAGGTGGTGAGACCACCTGACTAGCCGTAGGAAGGACAGTCTTAGCGCTCTAGGCAGTTGAAAGGGAGTGCGAGACTATAAAATATTTTGCCTGGGAGCTACACGATATTGGAAATGCGTGCAGAATAAAAACGTCACAGGGTTCGCAACCGCGCATGGAGGGCTACGCTATCGCACGGGTTGGTTGGGAAGTGACTGTTGGTGTCACTATTCATGATGGGATGTCCGATTTGAGGACAAATGGAGTGGGTGGTGGGCATTTAAGACACAAGTTATGGGCAAGATTTGGGAAAATCTGTTGCCAACGAAGCATTAATGGCCCGAAATTTGGAGGAACAGTCGAATTCAAATTCGAAAGGAGCTATAAAACTCAAAGGGTTGGCTAATGAACAACACTTGGTCATTTGAGAATTGAGCGTTTGAGCAGAGCATAGAGTGTTGAGAGCCAAGCAATAATTGAGCCCCTAAGTTCGCGAGAGACAGAATACAATCTAGAGATGATGATGGCCACTAAGGATGGGTTGGGGATTGAAGAGGTAACCGTCGGCGAGGCCACGCAGACCCAAATGGTGGGGGATGTCCCAGAAGGCGCTGGGGTGGTGACAGAAATCCCCAAATCACCACGAACACCACGACCCAAGAAGGATAAACAGGCGATGGGTCCAGTACACATGTCCCCGAGGAATCCGCGGCATAGCAAACTATCTATGGAAGAGAAGGGGAAAGCAGTCACAATCGAAACAGACGAGGAAGAAGAAGACTTACAGGCCCTGATTGCCACAGCAGAAGAAGAAGAAGACATGGAGGAGGATATCCAACCGTTGCGCTCCGCAACAAAACTGCCAACGTATGTCCCTCCATGAAAAGGGAAAACCAAAGTACTGAAGGACCTGGACGAAATGAAAAGCTCGCTCCAGACCTCGCTCCTCCCTGACGCTATTGTATCTGAGGGCACACACCTAGGCCGCATGCCAACCATGAAATTCGAAGATTGGGGCCTCGCTGACAGCGAGAATTTTCCACACCTAGAGACTAGGAACTTAATGAAGCAGAACACCGAGGGGGTGGTGATAACTTTAGAGCCACGAAAATGGCTGTGTGGTGTGGAAAAGTCTGGGTTGTTGCACTTGTTAGGGATACCATATTTCCACAGCGTGCCCATCACCATTTTCGTCATCAGGAAGCTACTCTGCCTGGTGCATGATGGGTACCTATGGCTGGAGGAGCCTATTCCTATCACGGCAGACATCATTCATTGTATCTCTTGGATCCCCTGTAAAGGAAAGGACCCCATGACTATATCCAGAAAAGGTAGGGATTTGGCTCTCGCAAAATCCATGAAGGCAAAGTATAAGCTGGAGAAGAAAAAGAGGGGCTATGCCATATCCAGCATCAAGGACAAAGGAGCGCGTGTAGCCACCCAACTCCTAGCTGGCAAAGTGATGAGGAAGTGTCGCGCCGATGAGGTACCGGCGCCAGTGGTCGTGCTAGCCGAGTAGTGCGTGGAGGGGGTCCAGTTCAACTGGGCCAAATTCCTCTGCGAGGAATTTTTGCTAAACTGTCGCGAAGCCCAGGAGCAGGGTAAGACCTTCCACTACGCGTGGTTGCTCTTATCCATCTTGCTGGTAGCGGGAGAACTGCCAGAGGATAGTCAGTTTCCCAACATTGACAGAGAGTTACTAGAGGCCGCGAAGTACGCTTCGCTCTAGGCCACCAAGGACGTGAAACAGATTCGCGACACAAAAATTTTATGGGTGCTCATGGAGGCGAGCATCCAAATGTGGATCAACAGGAGGTCGCGCCTGTCACCTATGGTGCACAATAGTCTGCAGAGTTTTGCAGACTTCAAAGCCGATATGCACAACATCTATATTAGGGCACCGAAGGATCCGGCGAAGCAGTGGACGAAGCTACCATTTGTAGCCACTGACGACGCAATATTTAATATATTGGAGACATGGCCTCCCGAGTGGCGCACCCCAGATTTGGCGGAACTAGAGAAAGCGGCAGCACAGAAAAAGAAGGATGATGCCAAGTTGCGTGTCACCTGACTGGCCAAGAGAAGGCGAAACAAAAAAGCAGCAGCTGAGGTAAGGGCAGTGCGTGAAGCGGAATAGAAAGCCGCGGAGCAAAAGAATTTCACAGAAGCGGGAATAGTAGCGTAGACAACAGAGGCAGCAATGACACAGGCAGACGAGGCCCAAGAAACGTCCTCATGGTAGGAGGCAGAGGAAACAAAATGGCAGAAGGGAGCGCAGACCCAGGAGCCGTATCCACACAGCTAAAACGCCCGTGCATTGCAAAGAGATCGTGCCCAAGGAAGAAGTTCAAGGCCTCGAAGCTAGCCATCGACCCAATCACCTTAACTAAAGGTGATCTCCATGACATCGGTGAGATAGTTCGCGCTGTCACAAGTGAAGCGCTTCAAGAGTTTATGATGGAGCACCAGACTGTGTTGGGGGCCCTCAGGGTGCAACTGCAAGAGTTACAGGTGCAGCACACTCAAGAAGGTACCCTGTCTACCCACGTCGTATCAGGCACTTCAGCAACAGAGGAGATGCTGGGCACAAGGATGGCACCCACAACAGTGTTGCCAGAGGGAGCATTAGTATCGTGAAATGTGATGGATCGGTTTTTGGTTAGCATGATGAAAGGCCTTGGCCTTAATCTAGGTGCCCTTCCCCAAGAAATGTTATATCAGCTACGGGATGGGATCACGGTAGAGCTGCACGCTAGAGAGAACCATGCGATACAAGTTCTTAGCAAACAAAAGATCAACATGGAGCAGCTCAGCTTGCAGTGCAACGAGTTGGTGTCGCAAAACCAACGGTTGGACTAGATGGTAGATGACACTTGCCGACGCGTCCCAGAGTTGGCTATCGCAGCAGATCTACCGGTAGAAGTGCGGATCCACAGTTTGGAAAGTGGAGTCTGCAACGCGAGAGAAGAGACAACAAAGGTTCAGCTGGAGTTGAACCTTCAGATTGCCGAGCTGCGGTTGAAGGTGCAGCCTTCCACTCCCCCGGAAACTAGAGAATAGTGTGTCAGCGCTATTGCAGCAGTGTTGGAAGATATTGGCACTGCAGTGCGCGACTGTACGAATATGTTGGAACGGGCACTGGAGGTCCTCACGACTTTATAGGAGGATCCCAACATCCAGCGGTTGGAGATAGAGGCGCACGAACTCCAGTAGTAGTACGACATCATCAAAGGAACTGCATAGACAATATTCCTTACTAAGCAGCTTGCGAGGATGCAGCAAGCCAAGGCATTAAAGAAGCAGGTGGATGCAGCGCGCCATAAGGAAGTAGTTCTCAAAGCACGCATTCAGCCATGGATTGATGAAGCCTTCACAATAATGGTAGATATTAAAGGGAAGCTCCTGCAAATTCAAGGGGTGCATGCACACATGTAGAGTAGCACGCCGGAAACAGAGGTCTCCAAAGAGAGGATGCAATATGTTCAGCAAGCAACAGCTCAGTGCGCTACGGACATCAAGACTGTTCGAGACCAGCTGGAGGGACTAAGCGCCAAGACCACCGCACCGATAAAGTGACTCGAGGGTGAGTCACGATGTTTGTGTTGGGGGCCTGTTGGGCATGGAATCCCCCCCACAACATGTTTTGGGGCTCAAAGCCCAAGTTTTGAGTTGTTATTGTTGTAAAGACTCCGTGAATTGCAGGCGCGAAGCGCAAACTATATGTCAGAGTCATAGGGTTGTTCGCCCTAAGTTTTGAATGTAGTGTCGGCCTGTATAAATAGAGCGAGGCTATAAGTTGTAAATAAGGAAATAAATAATACAATAGATGGATAGAATAAGATAGCGAGCATTGAGCGAGAGTCTAAGTATCTTGGGTTGTAGTAGTAGGAAGAGGCTCTGCAGCTGAGTGCGCAGAGACCTAGTAGAGTCCGCAGCTAAGTGCAAAGACCCCTGCAGATGAGTGCGCAGGGTAGAGTTGGGTCTGTAACAGAAGGAAGAAAATAATAAAGAGAAGTTTTATCTAAATTTCGTGTATCTGTTCTTAATTTATTACATGTTTGGTATCATTGGCAATTATATTGTTTATTTACCACACACACTTATATGAATTATGAATATTGTTAAGTATAACTGAAAGCGTACAAATAAGTTAATTTAATCAACTAATATCACGCTACAAGTAAGGACATGGGTAATAACATTGTTCGGTCCCTGAGTAGCGCTGCATGAAGGCAGCATCTCAGGCTGCGAGGTACGGGTAAGCGCGTGTAGCGACGTGCGTGCAGGGTCGAACTGCAGACCACTTGAAACCATCAGACATCTCTAGGGCACGGAAACTTGGTTCTAGCACCCTCCCATACTACTTCAGGTGAGACCTCAGTGCACGTTCCACGAACTGTTGTCGAAAGGGCCAATAGTGTCGGGATTTGTTTGACTGAATCACCTCCGAACCTGGGTCAGGTCCCAACAAGCCAACACACTCTCTCTCTCATACGCTTAGACACTTAGAGTTTTCTTGGAGCACTTTGGCATTGGAGCAAGAAAGGCAAAGAATGCAAGAGGAAGCAAGGATCAAGCAAGGAAAGGCAGGATCAAGTAGTTACAACAGGCTTCATTGCAGGTATCAACTTGCATGTGTATTTTCCTTGCTAGATTTGGCATGCATGACATTGCATGTGGTTCTTTTCTATCATGGCATGGGTTTCTCCAAGTGTAACAGTGTTTTCAACCTAGCCTTGCCATTTTCGGATAGCCATGGTGTGATGGGGTTCTCATGTCTTGGTTGAGTTGGTTTGTCAGATGGATTAAAATATGAGTGGGGTGGATCTTTAAATGATAGAGCACATGTCCTAGTGGTACCTGAACTAGACTGTGGATCACAGTAAAGCCACTAGCCTAGTGACCCCTGAGCCAGATTGTGGGTTACAGTAAAGCCATGATTGTGTTGCCTCAGTGGGCCTAACAATCCTTGCCGGTGAATGACAGGATACACGGTAAATCTAAGAGGTGGTTTTCTCTCCGTTGGGCCTAGTAATCCCAGGTTTGGGATATGCGGTAAATCTTGGAGTGTGGGTCTTGGTTTAGGGCCTATTGATCCGGGTTTGGATTGTGGTAAAGCTTGAGAGACTAGGAGACAGGAAAATTCCTCACAGTGTAGGTGGAGAAATCTGGTGGTGTCCATGCTTGTTTGGCCTAGTGATCGGGTGGAGATCACAATAGAGCCTGTTATGATGTGTTCATTATGTTGGCCTAGTGATCAGGGATGGATTACGGTAAAGCCTGGTTTATGTTTATGAGGGTGAGATGGTTTAGCCTCGGTATGCCCTAGTTGGTTCTTTTGCTTTGAGTCCCACATACATGCTTGGAATATGGCACGAGGGTGAATGGATGAAGAGAGATTTGGCTCAGTCATTCTTTGATCGAGTGGAACGTGGTAGTCCCATCTCTGGTTGGTTTAATGCATTCATTAATGTGAAATTCATTCCCTTGATTTCTATGTGCAAATGTATTAATGTATATGTAGATTTTGATGACTGATATGTTTATGGTAATTTTGTTCCTATTATGTTGTTTATATGTATATTTTATGACAGCAAATATGTATGGCTCTCAGCATGTTTTTACTTGTAAATTAATAGATAGTGTATCTATGGCCTAATATATGATAATGCAGAAAATGACATGAGGGAACAATGGTTCATAGCGATTCTCAGATAAGTATGAGATCCCTACACTTAATTCTGTTGTTTACACCTGTAGGTTACATGTTGATGATGTGTTGGACGAAATGCCTGGCATGGCTAGTACGGGTCTGGTTATGTTCTTGTTCAGCTTATTGATTTTTCCTCATTGTTTCCCTATATTTTTAATGATTTCAAGCTATCGCTCCATTCTAAGTAGTGGTCTGGGCTCTGGGCCTGAAAAAGTGGCTTAAATCCCACGGCGGCTACCACAGTTTTGGAAATTTTGGTTTCTGGTCACTGGCACGCAAGCTTGTGAGAGCGACTTTAGGTTTCTAGTCGCTCCCTTACTCATAGCATGAGATCGAATATGGCCTAAGAGATCCAGAACAACAGTGGGACCCAGGGGCAAACTGTCTGAGTGGCTGACTTGTCCCTTGAGGGTTCTATTGATGATGTTGGATAACTGTGTGATGTTTATGTTGATTTCACTTCCTTAAAGTCACATAGGAGGTTGAATCTGATCATAGTATCCTCTCATCTCATGTTTACCCCAGTTGGCATGGTTACTTGGGTGGATGTGGGAGGAGGGTATTGCTCTTAATGCTAAAGTAATGCTAGCATTAGTTTAGTGAAAAAGTTCGTGCATCAAGTGTAATTTATATCTTAGCTTTAAAGTAAGCTAATATGGGTCAGCGCCTCAAGAAGAAGCCAAATAAGGTCTCAAACCTTAAAGCTTCGTTAAAATCATGAAAATCTTGAAAACAAATTATTAAATCTATAAAACTATTATATAAAAAAGTGAAATTAGTTTTAGTTTATATGCATAGCTAATACAAAACCGAAAATCAATTATTATAGTCCCTACATCTCAAAAAGCAAAAACTAATAATATGATTTTTTTTTTCAATAATATAAATAATTCCCATCATTAAGAATGCCATGCATTATTAACCCACAATTTGAATCCATTAATAAGGAAAAGTATAAAATATAAAAAATAATAGTGATGCTACACTTTGAATTGAATCCATTAGTGAGGAAGTGCATAACATAAAAAAAAAAATTAATAATAATTTGAAATAAAAATAATAAAATAAAAGTGTCGCAACTCTAAAGATAAGTATAGTTAGAAAGTTTTATTTCCAAAACCATATTCATTGTGCTTCCAATACTAATATCATGATATTTGAATATCGCAATATTTTGTATATTTATTGAGATATCATGATTCTAAATATTCATATTTTATAGAGATTCTAGTTAATTATGAATATAAATAATGTTATTTTATTTGTTATAAATTTTTGTTGATTACATTTTATTTAATTATATTTATATTAAGATTTTTAACATAAATTATTTTTTATAATTTATATTTGTATTTAAATGGATGTGTTATTGATTATTTAATTTATTACTTTTAAACTCCATAAAATAAGTATTTTATTTTATTTTAATAAGTTTAATTAATTTTACATTTTAATAAGTTTAAAAAATTATAATTTATTAATTTCATTTAATTAGTATGAACTAAAAATTTAACATTTCATATATTTAAATGTGTGTCAAAATTAAGTGAGGCTGATGTGTGGTTATTCTAAGTTATTATGGGAGAAGTGGAGGTTTAGTTAGAGTCTTTTTATTGCATTTTATGTTGTGGTTATGGTTTTTGATGGGATATGTGTTTTTCTCTTTACACAATGTTGAAGTGGATCACATTGATTTGGGTCTTTATCACATTATATTCTGCGTAGTCCAATGCAATGGTATTCAATGCCATCATCCTTGGACACCTCGTGGATTTTTGTATGACATCCACATTGCAGATTTCAGTACTTTTTTCTTCACCTTGTTTGCTTCAACCCATGCTTTTTTCGTCTTTTGTGAGCATTTTCAATGAGAAGGTTCTTTGCACAATTATATTGGCATAACTCTTAAGCCTAGCTCATTGAATGTCTATTTTGGTTTGTAACCCCTAGTTCACACGGATAGACAAGAAGAAAGCATGTTGCCAGAGAGTTTATGGGGGTCATAGGGTGCAAGGAGGCTCCATAGTGAGTATGAGGGCGAAAAGATCTGATACAATGTACACGGAGCATCTAGTGTTGTAGGTTCAAGAGGAGCTTCACAAATTGGAACAACATATTTCTAGTAAGAGGAACTTCCTATCAAACTTTGAAGTGACTATAAACATAAGGGCTTTAGTGCCTAACATGTCCCTATACTACTAGTGTAACCCCTTATTGTTATTAGTACACCCCCCTTATTACATTGTTGTGCCCATGTAGTCCCTGTATTGTTATTATTGTGCCCCATAGAAGCCCACTATTGTTATTATTGTGCCCTTACATTATTATTGTTATGTCGGCTCTGATTATATTATGACCCCTTAGACTCCTATATATAGAAAGGAGGTCTTGTCATTTGTATCATCCAAGAATTTTCATTTGTGTAACGTAAAGGAGGTTGCCCCCTCAAAGAGGCTTATTTATAACGCATTGATCTATCTTTTCTATCTTTTTGTGAGCTGGTTTCTTAACATTTGGTATCAGAGCTTTGGATTCTAGGGTTTCGCTGCTCCAAACAAGTCATCGTGGAAGTTTTGCTATAACTTTTTTATGCAACATTTCATAAGCTAAAAAAAACCCTTTTGAGAAAAAATTGTGCTAAACCTCAGGACCGAATTTCAACTCTTTTCTCGCTATATTTTTGGAGATATGATCTAAGTCAGGGTTTTTGCAAGCTCCAGAATTTCATCTAAAACAGGTCATTGTGGAAGTTTCGCTATAAGTTTTTCTCTACGAAGTTTCAAAAGCTAAAAACAAAACCCATTTGAGAAGAAATTGGTCTGAACCTCGGGTCTAAATTTCAGATCTTTTCTCGCTATATTTTCGGATATATGACTAAGGAAGTTAGGGTTGTTGCAGACTCACAAATTACATCCTCAACAGGTGACCTTGGGAAAATCGTAATAACTTTCACTCTGAGCATCATATTGAAATTTCATAAGAAGTTACATAAATAAGACGGATTGTATTTTGTTTGGGTATAAGTTTCAGAACCTAAGCTTGAAACAGTGACAAGTGGCACGTCATATAATTGCGCTCTACTGAACTAGTCTATAATTAGGTAATCGCAGGACATTGGGAATAAATCTTTCTTCGGGAATCCAATTGCGATCAAACTTGTGGAGTTAGAAAGAGGACTCATAGAGCTATTACAGGCCGAAATTTCAGAACTTAAAGATCCTAAATTACAGAGTTACAATCATTTTAAGATCGAGCTCCTAAAATCAAGAAAAAGCGAGATGAGGAAGTTTGATGGCAAGGATCCGGTAAATTGGATACTACAGATGGAGAAATATTTTGATCTACATTGTGTACCATTGTTACAAAAGGTACATATTGCATCTAATTATTTAGAACTGAATCATTTTTTATGGTATAAAGACCTTTGTTCTAGTAAACCAATTATCACGTGGTCAATTTTCACAGAGAAAATGATAGCACATTATGAGGATACAAAGAGCAACACCTTCTTACAAAATTATGGCAACAAGGAAGTCTACCCCTCACAACTATAAATATGGAAGTGTTGCTTCTCTTAGCCTTCCACAACCTACAAGGTTGACACCACAACAATTGGAAGAAAAAGGATCAAAGGGCTTTGTTACAATTGTGATAACAAATACATTAAAGGTCATAAGTGTGCTCAGAAGAAATTATTTTACATAGATTGTGAAGAGGAGGAAGAAAAGGATCAAGAAACATCAAAAGAAGAGGATATACACCAGGAACCAACCCCACAGAAATAAGAAAGGAATCTTACCATATCTTGTAAAGCATTGGAAAGAATTACCACTCCTCAAGCTCTCAAGATAGAAGGACATATCAAGAAGAAAAAGTTTCAAGAAGTGAAAGATCACATCGAGAAAGAAGAAATGAATCCAACCATATATTGTAATATATTGGTCGGAATTACCACTCCTCGAACTATCAAGATAGAAGGACATATCAAGAAGAAAAAGGTAATAGTGTTGATTGATTCGGGCAATACCCATAATTTTATTGATTGTGAAATAGCTAAGGAATTGAATTGCTTCATATATCCAACACCAGAGTGTCAATTGATGTTTGCAAGTGGAGGAACTATAAATTGCTCTGGAAAGTGCCATAATATCAAGCTATCCATGGGAGAATATGTATTGAATAGCCCAATGTTGTCCATTCCAATGCGTGGTGTTGATGTTGTACTAGGTCTCCAATGGCTACAATCCTTGGGTACAATAGCTTTTAATTTTTAATAACTTCTCATGAAATTTTCTTCGGAAGGAAAGGAAGTTGAATTAAGGGGTATCGTAGGAAAACCAGGAAAGATAATCAACTCTAACAGATTGACAAAGCTTCTAAAGAAAGAAAAACGAGGCGTAATTACACATTATGTTCGCTAGAGGTTCCCACATCGAAATCATCTGTAGAAATTCTGACTATAGATTAACCTGATTATGCAATATAACTAAAGCAAAATACTTAATCTACTTCTACAATCAAACTTGCAAAAGCTTAATAGATTTGAGAAAGATCAAGCGGAACACATATAACAGAGAAGAAGAATCAATACACATGAAACATAGAAGAATACTCAGGGGAAAGCCTCAGCTAAAAACCCCGCTATCTGTATTATCATACAAGTGGAAATATATCTCGATTACACACAGCTTTAGCTCTCACAGCTATCCAACTCTCAGTACAATCCCTCACTCTTCTCATAGACAGAATAGACTGCTCATATGCCTTCTCCTCTGCCCTCCAAGCCTCCTATTTCCTTGTGCAGTTTTCCCTGGGTGATCCAGTTGTAACCTTGTGTGACACTGATCTCACACACTACTCCAACACACTGTAAACTATGCAAATCTCAAGGAATGAATTCCTTATGCATGCAAGATATTTTCTTATAGGAAAATCCTTGCAACTGATAGTACATTATCCCTGACTTTAATCTCAACTAGGTCTTTGTCTGAATTGACATGCATGAGTTATCGATGAGAGAATCTTCAGTTATCTGGAGTACACTAGTTTGATGCATGCATGCATTAACTAACTGAACTCACAATTATTTCCTCAAACTGTTTGGAACTAATTTAACTGGACTTAACTCGGTTAACTGAGCTAACTAATTACAACTCACTCTTATCTGCTTAATCAAGGGATAATCTCCTTAATTTAAGGGATAATTGTTGCATGACTTCACAAAGACTTCTAGCTTGAACTTCTCCAACTAGTTAACTCAAGATGAATTAATTAATTATTTTTCAAGCAGCTGGTGAGACTAAATTCAAATTTAATTCAAGGACAAATTAAAATTGGAATATTCTTGTTGCCACATTTCAACATCATCTATTTCTCCAGATCTCCAAAAGGTCGTGGACAATCATTCCAAGGTATTGGAGCCTCCCACCTATTCATGATCATGATCATTCGATTCATTTGATTCCAGTAAGTGTTCCTCCAAACATCAGGCCTTACAGATATCCCTATGCCCAAAAGAGTGAAATTGAACGTATGGTTGCAGAAATGCTAGAGGCTGGTATAATTCAACCTAGTCAAAAAAAATTCTCTGCTCCAGTAGTATTGATGCAAAAGAAGGATGGGTCGTGATGCATGTGTCTGGATTATAGAGAGCTCAAAAAACTCATTATTAAAGAAAAATTTCCCATTCCTGTCATTGATGAAGTATTGGATGAATTACATGGATTAATTTACTTCACCAAGTTGGATCTTCGTTCAAGATATCATCAAATAAGAATGAAGAGTGAAGACATTCTGAAAACAACATTATTGAATAAAGATGCATTTTCATGGACTCCATAAGCAACGAAGGCCTTTGAACATCTTAATGAGGCAATGTGCCAAGTACCGGTCTTAGCTACGCCAGACTTCACAAAATCCTTTATTGTGGAATATGATGCCTCAGGAAATGGAATTGGTGATGTTTTAACGCAAGAAGAAAGACCCATTTATTTTGAAAGTCATCCAATCAAAGGAAAGTATTTACACAAAGCTATTTATGAGAAGGAAATGTTGGCAAGACTACATGCACTTAAGAAATGGAGACCTTACATAATGAGAAGATACCAGTTCAAACAATATTGCTAGAACTTGTTGAGGAAGGAAAAATCATATTGGAACCTAGAGCAGTCACAGAAACGAGAACATGAAAGATATCAAATCGATTAATTTCAGAGTATCTCATCAAGTGGAAGAACTTACCCACTGGAGATTCCACATGGGAGGACAAGAATTTTATACAGAAGCATCCATAACTACTCAAGCATTGAGAATAACACTTTTTGAAGGAGAGGGGCATGTTAGGTGCCTATACTACTAGTGTAACCCCTTATTGTTATTAGTACAACCCCCTTATTATATTGTTGTGCCCATGTAGTCCCCATATTGTTATTATTGTCCCCTTACATTATTATTGTTATGTCGGCTCTGATTATATTATGATCCCTTAGACTCCTATATATAGAAAGGAGGTCCTGTCATTTGTATCATCCAAGATTTGTGTAATGTAAAGGAAGTTGCCCCCTCGAAGAGGCTTATTTCTAAGGCGTTGATCTATCTTTTCTATCTTTTTGTGAGCTGGTTTCTTGACAACACCTATGGTAGAAAAAAACAATATTTGCTCACCATCGACTTATATTAAAGGATGAAGTCACTATTGGATTAAGTCGTCATGGAATATAACAAAGATAAAGAAGAAATTATGTTGGTTCTAGATGAAGTGGTGCTTCAGCTCAAGGATATGAATGAGAAAATCTAGTGGATTCAAGCCAATATTGCTCCCGATGCTGGTTTGTGTGGTTGCTTGACTCTCACCTTGTCTAGTTTTTTGTTACTCCAGTCCTCCTATATCTAGCCCGCAATTTCTAGTTTCTATCTATTATGAAAATACTTACAATAAACAAAGTATATATTACTCTATCAATATAGGGGATGCTCTATTTTCAGAGATAGTTCTTGGGAACTTGATTTCTTTTTGGAATGATGCTTTGTTATTTTAGCAATGTCTCAATTTCCCAAGTGGTAGGTCACTGACAGGTATAGTTTTTGGACTTATGTGATATTTGGAAATTAATAGAAATTTAGATTCCAAAAAAAAATCTAAATTATAATAAACATTAAATTTTAGGCCTACATCTTTCCATTTTGTATATTTATTATTTTATAATATAAATGATATTAATTCCCCAAATGGGGTCAGAAGAAATAGGACACATGTGAGTTGGTATTTTGGTCATACCACCTAGTACTAATGGGAGGAGACATGCCAAGTAGCCCCCCTCCCTCGAGTTTATTATTTCCACATGGTGGCAAAGAGATGTCTAAGATGAAGCACGATTGTGGTTTGACGTGTCTCTCTTAGATATGCAATTTTCATGCCAAGAGCATTACATTTGCATTGTCCCTATACATGTTGGAAACTTGGTTATAAGGAGAGGGGTGGTGAATCAATATAATGTTTATTTAAACAATATAACCATTTTTTTCCAAATCAATCAACACTTAAACAATCAGTAGCATAATATAAGAATAATCAACCTAACATGCATGCAACTTCAAAACACAACATGAGAAACAACACACATGAACACCATGATTTTAGGTGGAAACCCTCAAGGGGAGAAAAACCACCATATTGTTTCTCTGCTTGTCTTCTTCTCATTAATATTCAAATTTATTTTACATAGATTTGTTAGCCACACCCAGCTAGGATTCCCCAGCTCCCTATATATCAAGCCCCAACTTATCGAAGGCCCCAATCTCCATAAAGACTTTTGGCAGCCACAACCAATAAGGAAGCCCCAAATTCCTGTCTAGCAAGCCACAACTTGCTGAAGGCCCCAAATTCCTGTCTAGCAAGCCACAACTTGCTAAAGGCCCCAACCTTCTCAAACACAATGGACCACACTTTTATTCATTTTCAAACTGGATCCTCTTCTACAAGAATAACAATGGCAACAACTATAGTGGTGTGTTTGTTTCTTATGAGTACTAAAGACACCTTACTTGGAGTTGGTTGTTACCTACAAGGAGAATACAAGTAAATGGTTGTCCTTAGTGGACAAACATGGATAAATAAAGCATTGGAAGTAATGGAAACAATTCATGAAGGAACATAAACTACACTAAATAGTTGATCTGAAAATGGGGCCTAAAGGCTTCTTGTCAAGCTTACAAGAACCTCTCCCACTTCCAAATCTTAATTGTTCCCAAGATATTATGATTAACCAATGCGGAATTAATAATGTGCTTGAAAATAAGGTGTATGCTGGTGTTTTATTTTGACTGTTTATGTGCTTTAAAATTCTGTTGTTTATGCTGATATAACATGCATATAACAGTAAAACAGTGCAGCAAATAACAAACACATAAGACAGCAATTTAATTAGGATTTCACCCAAAACTCTTGGGCTATGTCTCCGTGAGCTCTAGTCAACTCAACTAGGCTCTCTGGGATTATGGCAATAGTCCTTTTACAAGCTCCTCACTCAACTCCACAGTTTTACATAGAACCAATGGGTTTAGAACACCATCTCATCCATGGCTCTGAAGCTCTCGGCTTTCTGGATCTCTACTCTCACTTTGGCTCTGGCTCTGGCTCTCAGCTTTGGCTCTAGCTCTCAGCTCTGGCTCTGGCTCTTTGGCTCTAGCTTCTCTGAGCTCTCTCTCGGCCTCTGCATGCATCATTGGTTCGCTTGACCTCCAAGCGACTCCCTCAGCTGATCTGCGCATTAGCTTTCGCTCTCTCTGCTCCCTTGCTTCTCCCTACTCTCAATTGAGCTCTATGCCTCCTTTGAGGTACTTTTCCGGCTTTTCGGCTACCCCAGTCGTTTCTCTGTGTATTATCATCTCTCTGTGCCTCTGTCGCTTCCCTACTCCTTGTCAGTTTGATTGGCCATCTGGCTCTGCGACTCTGTGGCTTCAAAATGCATCATTTCCTGTAAAAATGCTCGCTTGCAGCGTGGCATGAGGATCTGGAGCGGTTACAGAGGTTTCGGGGCCTTCTCTTAGGCAAAAACCCGAAAACGGAGAAAATTTCATTACACAGAGATTTCTGGAAAATACACTATCGGACGTGAAATTCCATTCAATCACCCCTAAAATCCCTATCGGGTCCGCCATTAGGCAGCATATCGCATCGCGTAGGCATATTGGGCAAAATCCCAATTACATGGGAAATACATTGAAAAACCCATCAAAGCGCTTTCTATCAGACTTCAAAATTTATCGCATCCGCCCTATAATCACATCGAGTCTGCCTTTGGCTGCTATCGCAAGCCCCACCGTCGATCTACAGGATCTCCGATCCAATGGTCAATATGTGATTTCAGGTGGCTTAAGGGTACAGAGGTTACCCGCCCGAAAAGGTGGTTTTCCTCTCTCCTTTGCCAACCATGCGTTGTTCATTGTATGGGATCGAGCAGAGCCAGTCCAATACCATTTACCACCTAAGGCCCGCCCGAAATCCCGCTTACGGAACTCAAATTTTATAAATCGCACCTATAATTCCCCTTCGGGTCCGGCTTTATCGCTTTGGGCGTCTTTCCTTTGTATTTCGGTTTTTACACCAAAAAGCGTTAATACACAGAAAATCCCTTTTACCGAAACTCAAAATTTATCAGGCCAGGTTTATAAAACCCATCGGGTCCGGATTTCACTAATCGCTAGTCGCATGTATATCGCCCCTTTTACATCATTGCATTGCGATGTATCACAATCACTCGTCACATAGGCCCGGGGGTCCTTCCCTTTACTCATGGCATCGCTGACATCGATTCGCCAATATCGGCGATCGCAATTGCATTGTCTGGGGTCCCGCCATCAAACACAGGCCTATCTCTGACCCAATATAACGGAGATCGGAGATCGAGGGTCTCTCCCTTTCCCCTTAAGTCCACCTCTTGGACCCTTTTCCGATACGATTTCCCTTTATAAGGGTTTCTTTTGCCATTTTTAGGGGATTTTTCCTCTTTTTCCAAAGAACAAAGGGAAACTTCTTTTTGCGATAACTTCTGCATCCTACGTCCATTTTAGCCCATTCAAGTTGTAGTAGATTCAGAAGGAAAAGATCTTTGCAATGGGGCTATTTCCAGGAACATCCTTGGACTTTCATTTTCCTCTATGAGGAACACTTAAATTTAGAAGTCTATCCAAAATCCGTTTTGGGTCAATAGTACACACAAAAAACTCAATGAAACAAACAAATCGACAAGAGTTAGGAAAAGGGTCCCATTTATTGATTGTTGCAGGTAGAAGAGTTACAATAGAAGTGCAAAAGAAAATTGAATATAATTGTTTGAGAAATCGTGCTTAAAGAATCTCAACAATTACTTCCCTTTCTCAAATCTCCTTGCAAGCTCTCTCTCTATCTGTCTCTCAAAGAAGTATAGAAGACACTCTAATTGGTGGAATACTCTTATTAATGGTATGCTTGATTGCTAGGGAGCAATTTTGGCAGCATAACAATGCTCTACTTCTTCTTGTTTCTTGGCTCTCCTTGAACTTGTATTTATAGATTTTTTTGGACACTCCTTCCCTCCTTGGCTCATCAATGTGGTTGTTCACCTCATAAATGAGATGAGAGCTACCATATCCTTGCCTTTAAGGCTTCTTGGGGCTCAAGGCTCAAATTTGTCAGCCCATCATGTCAAGAGTTGGAGTGTTCTTCAAGAAAGTTCACGACCCAAGGTTATGACTGGATTTTTTGCGACCGCGTAGCAATCAAAGAAATAGTCGCACGACTGTTAATTTCCAGTAATGGTGCACCCGTGCGGTTCAATTTTTTAACTTGAACCTTAGGAAAGATTTTAATTTTTTGTCTTCATGGTGCTTTCAGCTGAAAATGTAACCTCTGTATGTGTTGATCACTGACTTTGAGTTTCTTCTAGTGCATGCATATAAGTGTATGATTTTCACATGAAAACAGTTGTCCCCTGATGTGTGAGGTTAGGAGAAAGTGTATAACCGAATTACATCACTTTTTTTTTCTTATCTAACTAAGAGTCCTTTTAACTTCTTGAGAGATAGAGAAACTTACTATAGAGATGATTAGGGAAATCCTTGACTAAGAACTAAAGAGAACCATACTCGGCAGAAATACTAATACAAACGTGTCTATACGTGGCGACATATCCCATGCTCATTATGATGACTACGACTAAGCATTACAATCATACAAGAAATGGTCCTATCAAGTCAGCATTGATGTGGTTGACATGTTGATGGTTGATGAAGATAACTGCTTATTCCCTCAGGGGTGTCTTTGAAAAATAGATTGAATTCGGTGCCCCCATGCATCAAAGGTGAAAGCATTGTTGAATGAGGTGTTATGTGATGCATGGGTCTTTGACTTTGGGTACCTCCCATGCATCAAAATGAAAGAAATGTTGAAGGAGGTGTTAAGGGATGCATGGGTCTTCAACTAAATGAGAGAACTCCAGCAATCACGAAGTATGATACTACCCTGATATGAAAAGGTATGTTGATATCGAATGTTAGGGAGACTAATGACATCAATGGGAAATATTGATTCCCATTATGCCACCCGAGCTTGTCCCTTAAGGGGGGAGAAACCAAGGTACCGCTTTGATCCTAGAAGATGAGTGTCGAAATCGACAGGAAAGAAGTGTCAACCACACGAAAAGCTACTCTTGGGAATCATTGTGAAGGAATAAATATGGTTGTAATATATAAAGGGTCATAAAGGCATGACATGAGTGGATCCAGAAAAATTCCCAAGGTTGGAGCTGTAATATAAGTGGGGGAAATGCCCCTAGAGTCAATAGGACATCTTAGGTGGGTATAAGTATGTTATGACTGTGATGGTAGATATTGAATGAATATGGGTCATGGTGTGGTGATGAAAGAAAGCTCCAACCAAGGGAAAATAGGGACTGTCATTGGGTAACTGACACAAAAATAGGAGTGAGAATCATTTTCCTTAAAAAATATTTGCACACTTTCTAAAAGAATGTAAAAGTGGTTTGGGATGTGCAAACACGGAGACAGGTTCCCCGAGAAAAGGATGGCCTGTGTAATGATGTAGGTGGGTTTTTTACTGAGGGCAGGGGCCCCATCGGTTGGTCTCGGTGTGAGGTTGATGGGGTGGTTGAAGTGACGCAGATGGAATATTGCCATATGGAGGGGTGATAGGTCAAATGTGGAATGCGAGTGCACATTCAATTCAATTCGACATTGTATAAATATGGTGGCCCGGGAGTAGCGTTTGTAAGCACGGAGTAAAGAAGAGAAGAATGAGGTTGATCTTCAAGAGATACGTATGAGATGGCTCTCGGGCCTGTGAGAATGGTCATTAGTCCCAATAGTGTAAGGAGAACCATAAAATGTGGTGATCCATGTAGGGGAAGTGTTATTGACTGATGTGAATGTTTACCATGTACAAGTGGAAGGTGGTGGTAAACGTGGTCGAGATGATGGACCCTATGGTTTATTTCAGAGAAATGATGTCAGGATATGCAAAGCTTTCAAGGAATCCTATCATGTTGAGTGGAGAATGATACCTTAACTGTCGATTTTCACTGGGGGACTGATTTTGCTAAGAAATTGCAGGGAACTTGCAACTTCGACGACCAATACCCCAAGTGAAAACATCTTGATAAGCCACTTGTAAACTGAAATGCGCTAAATAAGATGAACCAGAAAACAAGGAAAGGTGCACCTGATGGTACTCTGAAATGTGAAATGAGCCCAAACATGAGTATGTTGCTAAAAAGAAACAAAGGGGACAATAACAATATGGGGGTTCTATGGGGTACAACAATAATAATATGGGGGCTACACTAGTATTATAGGGACCTAACATAAATAGCCACTTCTCCATTTAAACCTGGCAAAAAATATTGTTTGTTAATTTATGTTATAGTTTTATGGTAGCCTGGGTGCCTAGCATAAGCCACTTTACGCATTTCTTTAAAATTAATTCTTTAATTATCAATACATCTAGCACAGAAAATCGACCTTTATAGATAAGAATCCCATCTTCATCGATCTCATAATCTTGATATCTTGGTTGTATATTCTCATGTTGTACGTTACCTTTTATCTCAACATACAATTGGTCTGAATTCCTAGCTTCTACAATTTTGCTCATTAAATTTGTTGGGTTGTGTTATATTCTTTCCACGACTAACCCACGTAGTGAACCGGGGGTTAGAGGGGGGGCGGAGCCCCCCCTTCGTTGTGCCGATTGCGCAGCGGGGGGGTCACAAGGGGGGCGACAGCCCCCCCCCTGTCCGGGGGGTTTGAGGGGGGCGAGTAGCCCCCCTCTACAAGGTCCGAGGCAGCGCCCCGTGAAAAAAAAATTTGGACCCTATATTACGTTGGGCGAACCTACCTATGGTTTTCGGTCCATGGTTTTGGACGCGATGGTTTTCGGTCCATGGTATTGGATGCTTCGGCATGTATAAATATGTATTGTAACATTGAAAGGAAAATAATGAAAAATCAAGCTGGTAGTCCCGGTTTTGGGATTCAGGGGAAAATCTCTGTGTATATGTGTTCTGCTCTCACATTATTTATTTTCTGTGTTTTAGAATGTGTATGCAGGTAATTTCTATACAGGGTTAAAACCTACAAAATTGACCCTGCAAATGCTTATCATTGTAGCATACATGATCTGCACTCTCTCACTGAGTGCATCAACTACCTTATTTTCTTTTCCATTAATATACTTGATTTCAAAGTCGCATTTAACTAGTAATTCCAACCATGTAATTTGTCGGGCATTTAAATTTGACTAGTCAAATAAATGTCGTAACCCGTGATGATTAGCTTGCAACTCAAACCTCCATCCCATGAGTTATTGTTTCCACATTTTGAGTGTATGAATTATAGTTGCTAGCTCCAAACCATGGGAAACATAATTCCTTTCATTCTCTTTTAATTTTATGGACTCGTAGCAGATTACATGCCCATTTTGCATGAGGACTCCTCCCTATCCTTCCCTACATGCATTTGTGCATACCAGGAAATCATCATTTTGATCTGCAATTTTTAGTACTGGAGCCATGGTCAACAAAACCTTTAAACAACAAAAGGCTTCTTCACACTTAGGTGACCATTCGAATTTTACTTCATTTCTCTGCAATGAATTGATAGGATGAGTTATCCTGAAATACCTCACTTCTGTTACATTCTTAGGTGTTAGCCATTATCTGATGGCCTTAATTTTCTCTGGGTCCACAACTATTCCATCCTCTAAGATAATGTGACCCAAGTAATGTATCTTACCCAGGTAAAATGAGCATTTAATCAGCCTAGCATACAACTGATTCTCCCTAAGTACATGTAGAACCAACCTCATATGTTGCTCATGCTCCTCTTCCAATTTAGAATATACCAAGATATCATCTAGAAAAACATTAACAAACTTGTCTAGATATTCTCTGAAAACACCATCCATCAAGCACATAAAAACTCTCGATGCATTGGATAATCCAAAAGGAACCACTACAAACTCATAATATCCATAATGAGTTTAAAATGTTGTTTTGTTGATATCCTCATGTTTAATCTATAGTTGGTGATATCCTAATCTAAATTAAATTTTAGAAGATGATCAAATAAGCCATTTATCCTCGGCAATGGGTATTTATTTTTAATGGTAGCTTTATTTAATTGTTGAAAATCAACACAGAACTGCAATGCACCATCTTTCTTTTTAACAAAAAGAATGGTAGCACCCCACATTGGGGCATATGTATCCCTTCTTTAATAACTCCTTCAACCACATCTCCAATTCCTTAAGTCCTTGAGTACTCATTCTATAGGGTGCTTTAGATACCATAACAACTCCAGGTACCAAGTCAATGGATAAATCTATATCCCTCCTTGGAGATAATCCAAGAATCTCAGCAAACACATCTGCAAATTCTTTTAATACTAGGCAATTTTCTAAACACAAGAATTGATCCATATTTGCTTCCTCCAATTGAGTTGCAAGGATTTGGCACCCTTTTCTAAAAAACTTCTTCATTTGCATAGTTGATATCTCCCTTATGGATATCGACCTTGGTGTCCCATGGATTTTCTTCTATTAGCCCTCTTCATCAAGGCAAGTAAAAAACTTGTTATAGCTGCCCAAATTTCATGATGCTTTTCCAGCCAGTCCATGCCAATTAGCCAATCGTAAGAATCTAAAGAAATTATATTCAATTATGCCCTTATATTTATCCCATTCATGTTGATAGTACATTCCTTCACTAGCTTTGTATTTTTCTTGTTTTCACCTATAACCAGTTGAACTAACAATGCTTAGTTTTCTATCAAATAATTTTCACAACTAATTTTGGATCAAAGTAACTATGAGTAGCTCCTGAGTAAATTAAAATAACAATAGGTTGGTTGCTAGGCTTACCTTCAATTTCAATCATATGTGCTTGGTTCTCAACCTACTTGTTATCAAGTGCTACATAAATTTTGGCCATGCTCTTGCCCATATCTTTCATTGCATTTGTTGCTTGTATGTTACGCACAACCCTTAATCTTCTAGCTCTATGAGGACAATCCCTATAAGGATATGGTCTCCTTCACAGCCCCAACATTTAATGGGCTAGAACTAAGGTTTATTGTTTGAAAAATGACCTCCTTTTGGCTCATTGAGGGTGGTGTTGTTGATTGATTTACCTGGGAATTCTTCTTGAAAGGTGAGGATTTAAACCCTTTCTTCCTCTACTCCATGAATTTCTTTTTCTTGTTGCTCAAAGTCCTTTGAAGGACTAATTTGTTCTCTCTATTAAATACAACTGCTTTGCCTTTCCCATGGTTACATCTAAGTTTTTGGGCTCATCAAATTTAAGCATGCCACCATAAAAAGATGGAAACCCATTGAGATATCTTTGAATTTTAACTTTTTCATCTTTAATAAAGCTAACATATGTCAACAACTCAGAAGAAAAAAAAAATCAGCCATACTTCTCCATGGTCATGTTCCCCAATTGGAGCTCGAAGAATTATTTCATTTTTCACTCATAGTAGCATTGTGACAAAAGATTATTTTGGAAATATTCCTTGGATTTCATCCATGTAATTTTCCTTTCATCCAAGTGCTTTACTACCTTGAGTTGCTCCCGCCATAAATTATCCTTTCCCTTCAAGTGGTAAATGACAATTATGGCTTCAAGGTTTGAGGAGTAAGCGAACATCTGTAGGTATTTCCTCATCTCCAAAAGCCAAGCCTCATCTTCTTCTCCTTTATTATGCTCCCCATTAAATGTGGGAGGTTTGATTTTTCTAATATCCCCCTGCAAATTATCTCAGTCTGATCTTCTCTTTGACTTTTTGGCTTGTGATACACTTGGGTTGTTGCTTGATTATGAGGTAGTGTAAGCCCTTTTAATTGACATCCTTGTTGAGTAATAATGTTGTTGGGAAACACTCTTATAATGCCTTGAGCTTCCAACACCTCTTTCCTTGATTCCAACATCATACTCATGTGCATATCTGGACTCGGTTTTCTGGTCCAATTCTCTTTGATTTTTATTCAAACTTTGCAAAAATTGATTGTTTATTTGTTCTTACTCCTTAACGAGCCTCTCGTTATCAACTTTGAAGCCAAGTACTTCCATTTTGAGGCTTCTCATGGTCTCCTCTCAATCCCTGTCCTCTAGCCTGTCTACTCCATGGCTATTTGACTCTATATCGGGATTGCCTAGAATGATGTTCATAACTCTAACTTCTTCTTCTTCTTCACTATAAGGTCGTTGAGCATCTTTTTCACTTCTAGTCCCCATTATGTAATTTCCCTATTTACCACCTATAGTTTCCTATTGAATTTTGGCAAAATTTTCACCCAATCATAGAATTCTGGATTTGACAATGTGTGCTCCTCATCAATAGTTTTATATTGACTATCTATTTGTGTATCTGATGTATGGGTTAAAATTTATGCCCTCTAGAATTTTCAGCTTGTTGAGGCATTTTTGTCCTCTAAAAATTCATGTAGTTTTATCCTGGAATTTTAGTATAATATTTTCCTCATATGAATTTTTTGGGTTGGAAGCAGTGCTTTGCTTGGAAATAAATTTGTTTTGACTCTCACTTGCCTAATTCTTACTTCCAGGCTGAAAGTTATGGTGTCGTGAAGTTCGGTTTGTTTCTTCAATTTCTCATTGTATCTTAAAATTCAATTTATGGGTTGCTTGTAATAGCCCTACAATTGTTTTTCTTCCTAGATTCAATTCACTTTTATTTATTGTTAACTATTGTAGTTATGTCCTAGCATACAAGCTTCCTTTCCTACCATAATTTACTGGCAACTCCTTGTACCAACTCAGTTTGTATTGGACGCAAACTAGCCTACTAGGCTCTTCCTTAACACCTGTCACACATGTGATCTTTGCATGTTGGCCCCACTTAAGCCCTTAGCACTCACATGGGCCCTTCAATGTGGAAAATGTGAATGATCATACCCACAAGCCAGGGTTCAAATCCTCCTTCTCCAACTCTACAACTCTTAATGAAGCCCCACATACACTTTTATTATTTTATTAATATTATATATTATATAATAGGTATTATATATATATATATATATATATATATTCATTTAGTAACGGGGTCATGCCCCATTATAAAGTGGCCCCCTCCATTCAACAATAGTAGTGGTCCTCTAGCAATCAACAGTCTAAATTGAATGAAACCCCCCCCCCCCATGCCGATGTCATAGAGGGGGTCCACTCTTCATGTACCACCTCTAGGTTTCATGAATCCCATCTAACGATGACCTATGGGGTACACCGACAATGTAAGGAGAGAGTGGGGGTCTGCACTCATAGTTTTTCCCCTCCTGTCATGGTTCCAATCCCTCGATAAGTTTCTACCTCCACGACATAGTCCCACCATTGTTCACACTGAATTTTACACCATTGTTCCATCCGCCTGCATCAAGTCACTATTCCCTCCATTTCTTATATTAACCTCCATAATGGAACTCGATCTCTGGTCATATGTAATGCCTTCATTTGAATGTAATTCTAGGTCATTCCATTCTCATTTGACTTCAAGCAAAACCAATTGTTCAAGAGAAACACACAGAGCCAATGGAAAGAGGCCTAACAAAGCTAGCCAAAGGCTTGCATATACCATGGTGTCTCATTAAAATAATTCTTGATTTTAAAGAAAATTAATGCATTGCATTAATACCCATTTTGTTTTCTCCCCCATGGATCCTTAAACACATTTTAAGGTCAATTCATGAAGTTTCAGATGTCATGACTGCCCAAATGAGGTCGTGGGCATAAAACTCAATCAACAGGCAATCTAGTAGAATTTCTCATAACGATGCTAAAGAGGCACACTGAACATTGATAGAATAAGAATATCGAATAATATTGGATCAATCTTGGTAATGGTTACTCCTCTTCACATTCTTCCTTCTTGAACTCAAGTTCATCATAAAACTTAGATCAAATACATGTATCATGTAACCCCTGGTTTCCTGTGGAGACAAAGAAAAGCTATGTGACTTGTAATCTTAAGTAGATTTGGGGTCGAGATGGTTGTTGTTGCCCATCGGAGGCCCTCAAAGTTTAGTTCTTCATTAGCTATCATGGCAACCTATCCTAGTTGAAACCTGAACTTCCAGCACACTAAAATAAATTTGATTCAAATTTTTCAACCTCAAAAGAAGTTATTCTAGTAGTTGAATGACTCAAGAAGCATGGTGTTATTCTTAATTTCTCATGGAAAATTCCTTTTCCTAATAGGGCAATCACATTTCTAAGAAGGAAAATGCAGAGATTGCAAAACCTTTTGGGAGAGTGGTTAATGATCCAGGCACCAATTATTATATAAGGGCGAGAATTTTGTTGCCTACACGACTGCTTTTCGATCTACTTTTGGGAGCAAGAGTGAAATGAAAAAACTTCCTTGAAGCATTATGATGACATCATAGACCTATATGGACTTTGGTAATAAGACAACTTAACAATAGTGATTCTAACTCCCCACATATGCAACAGTGCCAAGCTCCCTTATAACCATAATTTCAACGAGGTTTTTTGTAATCTAATGGAAATTTCCAAAACAAGTTGACGGGGATTTTCTCATCACCCCTGTAACCTACATTTACATGAATTTAGCCTTTCGTGGGTAAATTTCATACACTTGCCTATAATTTCCATCTAGTAGCAACCCCTAACTTTTCTAGGTGCCCTTCTGTAGTACCTATCCTGAGATTTTAGGGAAATTTCCACCATTCCCACCACTATGAATTTTGTCCAATGTTGGTTGATAACCTGTAACAAGTTCTCATGTAACCATTTTTGTCCCAAGAAAGCCCAGTGTTGTAACCTGGGCTCTGATACCACCTTGTAACATCCCCAACCCCCAACTACGTAGCCCTCCAAACTAACACAACCTAGGTACTACAAATTCTTCCAATAAAACCATCAATCCCTAGTATAATTTTAAACCCTTACTCATCTCTGGAGTCCTCATGACCACAAAAAATCATGGATGGTTCTCTAAGCTAGTTTAATACACTTGTTTGCCTCGAATTAATCACAATAAAAGCTATCCATCCAGGTCAAAGCTTTGGAGATTGCAATTAGATTTCACGAGACCCCAATACAAGATCCCGGTCTAGGAGTCCAACAAATCCATGCGCAACTACAAAATTTGTGTCTGGAAATGCAGAGTTTGAAACAGGACAGGACAACTCGGCCAGAGGCGCGTGAGGAGGTATGGTGCATAAAATGCAAAGGCCAAGGGCATGACAAGGACCACTGTCCAGTTTTCGCGAATTACTTGGCGAGAGGAGGGTTGATGCCATTAAGACCAGAGGCACAAGCAAGATCGAGCGCGGCACCTACATTATGGTGCGTGATTTGTCAGATAGGAGGAAAACAAACTACAAATAATTGTCACCTATTACAGAATTATACGCAGACGTCCCAGAAATTGTTCGGTAATTTTTGCAGGTCAGTAGGCCATGATGAGTGTACCTGCAGAAGTTATGAGCTGATGATGGATCGGACTCCTACCTATAGAGTGCAGACCAAAATGCGAGCCGTCGATCCAAATACAGGGATGACGCGTCCTGGATTTCAGGGGTGCAAACGAGGTCGACGTGGAATGGGACCAGGAAGGGGTTGCGGACAACTAATTTTTTACAATTGCAGAGGGCCAGGGTACTATGCCCGTGATTGTACGAATCTGACGAGAGCATCATGTTTATATTGTACCCAATTCGATCATGAGACTAAGGATTGCCCTACACTGATAGCGAGGTTGCGCGATAAAGGAGTACTCCAGCCTCCCCTGACTCAAAACCTACAAATGATGAGGTTTGAGCCACGTAAAGAGGACCCAAATGTAAACATAGTGCTTCAAAGTGGTATCACAACCGGAGATGACAGAGGTAAGAAACCTGAAGAATGTGTGTTTTACTGTCCACATTGAAGAAGATAATATATATTGTTCACAAATTACTAGGCATTTTCCATCATTATCCAAAATAGAGAATAACCTTAAAGTTACATGCATATAAGGAGGGAGATAGTAATCTTCATTTCTTTGGGTACTCTTTCATTATGCTTACTATTCAGTCTTGTTAATGTTTATTAATCATAGTAAGACATTAGTTTATTAGTTTATTAATCATGATACTCTATCATTATGCTTATCAATAAGTCATGTTAATGTTTATTAATAATAATAGGGCATTAGTTTATTAATCATAGTAGGACATTAGACAGAAACAAGTAGCATTTCACTTAGTCACATGCTTATAAGTGGTTTTCTATGAAGTAGAAAGTGGATTATATACTAGGAAATACTATAAGAAACGCAAATTTAACCAATATTGGAGTTTGGATCTAAATTGCTAAAGGATATTTGTTTATCCTAATGTTGATGGTGCTGGAACCGCCAACAAAGGGAATCTCCCCGGTATGAAGTCCCAACTAGACCTCACACCATTTGGTGTAGGAGTCCCATCCGGTACGATGGCCTGGTTTCCATTATCTTAGAGATTTTCCATAGCTCTTGTTATTCAACACATGAGATTGTTATGCTTTTAACTTCAAGAAAGTGAGGTGAGCATGCCTTGTGAGTGCTTAATGTAACTCTGTGTCTGGGTTCTCTTATTGTCAAAAAAGGGAGGTAAAGTGAGCCTCTTGATGAGAGGGAATAGTCCCAACCTAACAAGAAACACACGCGAACAAAAACAAGGGTTTGTCCAACATCTAGTGGAATAGTCCACAATGGATGCAACAATTGTGAAAACCAAAGTTCAAGGGAGAACACGTACACCATCCAATGGAGTAGTCCACACAGGGGTGACGGTCATTAAAACTGAGAAAATATAAATATGGCTTGTCTAATGTCTGACGGGGTAGTCCAAATGGACGGGACAATAGTGATAAACAATACAACACATCTTTAGAAATATGAGTACTAAAATAACCGAAGTAGTTCAACTATATTAGTACAGGTTAAGAAAACATGCATTACAAACGTTTAAATAATAGTCTTACAAATGGATACAAAAAATGCGTGAAAACATAGTATCTATAAAATACTGTGTGGAGAATCCCTTAATACTGCTTTTATTCATTCACTGTGCATAAAGATATCGCAATGCTAATCTACATCGTTTCAATTCTGGTCTAGGAATCTGGGCACACTATGCCATCTCACATGCAAATCACGTCATCCTACACTACCTTCCAAGTAACCTCATTTCTGGTATGCAAGCAAATGATAAGTAACCACATTTCTGGTATGCAAGAAAATGATAAGTAACCTCATGTCTAGTAAGAAAATAAAAATAATTATGGCATATCAAGAAGCGATTGATGACTTTGATAAGGGAGAACTGATGAAAAAAAGATTTAGCACCTACAAATAGAGCCAACCAAATTGAATGTGGGCACATAGTGTTCGTGGGCCAAAGTCCAGTAAACCAGAATAAAATAAGACTCCTCAGACTGAGAATGCATTTGTAAGATTTGAAACTTAATAAAATAGGAGGAGGGTGAGCAGTCTCGAGAATAGAACCACCAAATATTTTGAACTTCCTATATATGTGGATATTGATCTACAGAGAATGAGTTAGGGGTTTACCTGAGCTCCTACCATAGCATAGGGGGAATAACCAACCCTCTCATTTTCAATTGAACTAAGTAGAGTGAAAAAGAAGGCCCTAAAAGATCAAATTTTGGATGGTTGACTGAAGAACATATGGGTGGATGGTGCATGCCTTAAGCCCTACGTTGCTCCAACCTAGTCAAACCACTAAGTTTTTTTTAGGGGATGGGGGGTGGTTGTACATAATATAATTTCCATTCTAGTAGGAGGAGGGTAAGCAGTCTCGAGAATGGAACCACCAAATATTTTGAACTTCCAATATATGTGGACATTGATCTGTAGAGAATCAGTTAGGGGTTTACCTAAGCTCCTACCATAGCATAAGTGGAATAACCAACCCTCTCATTTTCAATTGAACTAAGCAGAGTGAAAAAGAAGGTCCTGAAAGATCAAATTTTGGATGGTTGATTGAAGAAGATATGGGTGGATGGTGCATGCCTTAAGCCCTACGTTGCTCCAACCTGATCAAACCACTAAGTTTTTTTTGTTTAGGGGGGTGGGGGGGTGGTTGTACATAATATAATTTCCATTCTAGTCATTTTAGTATAGTTATTTTCATTCAATTTTGATAATTTCATTTCTTGTTGTTCATCGCAAGTCGAGGAATAAAAACAAAGACAGGTCTATAGTTACACAGGAAGTGGGGAAGGTGAAGACATATCGAAATCCCTATGCATATATTCCATGTAAATAACTAGCAACAAAAGCATAGGAGGATGAAGTTTACCGAGAAGCCATATCACCAATGGCTAAAAGGTAGCATAAGATGTTCATAACTTGTGTTAACCATTTATATGACACTACATCCATTCTCTTCAAGCTTCAAAGCAAAAACATTCCTAGGTAAATGTAATTCCAACATGAAAGAAGGGAAATTAAAACCCTAGGTGTGGCAATGAAGTATGAAGCATCTCTATAGGAACCAACATGAAAGAAAGGAAATTCAAACCCCAGGTGCAGTAGTGAAGTGTGAAGCATCTCTATGCGCACCAGCAACTGGTCCATTGTTGATTGATCTAATTTCCGATTAAGTAGCTTACCTTGATGTCATAGAGGAACAAAGGTAAGAGTCGATAGGAAAGAAAGCGGAAATGCCATTAGGGTCCCTATGTCCTTGCTAGGAAAAGGACCAGATGTCCCAAATGTCACAAATATTTTTGATATCACAAAGACCAGATGTCACAAAGATGTCCTAAATCGTGGGAAACCATAGTTGGAGATAATTGCATAACAAACATTTATTGTTAGGAAACTTAATGTAACAGCCCTGATGAAAAGTCCATGTAATAAAAGTTAAAAAACAATAACCACGATTGTTGGGACACTTATTCCAAGCTAAATGTTGGGCAAGACATCATAGGGGGTGTTCATTTGGTTTATTATGGCTAAGGAAATTGCAAAAGGCAATGGTTAAGGCTTTGGAAAGGAAAAATGGCATTTTTCACACATTTATTTATGAAAATAATGGAAATTAGTAGAAAAGGAAGGTGAAAGGTCACAGGTAGCATGTGAGGAGGAAAATGAAGCAAAATGAAGAAAATAGAGCCTCATTCACAAAAAGGTGTCTGAGGATCAGTTGGTAACCTTTTGTCAGTTGAGTTTTGGAGCTCTCTCATTACTCTCTCTCTCTCATACTCTTGGACACTTAGAGTTTTCTTGAAGCACTTTGGCATTGGAGCAAGAAAGGAAAAGAAGGTGAGAGGAAGCAAGGATCAAGCAAGGAAAGGCAGGATCAAGCAGCTACAATAGGCTTCATTGCAGGTATCAACTTGCATGTGTATTTTCCTTACTAGATTTGGCATGCATGGCATTGCATGTGATTTTTTTCTATCATGGCATGCGTTTTTCCAGGTGTAACAGTGTTTTTGGCCTAGCCTTGCCATTTCTAGATAGCCATGGTGTGATGGGGTTCTCATGTCTTAGTTGAGCTGGATTGTTGGATGGATTCAAAGCTGAGTGAGCGGATCTCGGAATGATAGAGCACATGGCCTACTGGTCCCTGAACAAACAATGGATCACGGTTAAAGCCACTAACCTAGTGACCCCTGAGCAAGACTATGGGTTGCGGTAAAGCCAAGATTGTGTTTCCTCAGTGGGCCTAGGAATCCTTGTCGGTGAATGGCAGGATATACGATAAATCCATTTTCTCTCCATTGGACCTAGTAATCCCGAGTTTGGGATATGCGATAAAGCTTGGAGAGTGGGTCTCAGTTTAGGGCCTAGTGATTCAGGTTTGGATTGCGATTAAGCCTAAGAGACTAGGAGACAGGATAATTCCTCATGTGTAGGTGGATCAATCTGGTGGCATCCATGCTTGTTTGACCTAGTGATTGGGTGGAGATCACGGTAAAGCCTGTTATAATATGTTCATTGTGTTGTCCTAGTGATCTGAGATGGATTACGGTAAAGCCTGGCTTTTTTTTATGAGGGTGAGATGGTTTAGCCTCGATATGCCCTGGTTGGTTCTTTTTCTTTGAGTCCCACATCCATTCTTGGAATATGGCACAGAGGTGAATGGCTGAAGAGAGATTTGGCTCATAAATTCTATGGTTGCGTGGAATGTGGTAGTCCCATCTCCGGTTGGTTTATCGCATTCATTAATGAGAAACTCATTCCCTTGATTTCTATGTGTTAGTGTCAGTCTTTACAACCTTCCTCCAGTGATTAAACATGCTCTTACAAAGTGATTTTAAGGTGTCAAGGTCAAATTTTGTCATTTCAGTGAGTCTTCAAGCAAAATTTGGTCATTAGGTATTAGGTCTAGGGTTTCATTAGGGTTTCATCAAAAAGGTCTCCAAAATGTCCAAAAACAGTTAGCAGGCACATGAGGAGGTTCCAGTACCAATAAAGTTCATAATAAATTGCTCAGCAATGTATTTTTCCTAAAAACTCTGTTTTGAGGAAAAACAAAGTATTCTAGGTTTTTATTGTATTAATTCATGTATTTTCAGTTCTCTTGAATGTAAATCAGCTCAGAAGCAACCCTGGTCACGTTGCCAAGCTTCAGTTGCTCCATCACCTGTAAGGCAAACAAAAAATCAAAGCATTCAGTTCATCACAGGCAAAAATAAAGCAAACTACCCAAAAACAGAGTTTGAAAAGCAAGTCAAATGCAAACATTACAAAGTGGGTTGTTGATAAGTGAAAACTTAAAATCTCTTGTATATAACTCATTGGTCATGTTCAAAGAGCTCATTTGCATTCAAAGAAGACATATTAAGCAAGAGAAGGTCGTGTTGGAGAAAGGAAGCAAGTTTGAAGCAAAACTGTGCAAATCCAAAGGCGCGGCGCACTGGGCAGGAGGCGCGGCGCATTGGGCCGCATTTCGCAGTGTAAAACAACACAGGCGCAACGCATACGCTAGGCGCTGCGCACACAGCCAAAGAGCCCAAAAACTTCCCAAAATCAATCTCATCGCCCCAAATCGCATGAATTGGTCTTGATACAAGTAGGTAGAGCCTCCATCTCTATTTTTATCCAAGTTTGGTGTATATGTCATGGTGATTGATGAATGGTGAGTATTTAAAAAATCAAACCCTACTTTTTCAACATTTTCAAAGGAGATTGCTACTAGGGTTTTGTATTTAACTGTTTTGCTACCAAGTCTATCATCCCTCCATCACTCCCTTATCCCATTTTTCCATTGATTTCATTATTCCCTAAGTTCCCCTACCCCCTAAATTCACTAATCCCCTATCCCAAGTTCCCTTTCCCAAAATCCCAAGTGTAAATTCCCAAACCCTAATGGTTGTCCCAAGAGCTTCATGTCACCATTCGGCTGAGTGTACCATCATTCAGAGGGTTTTCATCATCATGTCAGGTTCTAATGGGTCATTTTACACCTTGTTCATACTTCAGTTGTGCCTAGGTAAGGTTCATTTCCCTCTCCTAGGGTTTTGAAAGTAATTTCTCTTGGATGGTCAAATCATCAGAAAAATTTGTATCCTGATGTTCATACACCTTCCCCTATCCTTAATGTACCTTATTAAACACTTCCCATCACTGATATCCCTCAAATTCCTCATTTTCGCACAAACCCTAGTTTCTTGCTACAACTTGACAATTTTCTGGGCTAGGCCTGTGTTTTTCCCTTTTGGACCCCTTCCCCTCAGTCAATCTTGGCAATTCCACTTTCCCCTACTTCCTAACATCCCTCCCTACTTCCAAGAATTTTCCCAAGAATTTAGAAGCCCCTTATCCCCTTCATTTCGCTTCATTTCGACAAATCCCCTGTTCCACACATCGGGATAGGTTTTACTTCAATGATATTTCTGAGCAATAAAAGATGAATTTGGGAAAAATAAGAGAGGTTTTTGTCCCAAATAGGCCAAGGAAGAAAAACCTCCTCCACTGTTTACACAGGTGTCACGGTTTTAGATAAATGTCAAAAATACAGTTGCCTCAGGAGAATTGATGCACCTCTAAAGTGACCTTGGGAAAATCAAGTTTTCTCCTATCTTGGTTGGAAAAATGACTTTCTTGATGAGTCAAATGATACGTAGACACAAATATCTTTCCAATGAGCTATAATGAGCTCAATTTGGGGTTGAAGAAGAACTTCAAAAGTTGACTGTAACAGCACTCTGCCTCTAGGCAGCCTCATTTTGCAAATTTTGACCAGTCTTGGGATATTTGACTTTTGACAAGTCAAATTAATTCCAAATTTACAAATTCAAGTTGGGTTGGAAATTAGACTCAATATTCTTTCCAACGAGCTACTGGGCACCCAATTTGGACACCTGGAAGGCCCTCAAAACTGGTCTGAGAAAAGGCACTACGCACAGAAATTTTTAACACGGGGTTTTCTGCCCTATGCATTGCGCCACGTGGCGGTCGCTGTTGATAGGGGGCTCCAAATCTCAAAAAATAAGAATTTTTATATTTTTCATGCAAAATCACACTTTTCTACCTATGGCCAAGAAGTTTGGGCAGGTTTTGAGCCCTCAAAAAGGTCAAAAACACTCAAAAAATGACCTTACTGCCCCTATTTTGACACACAGGAAGCAGTGTTGGGAGAATGGACTTTTGAGGGGGGGAAATGTAGGCAAAATTGAGAAATTCTACTTGGGTTGGAAATTAGACAATCAGACCTTTCCAGCAAGCACACCTGGAGCTCATTTGGACATCGGGAAGGCCTCCAAAAGTGGGTCCAAACAGGCGCGACGCATAGAGAATCAGGCGCGGCGCATAGAGGAAAAATTGCCAGTTTGACCAAGTTTTGCTCTATTTTTCGCCCAACTTCGCCTAGTTTGACTTTTCCACTTTCCTAATGGAAAATTTATGATGTAATTTGATGAACATTGATGGATCATGATGTAAATATGTTGGATTTTCACTTGTAGAGGTAGATTCATCAGTTTAGAGGTTGTTTGAAACTGAATGAATCAATTCCCTTGTTTCTAGAGGCATGCTGTTATGTTGCCTATTTTCTAGTTCTCAGTTTAGAATTAGTTGGATCAGCTCCTAAACTTGTGAGATCGACCCCTAGAGGAAAGTATGAGCTATGTTTGTCTATATTATGTTGTTTTTCATTCATTAGCATGGTTGGACTCTTGAGAAAGCCTTGAGCTTCTCTGTACATTCATTTTCAGTATTTTGGCTAAGGAATTGAGACCAGGATTTGCAGCAGTCTTTGGGATTCATGTGGAAATTTCTATTAGTACAGCACTTCTCTTTGTAATTTTGAATTTTGTTTATGTATGCCATCATCTATCTTATTTCTTCTTAACTAAACAAACAAGAGTGTAAGTAGAATTCATTGAAAATGCAATGCTCTACTTGAGGTTTGCTTTAGTTGTTTGATGTTTTCAGCTGTTTGGGGAGGATTCATGATTGCCCTTTCCCTCTTCAACACATCACCTGTCTTTTCCCTCCATCTCATTAAAATCTAAGTGCCAAAATGATCACCTACCTTGCCCCATCGAGATCTCTGCAGAACTGAGCCTCAATCCCCGCACACCAAAATTTACTTTCCCCTCGATTCCAACAAAACCCAAAAAAAAATCAAATCAAAGCCTTGTACTTCATACCTAGCCTAAAATTAGTTTTATTTCAGTCATCTCAAGCCCCATCGAATATCTTTTGCTGAGATTGACCCGGAGAGAGCCCTCTCCTGTCCTCGTAGGACTAGTTACGAGGTTGAGCGTGGTTTGATGTTGGCCCTGGATCCTACCTTTTCAGCCTGAGGTAAATCTAGGCTCTAACACTATGTGCAAATGTATTGATGTATATGTGGATTTCGATGGCTGATATGTTTAGGGTAATTATGTTCCTATTATGTTGGTTATATGTATATGTTATGACAGTAGCTATGTATGGATCTCAACATGTTTTTACTTGTAAATGGATGGATAATGTATCTATGGCCTAATAGATGATAATGTCATAAATGACATGAGGGAAAAATGGTTCATAAATATTTTCATATAAGTATGAGATCCCTACACTTAAATATGTTGTTTACACCTATAGGTTACATGTTGATGATATGTTCGTTGAAATGCCTGGCATGGCTAGTAGGGGTCTCGTATGGTCTTCTTTATTTTATTGTTTTTGCCTCATTGTTTCCCTGTATTTTTAATTATTTCAAGCTATCACTCCTTTCTGGGAAGTGGCCTGGGCTTTGGGCCTAAAAAAGTGGCTTAAATCCCAGGGTCGCTAGTACAAAACTAGCAAATTTGGTCTTTGTTCGCTGGAAGGAAAGCATATGAGAGCGACTTTAGGTTGATGGTAATTCCCTTACCCATAGCATGAGAGAAACTATGGCCTAAGAGATCCAGAACAACAATGGGACCCAGGGACATTCTGTCTGAGTGTTTGACTTGTCTCCTGAGGGTTTTGTTGATGATGTTGGATGAGTGTGTGATGTTTCTGTCGATTCCACTTCCTTAAAGTCACATAGGAGGTTGAATTTGATCATAGTAGCCTCTCGTCTCATGTTTACCATAGTTGGCATGGTTACTTGGGTGGATGTGGGAGGAGGGTGTTACAGAGTGGTATCAGAGCATGGTTCAACTCTCGGACTAGATGAGCAGTGTGTGTTGGTCATGCATGCATGTCAGTTGCATGTGTGTCTCTTACACTTGCATTTAATGTGCTTATTGCATTGGCTTGATGATTGATTATGGTTTTAGTATGGTTGTTATGGAGAATTTGATATTGATTTCGTGAAATGTATTTTTCATGAGTATGTGGCTGGTTGCATATGGATTATGTGTTTCTTACATGTTGATTTTATGTTACCTACTTACGTCCTTGTATGTTAGGTTAGATTCTTGAATATGTTGATTACATGTATGAGTCTTGTAGGTTGGTTACAAGAATTGATCGCTTATGTTCGGCTACATGCATTTATGCGTAGGTGTAGTTGATTAGACATTGTTTATGCATGTGGCAATGTGTATAATGGAGTAATGGTTGTTTTCATGCATGAGGTCGTAGCATGCATTATTGATATGGCCTTGAATTGATGACTGGAACCTAGTTAGGGTGTTGTTTATGTGTTGATACATTTATTTGCGAATGTATATATGTTGTTATGTTTATGTCATATATGTATCACACTGATTGGGTGATCTTGCAGATAAGGTATCCTCCCCGAGCTATACTAAGGTACGTCAGTTCATTGTGATTTGGTTTATTTGACATATTATGAATTGCAGAAAGAAATGTCAAATGGCTAGCAAGATGGTTGACTACAAAGACTCTCCCTATGAATCCAAAGAGTAGTATGGTGTTGTGAACTCTTCCTATTTAGTAGTTACATTAAGAAGTTTGAAGGAAGAGATAAGGAGTTGTAAGGCAGATAATGACTAGATCATACAGTGCACCAAAGGATCAAACTGTTGGGGATGTTGGTCAGAGTATTCCACTTATCTATGCAATAGTGGACAACAGGCATGCAAAACACCAGGCATCTATCATTGAGATGGAAGGTAAGCTTTCTGATCAATTTATTTCTATTTTGATTGACCATGGATCTAATTATAGCTATGTTAGCCATGACTTGGTGGATAAGTGTTGTTTGAGTAAGGAATTGCATGCATAATCTTGGTTAGTGCAATTGGCTACAGGTACGAAGAAGCAAGTTCATCATTGGGTAAGAGCTTGCGCAGTTGACTTGAGTGGTATGCCTACTGCAATACATTTGAATGTATTAATGTTGGGTTCATATAGTATGTTGTTGGGCATGGAATGGTTGTATCTTCATAAAACCAAGGTAGACTGCTATGAAAAAGCTATTGAGTGTGTTGATTAAAATGGAGAACCAAGAGTCTTACAGGGTAAGAAGAAAGCTACATTAGTTAGGATGGTGACAACTATGCAAGCAAAGCATATCCACAGGAAAGGGTGTGTGTTATTCATAGTGCACATTTCTAGTGATAAGGGTAAGGAGGTTGAGGATGCAGATGTGTTGAGCAAGTATCCAGTTTTGCAGTAGTTTCAGGATGTATTTCCTGAAGACATTACAAAGTTTCCACCTCACAAGGAGGTAGAATTTTCTATTGAGTTAGTGCCAGGGACAGCTCCAGCATCGAAAGCACCTTATAGGATGAGCACACTCGATTTGGTTGAGTTAAAGTTGTAGTTGAAGGAAATGTTGGGTAAGGGATACATTAGGCCAAGTGTATCACCTTGGGGCGCAGCGATCTTGTTTGTGAAGAAGAAAGATGGTATTCTCACATTGTGCATTGACTACCTACAGTTGAACAAAGTGACTATCAAGAATAGGCACCCTTTGCTAAGGATTGATGTGTTGCTCGATCAGCTGAAGGGAGCATTAGAGTTATCGAAGATCGATCTGAGATCTGAATACCATCAGATACGCATCAAAGAAGAAGGCATTTACAAGACTGCGTTCAAGACCAGGTTTGGGCATTATGAGTTTGTTGTTGTTCCATTTGGCATAACTAATGCTCCAGCTACATTCATGTGCTTGATGAATAGTGTGTTGTGTCCATATTTGGATAAGTTTGTTATTGTGCTCATTGATGATATATTGGTGAGCATGTTGAACATTTAGCAACAATGTTGAGGTTGTTGATGGAGTATCAGTTGTATGCTAAGCTTAGCAAGTGTAGTTTCTTTCAGAGTGAGGTACATTACTTGGGGCATGTTATCTCCAAGGAGGGAATTGTAGTAGATCCAGAGAAGATAAGAACCTTCATGGAGTGGTTAGCTCCTAAGAGTGTGGATGAGGTGAGATCTTTCATGGGTTTGGCAGGCTGTTATAAGAGGTTCATCGAGAACTTCTCACATATTACTTATCCTATCACATCATTGTAGAGGAAAGATAAGAAGGTTGAATGGACAGAGGAGTGTGAGGATAGCTTTGAACAGCTTAAGCAATTGTTGACACATGCACCAGTGCTACAGATTGCAAATTCAGACAAAGAGTTTGTGGTATGCACAGATACTTGCAAGACCTTGGTGGAGTCCTTATGCATGATGGACAAGTGGTATGCTATGAGTCGCAAAAACTAAACGAGCATGAGCAGAACTACTCGACACATGATCTTGAGTTAGTAGCAATCATACATGCATTGAATATGTGGAGACATTATCTTCATGGAAGGAGGTTTGTAATGATGAGTGATCATATTGGGTTGAGGTATTTGTTTGACTAGTCGAATTTGAACATCAAGGAGGCTAGATGGTTGGCCACGATCAACGAGTTTGATTTCGAGATCAGGTACATCAAAGGTAAAGATAACAGGGTGGCAGATGTTGTTAGCAGACGAGGACAAGTAAATCACTTGGCAGCTATGACCTCCTATGGTACAAACTTACATGATAGGATCATTCAAGATGGTTAGTAGGATGTTAGGTATATGGAGATTATGCACAGGTTGCAACAGGGTATTGGTACAAGTACATTTGTTCGTATAGGTACATGTGAAGGTACATGTAGAGGTGAAGGTACAGGTACAGGTGCAGGTGTGCAGGGTATGGATTATTGTCTTACAGTAGATGGATTGGTTAGGTTCCGAGACAGGATATATGTATTGGATAATAGTGAGCTCAGTAAGGTTATCTTGAGGGAGTTTCATGCAAAACATTATTCAAGTCACCCAGGTTATTAGAAGACACTTACAATAGTGAAGAAATTATATTATTGGCTGAATTTGAAGAGGGATGTAACAGAGTTTGTGGCGAGGTGTTTCGACTGTCAGCGAGTGAAAGCAGAGTGTAATCACCCAGGTGGACTGCTACAGGTGATTGTGATTCCATAGTGGAAATGGGAGGTTATTTTCATGGACTTCATTACAGGGTTTCCGAAGACAGTGAGACAACATGATTCCATCATGGTTGTTGTGGACAGGTTAACAAAGGTTGCACATTTCATTCCAGGGAAGTCTACATTCTCAGCTAGGGATGTGGCACGGGTATTAATCAGAGATGTGGTCAAATCGCATTGTGTCCCAAAGAAGATTGTGTCAGATATGGATGTGAAGTTCACTTCCAAGTTTTGGAAGGATTTATTTGTAGGTTTGAGCACAGAGTTGGCCTTTAGCACAACTTATCATCCACAGACAAATGGACAGATAGAAAGGGTCAACAGGATATTGGAGGACATGTTGAGGATGTATGTGATGCATCAGCAGCAGAAGTGGGAAGAGTATCTCCCCTTGGTAGAGTTCACATACAACAATGATTATCAGGAGTCATTGATGATGAGTGCTTTTGAGGCATTGTATGGGTGGAGTTGTAACACTCCCATAAGTTAGATCGATCTGGTTAACAGTGTAATTATTGGACCAGATATGTTGGACGACATGGAACAAGAAATGTATATGATCAAGAAAAATTTAAAGGCAACATAGGATAGGCAGAAGAGTTATGCAGATCGGAACAGGTTGTTCAAGGAGTTCCAGGTTGGGGAACAGGTGTACTTGCGCATCAAACTGAATAAGAGATCCTTGCGGATTGGATCATGTGCCAAGATGGCACCATGGTTTTATGGACCCTTCAGTGTCATTGAGAGGATTGGTCCAGTAGCCTATCAATTTGCACTGCCTCCGATAGTGAAAGTCGATGATGTTTTCCATGTATCATTGCTTAAGAAGTATGTTAAGGATGTTAATCATGTGATTAATTGGTCTGTATTGCAAATGGAACAAGATGTTGAATTCCAGTCAGAGCCTTAGTGTATATTGTAGAGAAAGGTGCTCACGCTCTGGAACTAAGCAATCAAACAAGTTAAAGTGCAGTGGAAGCACTTTGGGCCCGATGAAGCTACATGAGAGATGGAAGAACAGATGCGGGTTATGCATCCTTCCTTGTTTGTCGGTTTGAGGCAAAGCAATTTTGGTATGGTGTTTTGGGTATATGTCTTGGTATATGTTTTGGTGATGTTTCTATATGTACATATGTATATGGATATAAATGTTGCCATGAGCTAAGTTATAAAGCTCCAATGAGCAGTATGGGTGTCATGTTATTATGTTGTCATGATGGTTTTCTTTCAACAGGGTGATCATTGTAAATACTGCATCGAGCTATGTTATAAAGTTCCATGGGAAATATGTTTGCTTTTCAATGGTCTTGGTGTGGTCTAACACTGAGGACAGTGAGCCCCCCGGGGGAGGGTTTTGTAACAACCCTGGTGAAAATTCCTTGTAATAAAAGTTAAAAAACAATAACCATGATTGATGGGACACTTATTCCAAGCTGGATGTTGGGCAGGACATCCTAATGGGTGTTCATTTGGTTTATTATGTCTAGGGAAATTGGCAAAGGCAATCGCTAAGGCAACTCTTTGTACCAACTCAGTTTGTATTGGACGCAAACTAGCCTACTAGGCTCTTCCTTAACACCTGTCACACGTGTTCTTTGCATGTTGGCCCCACTTAAGCCCTTAGCACTCACATGGGCCCTTCAATGTGGAAAATGTGAATGATCATACCCACAAGCCAGGGTTTAAATCCTCCTTCTCCAACTCTACAACTCTCAACGAAGCCCCACATACACTTTTATTATTTTATTAATATTATATATTATATAATAGGTATTTTATATCTATCTATATATATATATATATATATATATATATATTCATTTTGTAACGAGGTCATGCCCCAATATAAAGTGGCCCCATCCATTCAACAATAGCAGTGATCCTCTAGCAATCAACAGTCTGAATTGAATGCAACCCCCCATCCCCATGCCGATGTCATAGAGAGGGTCCACTCTCCGTGTACCACCTCTAGGTTTCATGAATCCCATCTAACGTTGACCTACAAGGTACACCGACAATGTAAGGAGAGAGTGGGGGTCTGCACTCATAGTTTTTCCCCTCCTGTCATGGTTCCAATCCCTTGATAAGTTTCTACCTCCACGACATAGCTCCACCATTGTTCACACCAGCTTTTACACCATTGTTCCATCCGCCTGCATCAAGTCACTATTCCCTCCATTTCTTATATTAACCTCCATAATGGAACTCGATCTCTAGTCATATGTAATGCCTTCATTTGAATGTAATTCTAGGTCATTCCATTCTTGTTTGACTTCAAGCAAAACCAATCGTTCAAGAGAAACACATAGAGCCAATGGAAAGAGGCCCAACATGCTAGCCAAAGGCTTGCATATACCATGGTGTTTCATTAAAATAATTCTTGATTTTAAAGAAAATTAATGCATTGCATTAATATCCATTTTGTTTTCTTCCCCCCTGGATCCTTAAACACATTTTAAGGTCAATTCATGAAGTTTCAGATGTCATGACTGCCCAAATGAGGTTGTGGGCATAAAACTCAATCAACAAGCAATCTAGTAGAATTTCTCATAACGATGCTAAAGAGACACACCGAACATTGATAGAACAAGAATATCGAATAATATTGGATCAATTTTGGTAATGGTTACTCCTCTTCACGTTCTTCCTTCTCGAACTCAAGATCATAAAACTTAGATCAAATACATGTATCATGTAACCCCTGGTTTCCTGTGGAGACAAAGAAAGGCTATGTGACTTGTAATCTTAAGTAGATTTGGGGTCGACATGGTTTTTGTTGCCCATCGGAGGCCCTCAAAGTTGATTTCTTCATTAACTATCATGACAACCTATCCTAGTTGAAACCTGAACTTCCAGCACACTAACATAAATTTGATTCGAATTTTTCAACCTCTAAAGAAGTTATTCTAGTAGTTGAATGACTCAAGAAGCATGGTGTTATTCTTAATTTCTCACGGAAAATTCCTTTTCCTAATTGGGCAATCACATTTCTAAAAAGGAAAATGCAGAGATTGCAAAACCTTTTGGGAGAGTAGTTAATGATCCAGGCACCAATTATTATATAAGGGTGAGATGTTTGTTGCCTACACGATAGCTATTCGATCTAGTTTTGGGAGCAAGAGTGAAATGAAGAAACTTCCTTGAAGCATTATGATGACATCATAGACCTATATGGACTTTGGTAATAAGACAACTTGACAATAGTGATTCTAACTCCCCACATATGCAACAGTGCCAAGCTCCCTTATAACCATAATTTCAACGGGGTTTTCTGTAAAATAATGGAAATTTCCAAAAGAAGTTGACATGGATTTTCTCATCACCCCTGTAACCTACATTTACATGAATTTAGCCTTTCGTGGGTAAATTTCATACACTTGCCTCTAATTTCCATCTAGTAGCAACCCCTAACTTTTCTAGGTGCCCTTCCGTAGTACCTATCCTGAGATTTTAGGGAAATTTCCACCATTCCCACCACTATAACTTTTGTCAAATGTTGGTTGATAACCTGTAACAAGTTCTCTTGTAACCATTTTTGGCCCAAGAAAGCCCAGTGTTGTAACCTGGGCTGTAATACCACCTTGTAACATCCCCAACCCCCAACTACGTAGCGCTCCAAACTAACACAACCTAGGTTTGTCTTCCAACAAAACCATCAATCCCTAGTATAATTTTAAACCCTTACTCATCTCTGGAGTCCTCTTGACCACAAAAAATCATGGATGGTTCTCTAATTTAGTTTAATACACTTGTATGCCTCTAATTAATCATAGCAAAAGTTATCCACCCAGGCCGAAGCTTTGGAGATTGCAATGAGATTGCTCGAGACCCCAATACAAGATCCTGGTCTAGGAGTCCAACAAATCTATGTGCAACTACAAAATTTGTGTCTGGAAATGTAGAGTTTGAGACAGGACAGGACAACTCAGCCAAAGGCGCACGAGGAGGTATGGTGCATAAAATGCAAAGGCCAGGGACATGATAAGGACCACTGTCCAGTTTTCGCAAATTACTTAGCGAGAGGAGGGTCAATGCCATTAAGACCAGAGGCACAAGCAGGACCGAGCGCGGCGCCTGCATTATGGTGCGTGATTTTTCAGATAGGAGGAAAACACACTACAAATAATTGTCACCTATTACAGAAGTATACGCAGATGTCCCAGCAATTGTTTTGTAATTTCTGCAGGTCAGTAGGCCATGATGAGTGTACCTGCAAAACTTACGAGCTGATGATGGATCAGAATCCTGCATATAGAGTGCAGACCGAAATGTGAGCCCTTGATCCAAATACAGGGATGACGTGTGCTGGATTTCAGGGGTGCGGACGAGGTCGAGGTGGAATGGGAGTAGGTAGGGGTTGCGGACAACTAATTTGTTACAATTACGGAGGGCCATGGCACTATGCCCGTGATTGTACGAATCTGATGAGAGCATCATGTTTATACTGTACCCAATTTGATCATGAGACGGAGGACTGCCCTACACTGATAGCAAGGTTGCACGATAAAGGAGTACTCCAGCCTCCCCCGAATCAGAACCTACAAATGATGAGGTCTGAGCCACGTAAAGAGGACCCAAATGTAAACATAGTGCTTTGAAGTGGTCTCACAACCGGAGATGACAGAGGTAAGCAGCCTGAAAAAGTGTGTTTTACTGTCCACATTGAAGAAAATATATATTGTTCACACATTACTAGGAATTTTCCATCATTATCCAAAATAGAGAATAACCTTAAAGTTACATGCATATAAGGAGGGAGTTAGTAATCTTCATTTCTTTGGGTACTCTTTCATTATGCTTACTAGTCAATCTTGTTAATGTTTATTAATCATAGTAAGACATTAGTTTATTAGTTTATTAATCATGATACTCTATCATTATGCTTATCAATGAATCTTGTTAATGTTTATTAATAATAATAGGACATTAGTTCATTAATCTTAGTAGGACATTGGAGAGAAACAAGTAGCATTTCACTTAGTGACATGCTTATAAGTGGTTTACTATGAAGTAGAAAGTGGATTATATACTAGGAGATACTATAAGAAACACAAATTTAACCAATATTGGAGTTTGGATCTAAATTGCTAAAGGATATTTGTTTATCCTAATGTTGATGGTGCTAGAACCGCCAACAAAGGGGATCTCCCCATTGTGAAGTCCCAACTAGACCTCACACCATTTGGTGTAGGAGTCCCATCCGGTACGATGGCCCAGTTGCCATTATCTTACAGATTTTCCTTAGCTCTTGTTATTCAACACATGAGAGTGTTATGCTTGTAACTTCAAGAAAGCGAGGTGAGCATGCCTTGTGAGTGCTTAATGTAACTCTGTGTCGGGGTTCTCTTACTATCAAGGGGGGAGGTAAAGTGAACCTCTTGATGAGAGGGAATAGTCCCAACCTAACAAGAAACACATGCGAACAAAAAAAGGGTTTGTCCAGCATCCAGTGGAATAGTCCACAACGGATGCAGCAATCTTGAAAACCAAAGTTCAAGGGAGAACACGTACACCATCCAATGGAGTAGTCCACACGGGGGTGACGGTCGTTAAAACCGAGAAAACATAAATATGGCTTGTCTACTGTCCGATGGGGTAGTCCAAATGGACAAGACAATAGTGATAAATAATACAACACATCTTCAGAAATATGAGTACTAAAATTATTGAAGTAGTTAGACTATATTAGTACAAGTTAAGAAAACATGCATTACAAACGTTTAAATAATAGTCTTACAAATGGATACAAAACATGCGTGAAAACATAGTACCTCTAAAATACTATGTGGAGAATTCCTTAATACTTCTTTTATTCATTCACTGTGCATAAAGATATCGCAATGCTAACCTACATTGTTTCAATTCTGGTCTAGGAATCTGGGCACACTACACCATCTCACACGCAAATCACGCCATCATACACTACCTTTCAAGTAACCTCATTTCTGGTAAGCAAGAAAATGATAAGTAACCTCATGTCTAGTAAGAAAATAAAAATAATTCTGGCAAATCAAGAAGCGATTGATGACTTTGATAAGGGAGAATCGATGAAAAAAATATTTAGCACCTACAAATAAAGCCAACCAAATTGAATGTGGGCACATAGTGTTTGTTGGCCAAAGCCTAGTAAACCAGAATAAAATAATACTCCTTGGGCTAAGAATGCATTTGTAAGATTTGAAACTTAATAAAATAGGAGGAGGGTAAGCAGTCTCGAGAATGGAACCACCAAATATTTTGAACTTCCTATATATGTGGATATTGATCTATAGAGAATGAGTTAGGGGTTTACCTGAGCTCCTACCATAGCATAGGGGGAATAACCAACCCTCTCATTTTAAATTGAACTAAGCAGAGTGAAAAACAAGGCCCTAAAAGATCAAATTTTGGATGGTTGACTAAAGAAGATATGGGTGGATGGTGCATGCCTTAAGCCCTACATTGCTCCAACCTAGTCAAACCACTAAGTTTTTTTTGGGGGGATGGGGGGTGGTTCTACATAATATAATTTCCATTCTATTAGGAGGAGGGTAAGCAGTCTCGAGAATGGAACCACCAAATATTTTGAACTTCCAATATATGTGGACATTGATCTATAGAGAATGAGTTAGGGGTTTACCTAAGCTCCTACCATAGCATAGGGGGAATAACCAACCCTCTCATTTTCAATTAAACTAAGCAGAGTGAAAAAGAAGGTTCTAAAAGATAAAATTTTGGATGGTTGATTGAAGAAGATATGGATGGATGGTGCATGCCTTAAGCCCTACGTTGCTCCAACCTGATCAAACCACTAAGTTTTTTTTGTTTGGGGGTGGGGGGGGAGGGGGTGGTTGTACATAATATAATTTCCATTCTAGTCATTTTAGTATAGTTATTTTCATTCAATTTTGAGAAGTTCATTTCTTGTTGTTCATCGCAAGTCTAGGAATAAAAAGAAAGACAGGTCTATAGTTACACAGGAAGTGGGGAAGGTGAAGACATATCGAATCCCTATGCATATATTCCAAGTGAATAACTAGCAACAAAAGCATTGGAGGATGCATCTTACCAAGAAGCCATATCACCAATGGCTAAAAGGTAGCATAATATGTTCATAACTTGTGTTAACCATTTATATTACACTACATCCATTCTCTTCAAGCTTCAAAGCAAAAACACTCCTAGGTAAATGTAATTCCAACATGAGAGATGTGAAATTAAAACCCTAGGTGTGGCAATGAAGTGCAAAGCATCTCTATGGGAACCAACATGAAAGAAAGGAAATTCAAACCCCAGGTGCGGTAGTGAAGTGTTAAGCATCTCTACGGGGCACCAGCAACTGATCCATTGTTGATTGATCTGATTTCTGATTGAGTAGCTTACCTTGATGTCATAGAGGAACAAAGGTAAGAGTCGATAGGAAAGAAAGCGGAAATGCCATTAGGGTCCCTATGTCCTCGCTAGGAAAATGTCCAGATGTCCCAAATGTCACAAAGATTTCTGATATCACAAAGACCAGATGTCACAAAGATGTCCTAAATCGTGGGAAACCATAGTTGGAGATAATTGCAAAACAAACATTTATTGTTAGGAAACTTAATGTAACAGCCCTGATGAAAATTCCATGTAATAAAAGTTAAAAAACAATAACCGCGGTTGATGGGACACTTATTCCAAGCTAAATGTTGGGCAAGACATCATAGGGGGTGTTCATTTGGTTTATTATGGCTAAGGAAATTGCAAAAGGCAATGGTTAAGGCTTTGGAAAGTTTTTCACACATTTATCTATGAAAATAATGGAAATTAGGAGAAAAGGAAGGTGAAAGGTCATAGGTTGCATGTGAGGAGGAAAATGAAGCAAAATGAAGAAAATAGAGCCTCATTCATAAAAAGGTGTCTGAGGATCAGTTGGTAACCTTTTGTCAGGTGATTTTTGGAGCTCTCTCATTACTCTCTCTCTCTCATACTCTTGGACACTTAGAGTTTTCTTGAAGCACTTTGGCATTGGAGCAAGAAAGGAAAAGAAGGTGAGAGGAAGCAAGGATCAAGTAGGGAAAGGCAGGATCAAGCAGCTACAATAGGTTTCATTGCAGGTATCAACTTGCATGTGTATTTTCCTTGCTAGATTTGGCATGCATGGCATTGCATGTGGTTGATTTCTATCATGGCATGGGTTTTTCCAGGTGTAACAGTGTTTTTGGCTTAGCCTTGCCATTTCTGGATAGCCATGGTCTGATCGGGTTCTCATGTCTTGGTTGAGCTGGATTGTTGGATGGATTCAAAGCTGAGTGGGCGGATCTCCGAATGATAGACCACATGGCCTACTGGTCCCTGAACAGACAATGGATCATGGTAAAGCCATTGGCCTAGTGACCCCTAGGTGAGACTATGGGTTGCGGTAAAGCCAGGATTGTGTTGCCACAGTGGGCCTAGGAATCCTTGTCGGTGAATGGCAGGATATACGATAAAGCCGTTTTCTCTCCATTGGACCTAGTAATCCCTAGTTTGGGATATGTGATAAAGCTTGGAGAGTGGGTCTTAGTTTAGGGCCATGTGATTCAGGTTTGGATTGCGATTAAGCCTAAGAGACTAGGAGACAGGAAAATTCCTCACGTGTAGGTGGATAAATCTGGTGGCATCCATGCTTGTTTGACCTAGTGATTGGGTGGAGATCATGGTAAATCCTATTATGATATGTTCATTGTGTTGGCCTAGTGATCCGGGATGGATTACGGTAAAGCCTGGCTTTTTTTTATGAGGGTGAGGTGGTTTATCCTTGCTATGCCCTGGTTGGTTCTTTTGGTTTGAGTCCCACATTCATGCTTGGAATATGGCACAGAGGTGAATGGTTGAAGAGAGATTTGGCTCATCCATTCTATGGTCGGGTGGAACGTGGTAGTCCCATCTCTGGTTGGTTTATTGCATTCATTAATGAGAAACTCATTCCCTTGATTTCTATGTGCAAATGTGTTGATGTATATGTGGATTTCGATGGCTGGTATGTTTATGGTAATTATGTTCCTATTATGTTGATTATATGTATATGTTATGACAATAGCTATGTATGGATCTCGACATGTTTTTACTTGTAAATGGATGGATAATGTATCTATGGCATAATAGATGATAATGTCATAAATGACATGAGGGAACAATGGTTCATAGAGATTCTCATATAAGTATGAGATCCCTACACTTAATTATGTTGTTTACACCTATAGGTTACATGTTGATGATATGTTCGACGAAATGCCTGGCATGGCTAGTAGGGCTCTGGTATGGTCTTCTTTATCTTATTGTTTTTGTCTCTTTGTTTCCCTGTATTTTTAATTATTTCAAGCTATCACTCCATTCTGGGAAGTGGCCTGGGCTTTGGACCTAAAAAAGTGGCTTAAATCCCAAGGTTGCTACCACAAAATTGGTAATTTTGGTCTTTGTTCGCTGGAAGGAAAGCATATGAGAGCGACTTTAGGTTGATGGTAATTCCCTTGCCCATAGCATGAGAGCGACTATGGCCTAAGAGATCTAGAACAACAGTATGACCCAGCGACATTATGTTTGAGTGGTTGACTTGTCTCCTGAGGGTTTTGTTGATGATGTTGGATGAGTGTGTGTGATGTTTCTGTCGATTCCACTTCCTTAAAGTCACATAGGAAGTTGAATCTGATCATAGTAGCCTCTCGTCTTATGTTTACCCTAGTTGGCATGGTTACTTGGGTGGATGTGGGAGGAGGGTGTTATAGAGTGATATCAGAGCATGGTTCAACTCTGGAACTAGATGGGTAGTTTGTGTTGGTCATGCATGCATGTCAGTTGCATGTGTGTCTCTTACACTTGCATTTAATGTGCTTATTGCATTGGCTTGATGATTGATTATGGTTTTAGTATGGTTGTTATGGAGAATTTGATAATGATTTCGTGAAATGTATTTTTCATGAGTATGTGGTTGGTTGCATATGGATTATGTGTTGCTTACATGTTGATTTTATATTACCTACTTACATCCTTGTATGTTAGGTTAGATTCTTGAATATGTTGATTACATGTATGATTCTTGTAGGTTGGTTACAAGAATTGATCGCTTATGTTCAACTACCTGCATTTATGCGTAGGTGTAGTTGATTAGACATTGTTTATGCATGTGGCAATGTGTATAATGGAGTAATGGTTGTTGTCATCCATGAGGTCATAGCATGCATTGTTGATATGGCCTTGAATTGATGATTGGAACCTAGTTAGAGTGTTGCTTATGTGTTGATACATTTATTTTCGAATGTATATATGTTGTTATGTTTATGTCATATATGTATCACACTGATTTGGTGATCTTGCAGACAAGGTAACCTCCCCGAGTTATACTAAGGTACGTCGGTTCATTGTGATTTGGTTTATCTGACATATTATGCATTGCAGAAAGAAATATCAAATGGCTAGCAAGATGGTTAACTACAAAGACTCTCCCTATGAATCCAAAGAGTAGTATGGTGTTGTGAACTCTTCCTATTTAGCAATTACATTAACAAGCTTGAAGGAAGAGATAATGAGTTGTAAGGCGGATAATGACTAGATCATACAGTGCACAAAAGGCGCAAATTGTTGGGGATCTTGGTCAGAATATTCCACTTATCTATGCAATAGTGGACAACAGGCATGCAGAACACCAGGCATCTATCATTGAGATGGAAGGTAATCTTTGTGATCAATTTATTTCTATTTTGATTGACAATGGATCTAATTATAGCTATGTTAGTCATGACTTGGTGGATAAGTGTTGTTTGAGTAAGGAATTGCATGCATAATCTTGGTTTGTGCAGTTGGCTACAGGTACGAAGAAGAAAGTTCAAAATTGGGTAAGAGCTTGCGCATTTGACTTGAGTGGTATGCCTACTGCAACACATTTGAATGTATTAACGTTGGGTTAATATAGTATGTTGTTGGGCATGGACTGGTTGTATCTGCATAAAACCAAGGTAAACTGCTATGACAAAGCTATTGCGTGCGTTGATGAAAAAGGAGAACCAAGAGTCTTACAGGGTAAGAAGAAATCCACATCAGTTAGGATGGTGACAACTATGCAAGCAAAGCATATCCACAGGAAAGGGTGTGTGTTATTCATAGTGCACATTTCTAGAGATAAGGGTAAGGAGGTTGAGGATGCAGATGTGTTGAGCAAGTATCCAGTTTTGCAGTAGTTTCAGGATGTATTTCCTGAAGACATTACAGAGTTTCCACCTCACAAGGAGGTAGAATTTTCTATTGAGTTAGTGCCAAGGACAGCTCCAGCATTGAAAGCACCTTATAGGATGAGCACACTCAAGTTGGTTGAGTTAAAGTTCCAGTTGAAGGAAATGTTGGGTAAGGGATACATTAGGCCAAGTGTATCACCTTGGGGCTCAGCGATCTTGTTTGTGAAGAAGAAAGATGGTACTCTCACATTGTGCATTGACTACCTGCAGTTGAACAAAGTGACTATCAAGAATAGGTACCCTTTGCCAAGGATTGATGACTTTTTCGATCAACTGAAGGGATCATTAGTGTTCTCGAAGATCAATCTGAGATCTGAATACCATCAGGTACGCATCAAAGAAGAAGGCATTTACAAGACTGCGTTCAAGACCAGGTATGGGCATTATGAGTTTATTGTTGTTCCATTTGGCATAACTAATGCTCCAGCTACATTCATGTGCTTGATGAATAGTGTGTTGTGTCCATATTTGGATAAGTTTGTTATTGTGCTCATTGATGATATATTGGTATATTCTAAAAATGAGTAAGATCATGTTGAACATTTAGCAACAATGTTGAGGTTGTTGAGGGAGTATCAGTTGTATGCTAAGCTCAGCAAGTGTAGTTTCTTTCAGAGTGAGGTACATTACTTGGGACATGTTATCTCCAAGGAGGCAATTGCAGTGGATCCAGAGAAGATAAGAGCCTTCATGGAGTTGTTAGCTCCTAAGAGTGTGGATGAGGTGAGATCTTTCATGGGTTTGGCAGGTTGTTATAAGAGGTTCATCAGGAACTTCTCACATATTGCTTATCATATCACATCATTGTAGAGGAAAGATAAGAAGGTTGAATGGACAGAGGAGTGTGAGGCTAGCTTTGAGCAGCTTAAGCAGTTGTTGACACATGCAACAGTGCTCCAGATTGTAGATTTGGACAAAGAGTTTGTCGTATGCATAGATACTTGCAAGAGAGGGCTTGGTGGAGTCCTTATGCAGGATGAACAAGTGGTATGCTATGAGTCGCAAAAACTAAACAAGCATGAGAAGAACTATCTGACACATGATCTTGAGTTAGTAGCAATGATACATGCATTGAATATGTGGAGACATTATCTTCATGGAAGGAGGTTTGTAATGATGAGCGATCATATTAGGTTGAGGTATTTGTTTGACTGGTCGAATCTGAACGTCAAGGAGGCTAGATGGTTGGCCACGATCAATGAGTTTGATTTCGAGATCAGGTACATCAAAGGTAAAGATAACAGGGTGGCAGATGTTTTTAGCAGACGGGTACAAGTAAATCACTTGGTAGCTATGAGATCCTATGGTACAGACTTACATGATAGGATCATGCAAGATGGTTAGTAGGATGTTAGGTATATGGAGATTGTGCACAGGTTGCAATAGGGTACTGGTACAGGTACATGTGCTGGTATAGGTACATGTGAAGGTACATGTACAGGTGAAGGTATAGGTACAGGTGCAGGTGTGCAGGGTATGGATTATTGTCTTACAGTAGATGGATTGGTTAGGTTCTGAGACAGGATATATGTATTGGATAATAGTGAGCTCAAGAAGGTGATCTTGAGGGAGTTTCATGTGAAACCTTATTGAAGTCACGCAGGCTATTAGAAGACACTTACAATAGTGAAGAAATTATATTATTGCCTGAATTTGAAGAGGGATGTAACAGAGTTTGTGGCAAGGTGTTTCGACTGTCAGCGAGTGAAAGCAGAGTATAAGCACCCAGGTGGACTGCTCAGGTGATTGCGATTCCATAGTGGAAATGGGAGGTCATTTTCATTGACTTCATTACAGGGTGCCGAAGACAGTGAGACAACATGATTCCATCATGGTTGTTGTGGACAGGTTAACAAAGGTTGCACATTTCATTCTAGGGAAGTCTACATTCTCAGCTAGCGATGTGGCACATGTATTAATCAGAGATGTGGTTAGATTGCATTGTGTCCCAAATAAGATTATGTCAGATATGGATGTGAAGTTCACTTCCAAGTTTTGGAAGGATTTATTTGCAGGTTTCAGCACAGAGTTGGCCTTCAGCACAACTTATCATCCACAGATGGATGGACAAACAAAAAGGGTCAACAGGATATTGGAGGACATGTTGAGGATGTATGTGATGCATCAGCAGCAGAAGTGGGAAGAGTATCTCCCCTTGGTAGAGTTCGCATACAACAACGATTATCAGGAGTCATTGAGGATGAGTGCTTTTGAGGCACTGTATGGGCGGAGTTGCAACACTCCATAAGTTAGAGCGATCCGATTAACAGGGTACTTATTGGACCAGATATGTTAGTAGACATGGAACAAGAAATGTAGATGATCAAGAAAAATTTAAAGGCAACACAGGGTAGGCAGAAGAGTTATGCATATCGGAACAGGTTGTTCAAGGAGTTCCAGGTTGGGGAACAGGTGTACTTAAGCATCAAACCGAAGAAGAGCTCCTTGCGGATTAGATCATGTGCCAAGCTGGCACCATGGTTTTATGGACCCTTCAGTGTCATTGAGAGGATTTAGCCAGTAGCCTATCGATTTGCACTGCCTCCGATAGTGAAATTCCATGATGTTTTCCATGTATCATTGCTTAAGAAGTATGTTAAGGATGTTAATCATGTGATTAACTGGTCTGTATTACAGGTGGAACAAGGTTGAGAATTCCAGTCAGAACCTTAGTGTATATTGCAAAGAAAGGTGCTCATGCTCCAGAACTAAGCAATCGAACAAGTTAAAGTGCAGTGGAAGCACTTTGGGCCCGATGAAGCTACATGAGAGATGGCGGATCAGATGTGGGCTGTGCATCCTTCCTTGTTTGTCAGTTGAGTCAAAGCAATTTTGGTATGGTGTTTTGGTTATATGTCTTGGTATATGTTTTGGTGATGTTTCTATATGTACATATGTATATGGATGTAAATGTCTCCATGAGCTAAGTTATAAAGCTCCAATAAGCGGTATGGGTGTCATGTTATTATGTCGTCATGATGGTTTGCTTTCAACAGGGTGATCATTGTAAATACTGCATCGAGCTATGCTATAAAGTTCCATGAGCAATATGTTTGCTTTTCAATGGTCTTGGTGTGGTCTAACACTGAGGACAATGAGCCCCAAGGGGGAGGGTTCTGTAACAGCCCTGGTGAAAATTTCTTGTAATAAAAGTTAAAAAACAATAACCACGGTTGATGGGACACTTATTCCAAGCTGGATGTTGAGCAAGACATCCTAATGGGTGTTCATTTGGTTTATTATGTCTATGGAAATTGGTAAAGGCAATCACTAAGGCTTTGGAAAGGCGAGATGGAATTTTTGGCACATTTATTTATGAAAATAATGGAAATTAGGAGAAAAGGAAGGTGAAAGGCCACAGGTTGCATGTGAGCAAGAAATTGAAGGAAAATGATGGAAAATGAAGAAAATAGAGCCTCATTCATAAAAAGGCTTATGAGGATCGGTTGGTAACCTTTTGTCAATTGAGTTTTGCAGCTCTCTCATTATTCTCTTTGTTGGGCATGGAATCCCCCCCACAACATGTTTTGGGGCTCAAATCCCAAGTTTTGAGTTGTTATTGTTGTAAAGACTCCGCAAATTGCAGGCGCGAAGCGCGAATTATATGTTAGAGTCATAGGGCTATCTACCCTAAGTTTTGAATGTAGTGTTGGCCTACCCATGGTCTATGGACCATGGGATTGTATAAATAGAGTGAGGCTCTAAGTTGTAAAGAAGGAATGAAGTAATGCAATAGATGGATAGAAGAAGATGGCGGGCATAGAGAAAGAGTCTAAGTATCTTGGGTCGTAATAGTAGGAAGAGGCTCTGCAGCTGAGTGGGCAGAGGCTTAGTAGAGTCTGCAGCTGAGTGCGCGGACCCCTGCAGATGAGTGCACAGGGTAGAGTTGGTTCTATAACAGAAGGAAGAAAATAATAAAGAGAATTTTTATCTAAATTTCATGTATCTGTTCTTAAGTTATTACATGTTTGATATCGTTGGCAATTATATTGTTTATTTATCGCACACACTTATATGAATTGTGAATATTGTCAAGTATAACTGAAAACGTACAAATAAGTTAAGTTAATCAACTAATATCGAGCTACAAGTAATGAATTGGGTAATAACATTGTTCGGTCCATTAGTAGGGCTGCGCGAAGGCAACATCTCACGCTGCAAGGTACGGGTAAGCGCGCGTAGCGACGTGCGCGCAAGGTCGAACCGTGAACCACTTGAAACCATCAGACATCTCCAGGGTGCGGAAGCCTGGTTCTAGCACCCTCCCATACTACTTCGGGTGAGACCTCAGTCCGCGCTCCGCAGACTGTTGCTGAAAGGGCCAATAGTACTGGGATTTGTTTGGCTAAACCACCTTCGAACCTGGGTCAGGCCCCAACAAGCTAACAAATGGTTCCATTGTCAAGATCGACATCTGCATAAGGGATGTCTGATGTCATGTCACTCAAATCCAACAAAGAAAGAAATTGAAGGGTGGTTGGACAGAAAGATTCACGAGTTCACCAAGCAAGAAAACAAGAATCCACGAGTATCAAAGGAACAGTGGTTAGAGCGCTACTTATATACCAAAATCCATGAAGTTTTCTTTGCATCCTTCCATTCTAAGCTGTACGAGTGGATTGAAAAGCTAGCAGACAGTCAGGGAAGGTGTAGGCTCGACAAACCGATAGTGTGGACTCCAGAACTGGTGCGCAGACTAAAAGCGTCAGAAGATAAGATCGTGCGTGTTGTGGACCATTGGCTCGATCGAATTATAGGAGGATTTATCACCGAGTTTGCTGTAGATACGACCGTCAGCTACAGTGAAGCGGAACGTTGCTTCCTCAAGGGACCGCAAGGTAAGTACATTAAATCATTGAACACTTGGATCAAAATGCTATTGTGTGAAAAGTGGGTTATGCGAATAAATTGATGTTTGGGACTACACGAAGTGGGAGGATCTACAGAAATGAAGGTAGCACAGAGATAGAAAATAGCCCCTTGATTTCACCGCGACGGGAAAGTGAGGAAGAACTCACAAAAGTTTCTCCGAGAAGTGTGATCAATCTGATAAGGCAGTGAATTCCGCGCATACCACCCCCACCTACACCACCACCAGTTTCACCATCGTCACCCCCATCTCCACCCACACCACCTTTGCCACCACCACAGTTCAATATGGCGAGCACGATAAAACTGTCGGTATTCAGAGGAGTAGGGAATGAAGATCCGAACCAATTTTGGTTCGTAGTAAAGGCTGTATGGGAAGCACAAGGAGTCGTGGATGACAATATAAAGAAGGCAACGTTGGTAAGCGCGTTGCAGGATCGCGCACTAACATGGTACATTAAGAATTCTAATGACCATCCAAACACGGGGATCGCAGATATCCAGGCCGCGCTGAACAGGGAATTTAGCAGGCCAAAGTCAGAGACACAATCGATTATCAGGTTTAAGGAAATCCCAATGCTTCTAGGTGAGACCCCATGGGATCTGGACCAGAGATTGAAGAGTATCATACGCGAATCCAACATGACCTTGACGAATGGACAACACCGCGCATAGTTTGTAGCATCACTGACACCGCATTTAAGGACGGCGCTATCACAACAAAAGCTATCTACCCAGGCCAAAGCTTTGGAGATTGCAATGAGATTGCATGAGACCACAATACAAGATCCTGGTCTCGGAGTCCAACAAATCCATGCGCAACTACAAAATTTGTGTCTAGAAATGCAGAGTTTGAAACAAGACAGGACAACTCGCCCAGAGGCATGCGAGGAGGTATGGTGCATAAAATGCAAAGGCCAAGGGCATGAAAAGGATCATTGTCCAGTTTTCACGAATTACTTGTGAGAGGAGGGTCAATGCCATTAAGACCAAAGGCACAAGCAGGACCGAGCGCGGTGCCTACATTATGGTGCGCGATTTGTCAGATAGGATGAAAACACACTACAGATAACTGTCACCTATTACAGAAGTATACGCAGACGTCCGAGCAATTGTTCTGTAGTTTATGCAAGTCGGTAGGCCATGATGAGTGCACCTTGCAAAAGTTACCAGCTAATGATGGATCGAACTTCTACCTATAGAGTGTAGACCGAAATGCAAGCCCTTAATCCAAATACAGGAATGACGCGTGCTGGATTTCAGGGGCGCAGACTTGGTCGAGGTGGAATGGGACCAGGAAGGGGTCATGGACAACTAATTTGTTACAATTGCGGAGGGCCAGGGCACTATGCCCGCGATTGTACGAATCTGACGAGAGCATCATGTTTATACTGTACCCAATTCAATCATGAGACTGAGGACTGCCCTACACTGATAGCAAGGTTGCGATAAAGGAGTACTCTAGCCTCCCCCGATTTAGAACCTACAAATGATGAGGTCTAAGACACGCAAAGAGGACCCAAATGTAAACATAGTGCTTCGAAGTGGCATCACAACCGGAGATGACAGAGTTAAGCAGCTTGAAGAAAGTGCGTTGGTTTGCAAGGCTCCTGCAAAGGAACCTAAATTTGATTTGGAGCGCACGAAGGAGACATTCCTGGAAGCTAAGAAGAACTTCATGGAGGCGTCCACTTCAAGTAGTAAGGATCAACTAGAACCAGAGATGGATCCTTCAATGCTCACTACCTTTATGGAGACATGTATGAAGTTTTTGCGCTACAGCAAAGCTGTGAAAGTACTGCAAGAAATTATCACTAGGTGCGCTGGGTCAGGAGAGCCACGCATAGTACGAAATCTCGAGAAACATACATCGTGAACAGGAAGGGAAATGAGATTGATTGTGTTAACACCCAGGTTGTTCCCTTTGACTCCTGAGGGAATACGGCTGGGGTAACCACTAACCAAGCTTTGGATTACAGGTTCTAGCCTACCTGCAATCAGAGAGGGCTCTCTCTTTTAGATTTAACTTTATTTTCGAAGATTTTAGGCTAGCTATGAGGTAAGAGTTTTGTTTTAATTTTGGTTGTCAACTATTGTTCACAGAAGGGCATGCAATGCTTAAAGAGGCTTCATTCCATTGGGCATATGGAGTCCAGAAATGAAAAGTACTTGGTAGCTGCGATAAAGAGAGATTTACTGCAGGGCCAGATAGGTATTCATGATACAAACTTTGATTTTTGGGAAAGAAACAGTATAAAATTACACCAGGAAAGGCAACGAAGAATTCTTTCACGGTGCACAGAGAATAAAGGATCAAATCCTACTCATAAGCAAGAGAGAATTACTGAATAGAGATTTATCATGAAATTAGAACAAATAGGAGCATTTAAGAATTCCATATTTACAACTAACCCTAAAGAAAACATATTTAGCAGGAAAGGTTGAGTTTAGGGTGTCAGTAATGGACAAATCCTGAAACTATTCTTTTTCTTTTCTACTAAGATTAACCAACATACATCACAGATGGATTATGCAAGAAACGAAACACAAACACAGTTAGAAAACACTTATTGTATCATGACATATCATGAGAGTCCTGCAGCAGTCAATAATTCCATCACAACACGTCCAAACAGAGTCGAATTCCTGGGAACTAGCAACCCTTTTGCATTATATCTCTCAGAGGATATACAGTCGAGTTCTCTTAAACAAAAAACAACAACCCCAATAAGCTACGCGGGGGCGCATATATACAAAATTATCTCATAAAATATCCCCAAAATGAGTTATTGCCTAATAACTATTTCTACCAACTTTCTAAGATATTTGTTACAATATTTATGGCTACTCTAAATAGATACATAACAGCTGTGTGCTGTTGTCAGAGGTCTTTGACTTTTTTGGCCTACTGGGCCGGCCGAGCTCCTTTGCGCCGACTTCGACTATCCTTGCCTTTATGATGCCATGTCATGGTACTGTTGTATTGGACAGCTCATCTGTGTTGCTCAAGTTGTGCATAGTCACTGTCCACCTCATTCAGCTGCCTTTACTGTTGCTTCCGAATAACTTTTTAGACCAAAATTAAATTGATCAAAGCAAAGTCTCGATCATATTTCTCCACCAATCTTCAGTGGGCATCTGATGTCTCTGCATTTTGATTAAGGTCTCATCAGCTTCTGTATACTTATAGTAATTAGGGGGCACTTCAAAAAGGTGTTTAATTTCATTTTCAATGAAGAACAAATTCTCTAATTTATCATAAAGCTCCTGCCCTGATGGTGGCCCCGCTCCCTCTGGACTGCTTGTTGAAGCTGTTATCTGATTAGTTGCATAATTGTTGACCCTTTTGGCATACTGTTCATGGGGCAATAGTCTTCCTGCACTAGTCACCAAGCTGGGAAGCCCTCTACCATGTAATGCTGTGATTTTTGCTACAAAAGCATTTACCTCTGCCTGAATATCCTGGCATTTCCTCTCTAATGTTTGCACATAATTTCTGAGGGTAAGCACCCTTTTAATTAATAAAATAGTATCAGTTCTGTCTCTGATACCCATTGTTGCCAATTGAAGGCCAGTCCGGTTATTCAGGACATTGATCATCCTGCTAGCAATCTCAGGCATGCTTCCTAGAGAGGCCCTGGCCCTTTGATTTTCAGCATGAGCTCTGTTTAGCAGATTCATCTGGTCATGAATTGTCTCAATATATTGCCATTGATCTGTGATTGACTGGCCTATCTTAGCCCATAGGATCTTTTTTACCTCAGTTATGACCTTGCTCATGGTCAGCTCCTTTTCAAGCTCTTTGATCCTTTTTTCTAATGCCCTCACCTCCCTGGTCCTCTCTGCCACCTGCTGCTTAGATTTGTCATATTTTTCCTCCAGCTGGGCTAGTTTCCCTTTGGCATCCTTCAGCTCAATCATCTGTGTTTCTAGAGCTTGTAGCTCCTTCATCATATCTTGCATGTTAAGGCCAGGCACTTGCTCTGCTGCTGCTTCTTTTTCCGTGGCTTGAGGCTCAGAAGTTGAGGTACCTGCTTCTGCTGCTTGTACAAGGGGAGGAATTATAATTTGAGGAGGCTCCTCAAGGTTTATCACTGGTTGAGATGGCTGAGGCATCTGCTCTCCCTCTTTTTGTTTCAGGGCTGTCTCTAATGCACCCTCTGTTTCTACCAACCTTTTGTGTAAGGCCAACAGCATGGCCACTACATCCTGATCTTTTCTCTGCTGAGCAACACCTTCAGTTTGAGGGTGAAGGGTTGGGGGAAGTTTGACCAGCTTCCTCAAAGATGAGATATCCTCATCTTTCTTCTTCATTAGTGCCTGCACAGCTTTGGGATCACTTGGTTCATGCCCAAGCTCTATGATGATTTCCTCCAAGGACTTAATTCGGTTGTCCTTGGCCTGAGAGGAAGCTTTCTCCAGTTCTAGTTGGGCAGTAGTATTGTGGAGAGAATTCTGTAGTTTGTGTGCTAGAAGTGTTTTGTCTGCCAGAGTGGAATAGACCATCTCACCCGTTTGCTTGTGCAGCTCTATTTGATCCATAGGGTGGATGTCTTTTGCAAACACTTCTAGATTGGTTCTGATATAATCTGCAGCTGACTGTGGCTGCAGCACGGTGGGCATGAAATGGCTCAGGGTCATTTTTCCCTTTGCAATGTCATAGGCTGACATGAGCCTTTGTTGATTGGTGGGCGCCATCTTGAGCAAATGATTGTACATCTGAAATCTGACTGGCTCATTCCTAGCCTTTATGTCCATAAATTTCTTTTTGATACTTGATTCTGCCCTTCTTTGCTGGACTAAGGAGCTAACTTCTCCTCCAAGTAGTCTCTCTTATTCCTGCTGGAAGGAACTGGCTGATGCTTCTGTACTAGGGGGCCCCATACCCATGGACGGCCCAATAGGCATCTCTTCCTCAGAAAAAGGATTGAGCCTTTGCCTCTTCTCCCCTTGTTGGCTTTTTGAGGTAGTAAGGGGAGTCTCTTCCTGTCTGTCCCTTTTCCTACCTCTTTCTTTATTAACTGGAGTTTGGAGCACTGAGGTCTCCACTGTTGTTTCTTGTGTTGGAGGTATACTTTCTTGAGGGTATTGTTCAGTAGGCGCAAGTGCTTTGGCCATTTCTTCTTGTTGTTCGGCCTACTGTTCAGCCTGCTCTTTTTCCTTCCCTTTGCCTGTGTCAGCTGCTTGAGTAGTGGTTTGAGCAGCTTGCTGGGGAGCTGTAGAAGATAAAGCAGCTGCTCCAAAGTGAATAGGTGGTAGAGAGAAAACCTGTCCACAATATTCTAAGTCAGCTAGCTTTTCAAGATTTTTTGCAGCTTTTTGTGTCATCTCTTCTTTAGAGCCTGCCTCCTCTAGGGTGCCCTCTTTCCACTCTAATTGATTGGCATATTTTTCAATATGTGGTATTCTGAGGTGATCATAACTGGCCAATCTATATTTGACCCTTCTAAGACTTATAAAGTGATTTGGGTCATAGGGTGACCAAAGGAAGTTGGTTTGCAACTTGAAGCTCTTCAGGATTTTGTCTGCTTCTTCCCTTTTATTAAAAATAAATGGGCCTAGCTGGTTCTTGATTTTGAGTTGTGCCTTTTTGTTTTTGCTTTGGAAATGGATCATGTCTGCATTTCCAAACTGTCTGAAATATTCTAAGGCAAAAAGCCTCATAGGGACATATCTTGGTAGCCTGTATGGGGCTAACTCACAACCATATACTCTGATCACTGTATGGTGTTGGTAGAAGTACCAATCCCCAATGATGTAACTCTTCGAGAGCTGGAGGATTCTCTGCATCTCATATGTCAGCCTGGGAGGAGGGGAACTTAGCAGCAAAGACGTGGCTGGATAGATGAATAGGTCAATGAATTCACAATAAGTGTATAGTGAGTGGGATACATGATGGAAGATGGAAGACCAAAACACCACAGACCTTTGATTTCCCTCTGCATCAAACTTCTTGAGGGGAACAGGAAAGCTGTCATGCTGATTGAACAGTAGCAAATGGTAAATGTAAGAAGTGTATTTAAATACTCTCTCCCTCTCCAGATTCATGAATTGCTCATGAATCTTATTGGCAATAAATGTGGCATAATCATACTGAGCAGAAGGAGGCTTTCCAGGGGAGAACACAGAGAGCATAACCAGAGTAGTTTCATCTACATACTCAGTTGTTTTGTAGCCCAAGATATAAATGATCATATCCACAAGAATCTTGCCTATTTCATTGAGATGTACATGCAGAAAAGGAGGGGACCTTACAGGCTGGGAGTCTGACTGAATGAACAATTGAGTGATTTTTGCAATTTGAGCACTGGATAACTTGCGAGGTTGGTCTATTAGGTGCTGCATTGACAGAGGACTCAATGGCTTTGCAGACTGGAAGTGCAGCATCTGATTTATAGCCTCAGGGGTGATGTAGAACAGAACTGAACCTGAGGGACTGAGGACAGCTCACTGATTTGGGTCATAATTCGAGCAGCATTGGTGGATTAAGTCTGGAAAGACATTAACTTGTGGAAGATAGAAAATGGGTAGATACGAGTCCCAAATCCCTAAAATATCAGTTCCACTGAGGTGCTTGGCTTTTAGCTCATTAATTAAGGGAATGTGGTATTTGCTTGAGCTCTCTATCACTTCTGCCATCTGGTAATCTCTGTCAGCTAAGGGTAGCCATTCCAACTCTCTGTGTGGGGCATTTAGGGGTGCAATGTTTAGAACTATTGGGGTCTCCATGTTTCTTATGTTTTTCAGCAGAATTCCACTAGAATTATGGGCAAATGCAACACTTGCGCGACAAATTCAGATGAAAAAGGGATTTGCAGTGGAAAACAGGGTAGCCCTAGTGTAAATGAGGTGCAATTGGCCGTCAAGACGAAATTAATCACTTGCAGAGTGTGGGAGCTTGGAGTTCAGGAAAAACGGCAGTTTGGTGTTTTTTACAGTGGAAGAACAAAAGGAACCAGGTTGCAGAAGGAGTTGGTAAATACCTGGTAGCAGCGTGATGAGAGAAGGCTTATCCAAGCGGAATTCTGGGCAGCAACGGCTTTGGAATCAATTTCTGAAGGTTGGCAGCGGAAACGTCGTAAAAACCCATGCAAGAGGCACTGTGGTCTTTTTGCAAATAACGCGAAAAAACGACATTTTTGGGCAAAATATGGAAAATTTGGCCTTTGGTGCCTTTTGTTGGATGACGTCAGCATGACGTCATAGGTGGGGTCAGGTACGGAATGATGATGTGGCAGCCGGTGAGCGGCTCTACGTGGAGAGATGACATGGCGGACAGCTCGGAGCAATGGCGGATCGGGTACTAATGTAATGCTGAAGCGGCAATGACGCGGGGGTGACATGGGGGTGACGTATGGCAGAAAGAGGAGGGCGGTAAGCGGTAATATCGGACCGCTTATGGTACGGGTGTGGTTTTGGCAGGAGGCCGCCCGACGCAATCAAAGAGCGACGCGTGTCCGAAGCCTGACGTCACCATTCTGACAATTTCGGGCGCTAACATACAGGCATCGGGGGCGGTCCGATATTGCAGAGAGCCGTCGGATGGGAGGGCCCGGATCCGACGGTCGACGGGGCGCAGAGGTGATGGGTCGATACGGCGGGGCGCACAGAATAAAGAATAATATTTCTGGAAAGGTGCGCCGGGGTAAAACTTTGGTTATCGACGGATTTTGGGTTTTGTAATGTATTTGTAAAACGCGCTTTAGGGCTGTTAAATCAACCAAATATTGATTTAATCCCAAAATAGGTCTTTAGCGCTCTTTTGTCTTTTGCGCTTAATTTCTTTTCTCCGACCCTTTTAGGACTGTAAGGCTATATTGCCTAGGGGGGGGGAATATACATATTTTTGGGGTTTTCTATATAAAAGTGATATATTAATAGGAAAAAGGGGAACATAGGGAGTTAAATAATAATAAGGTTAGTAGTTAATATGGATGGGAGATATGGAAGTGAAGAAATGAACACTAAGTTTAGGGAGCAAACTTAGTTTTGAAGGCAGATGATAATGAAGAATGATTATGTACAAGAAATGTGGCTCTGCTATATAACAAGGTGATACTGGGATGTTAGAAAGAAATTTGATAGGGAATGATTGGGAGGTTAGACATGCTTCACTTTGCTGTCACAAAAATGCTGAATAGGAGGATCTGCTCTGACCACCATGTGTTTCCTTTGTCTAGGCCAGCAATATAAGAGAAATCATGCTTCTGCAACCCCATCTACCTACCCATCTTATTGCCTAGCATTTTTTATTACTTCAGGGAGGGTGCACTTAAACTAGCAAACCCTCAATTGCTCTTTTTCTTTTCTTTTTGCATTTTCTTTTGATTTTCTATCTAAGACTAGCCTTATTACTTCCAAGGCCCCAGATTAAGCAGTTGGGAACCTTTATTCTCTACCTAACTACTAATCTGCCAAGATTGAACAGTTTGGACAGATTTTCTTTCTCTATTCTACAACAAAAATTGAAATATGGCATGATCTAGATTAGACTGTTGGATCACCCATCCAGAAGTAGGACAACCTCAAACTATGCACAGAGGTGCTCCTCCACAGAAATATGAGATCATTGCATCATCAAAGTAGAACATATTTGGAACTTCCCCTACCAATCATGAAAAATGAAACCTATTGGTATAGGTAGCTAATAGACTGCACAAATCAGTGAGTATTAAATGGATCAAGTAATTCTAGATCTAGGATCGGACGTGAATGTACTACCAAAGCAGACATGGGAGAGCATGGGCAGGCCCACGTAATAATGTTTTCCTATTCAATTGCGAATGGCGAACCAACAGAAGATTATACCCATGGGAAGATTGTAGGGGGCAACGGTGGATATTGAAGGTGCGAGTGAGCTTGCAGATTTTGAAGTGATAGAGATTGTCGATGATAGCAATCCCTATCCCACACTACTGGGCATAGACTGGGCCACTAATATGAATGGAGTCATAAACCTAAAGAAGCGCAAAATGATTTTTGAGAAAAAGTCACTACGCGTAGTAGTACCACTAGATCCTGCCGAAGGAGTGCGATACACAGAACTGGTGCGCGACGATGATAGTGATGACGATCTCGATTGTATCTACAAGATAATCGCACGAGAGCAGGATTGGTTGAATCCAACAGTAGATGGTAGAATTTCATGGGAGCGCGACAGCTCCTGCACTTCAGATTCAAACGAAGAAATAGAACAATGGCAGAACCAGTTACACGAGGTAACCACGCTAAATTGCAACATGATGATAAGGTCATTACGTTGTGTAGCAACAGAGGCAAGGGATCTGCCCATGTATGACAGATTGACATTGGTGGATGAATTCTTGAACAAATTTGAAAGCGAAGTGCCAGAACAACAGCGGTTCGATGCTCTGAAATGGGCACTGTGCGCTACGCCCGCAAGGTGGTGGGGTACGCACCAGCAGAGTTTCGGGGATTAGTGCAAATGCAGAAGGGGGATGCTTATATGATTTGGAAAACCTCAACTACAGATGAGAGCTGGTTGTGAGGGGTGAAACATCTTGCACGCCCACCTTTCTAGATGGGTACAGACATATGGCACGCAACTCGCACAAACGCACATCGCTCCCATGATAGAAAATAGGAACAAAACACATAAGCAGAAAAGACGAAGCACACCAAAGATTATTTGCGGGGAAGCCTTTGACAAGGTGTGCGAAGTGCTGAATAGGGTCCACCATGTGAAACACACTGACTGGGACCTATGCGTACCAGCGATTCGATGGGCCTATAGGACCATGTGCAAAACCCTGACCGCGAGAGAAATTCCAAAGCCGCGGGATGAAACAAGGACTGTAATCTCTGAGGATCATGCAAAGTTGAGTCTGCACGTAACAGTACCTGTAGATTCAACAGTGTGCGAAGCCCAGAACGAAGAAATCACGCAACCGCAAGAAACACAACATATAATACTTCAGGAACAAATTCGACGGGGAAACTTTAGACTTCACGAACTTGAAAAAGACTGGGTACGGCTACGGGAGAAAAGCGCTTCAATGGACATAGAGGTCAAGAGGCTGGAAAACGAAATAAAGGAATAATTTCTCGTCAATAAACCAAGGATGGCAAGGCAAGGTGCACATGATCATACAGACGAATTGAAGGACTATCGACTAGAATTGGTTAGTTTTCTGCCATAGCTAGGACCGCATATCGCCAAACGCAGTAACCAGGGTAGCGCATTGCAAATAGTAGGGCGCGCCATCACCACAATGGCAGATGAGGATTCTCCACGGACCACAAAAAAGGACGGGATGGAGCCCTGCACAAGTGGTGAGACCACCTGACTAGCCATAGGAAGGACAGTCTTAGCGCTCCAGGCAGTTGAAAGGGAGTGCAAGACTATAGAATATTATGCCTGGGAGCTACGCGATATTGGAAATGCACGCAAAATAAAAGCATCACAGGGTTCACAACCGTGCATGGAGGGATGTGTTGTCGCACGGGTTGGCTGAGAAGTGACCGTTGGTGTCACTATTCATGACGGGATGTCCGATTTGAGGACAAATGGAGAGGGCGGTAGGCATTTAAGACATGAGTTATGGGCAATATTTGGGAAAATCTGTCACCAACAAAGCATTAATGGCCTGAAATTGGGGGGAACAGTCGAATTCAAATTCGAAAGGAGCTACAAAACTCAAAGGGTTGGCCAGCGAACAACACTTGGTCATTTCAGAATTGAGCGTTTGAGCAAAGCACAGAGTGTTGAGAGCCGAGCGATAATTGAGCCCCTAAGTTCACGAGAGACAAAATATAGTCTAAAGATGATGATGGCCACTAAGGATGGGTTGGGGATTGAAGAGGTAACCGTCGGCGAGGCCGCGTAGACCCAAATGGTGGGGGATGTCCTAGAAGGCACCGGGGTGGTGACAGAAATCCCCAAATCACCACGAACACCATGGCCTTAGAAGGATAAATAGGCGATGGGTCCAGTACACATGTCCCCGAGGAATCCGCAGCACAGTAAACTATCTATGGAAGAGAAGGGGAAAGCAGTCACAATTGAAACAAACGAGGAAGAAGAAGACTTACAGGCCCTGATTGCCGCAGCAGAAGAAGAAGAAGACATGGAGGAGGATATCTAACCATTGCGCTCTGCAACGAAATTGCCAGCGTATGTCCCTCCGCGAAAAGGGAAAACCAAAGTACTGAAGGACCTAGACGAAATGAAAAGCTCGCTCCAAACCCTGCTCCTCCCCGATGGTATTGTATTTGAGGGCATGCACCTAGGCCATGTGCCAACCATGAAATTCGAAGACTGGGACCTCACTGACAGTGAGAAGTGTCCACACCTAGAGACTAGGAACTTAATGAAGCAAAACACCGAGGGGGCGGTGATAACGTTAGAGCCGTGAAAATGGCTGCGTGGTGTGGAAAAGTCTAGGTTGCTGCACTTGTTATGGATACCACATTTCCACCACGCTCCCATCATGGGTACCTATGGCTGGAGGAGCCTATTCCCATCACGGCAAACCTCATTCATCGTATCTCTCGGATCCCCTGTAAAGGAAAGGACCCCACGACTATAGCCAAAAAAGGTAGCGATTTGGCTCTCGCAGAAACCATGAAGGCAAAGTATAAGCTAGAGAAGAAAAAGAGGGGATATGCCATATCCAAAATCAAGGACAAAGGAGTGTGCGTAGCACCAAACTCCTGGCCGGTAAAGTGATGAGGAAGTGTCTCGCCAATGAGGTACCGGCACCAGTGGTCGCGCTAGCCAAGCAGTGCGTGGAGGGGGTCTAGTTCAACTGGGCCAAATTCCTCTGCGAGGAATTTTTGCTAAACTGTCGCAAAGCCCAAGAGCAGGGTAAGACCTTCCACTACGCATGGTTGCTCTTATCCATCTTGCTGGTAGCGGGAGAACTACTGGAGGATAGTTAGTTTCCCAACATTGACAGAGAGTTACTAGAGGCCGCGAAGTACGCTTCGCTCTGGGCCACCAAGGACGCGAAACGGATTCGCGACACAAAAATTTTATGGGTGCTCATGGAGGCGAGCATCTAGATGTGGATCAATAGGAGGCCACGCCTGTCACCTATGGTGCATAATAGTCTGCAGAGTTTTACAGACTTCAAAGCCGATATGCACAACATCTATATCAGGGCGTGGAAGGATCCGGTGAAGCAGTGGATGAAGCTACCATTTGTAGCCACTGACGATGTGATATTTACTATATTGGAGACATGGCCTCTCGAGTGGCGCGCCCCAGATTTGGTGGAACTAGAGAAAGCAGCAGCACAGAAAAAGAAGGATGATGCCAAGTTGTGCGTCACCCAACTGGCCGAGAGAAGGTGGAACAAAAAAGTAGCAGTTGAGGTAAGGGCAGTGCACGAAGCGGAACAGAAAGCTGTGGAGCAAAAGAAGTTTGCAGAAGCGGCAGCAACAACGTAGATAGTAGAGGCGGCAACGACACAGGCAGACGAGGCCCAAACAACGTCCTCAGGGCAGGAGACAGAGGGAATAGAAATGGCAGAAGGGAGCGCAGACCCAAGAGCTGCATCCACACAGCTAAAACGCCCGTGCATCGTAAAGAGATCAAGCCCAAGGAATAAGTTCAAGGCCTCGAAGCTAGCCATTGACCCAATCACCTTAACCGAAGGTGATCTCCATGACATCAGCGAGACGGTTCGCAATGTCACAAGTGAAGCGCTTCAAGAGTTTATGATGGAGCACCAGACTGTGTTGGGGGCCCTCAAGGCGCAACTGCAGGAGTTACAGGTGTGGCCCCCTCAGGAAGGTACCCTGTCTACCCATGTCGCAGCAGGCACTTCAGCAGCAGAGCAGATGCTGCGCGTAAGGATGGCCAACACAATAGTGTTTCCAGAGGGAGCGTTAGTATCATCAAATGCGATGGATCGGTTGTCGGTTAGCATGATGAAAGGCCTTGGCCTTAATCTAGCTACCCTTCCCCAAGAAATGTTATATCAGCTACAGGATGGGATCACAGCAGAGCTGCGCGCTAGAGAGAACCGTGCGATCCAAGTTCTTAGCGAACAAAAGATCAACATGGAGCAGCTCAGCTTGCAGCGCGACAAGTTGGTGTCGCAAAACCAATGGTTGGTCCAGACGGTAGATGACGCTTGCCGACGCGTCCCAGAGTTGGCTATCGCAGAAGATCTACCGGTAAAAGTGCGGATCCACAGTTTGGCAAGTGGAGTCTGCGACGCGAGAGAAGAGACAACAAAGGTTCAGTTGGAGTTGAACCTTCAGATTGTCGAGCTGCGGTTGAAGGTGAAGCCTTCCACTCCCTTGGAAATCAGATAACAGTGCGCCAGCGCTATTGCAGCAGGGTTGGAAGATATTGGCAGTGCAGTGCGTGACTGTACGAATATGTTGGAAGAGGCACTGGAGGTCCTCACGACTTTATAGGAGGATCCCAACATCCAGCAGCTGGAGATAGAGGCACGCGAACTCCAGCAGCAGTACGACATCATTAGAGGAATTGCATAGACAATATTCCTTACTCAGCGGCTTGTGAGGATGCAGTAAGCCAAGGCATTAAAGGAGCAGGTGGATGCAGCATGCCATAAGGAAGCAGTTCTCAAAGTGCGCGTTCAGCCATGGATTGACGAAGCCTTCACAATCATGGCAGATATTAAAGGGAAGCTCCCGCAGATTCAGGGGGTGCATGCACAGATGTAGGGTAGCACGTCGGAAACAAAGGTCTCCAAAGAGAGGATGCAACAGGTTCAGTAAGCAGTAGCTCAGTGCGCTACAGACATCAAGACCGTTCGGGACCAGCTGGAGGGACTCCGTGCCAAGATCGCCGCACCGACAGAGTGACTCGAGGGCGAGTCACGATGTTTGTGTTAGGGACCTGTTGGGCATGGAATCCCCCCACAGCATGTTTTGGGGCTCAAAGCCCAAGTTTTGAGTTGTTATTGTTGTAAAGACTCCGTGAATTGCGGGCGCGAAGCGCGAATTATATGTTAGAGTCATAGGGTTGTTCGCCCTAAGTTTTGAATGTAGTGTCATCCTACCCATGGTCCACGGACCATGGGATTGTATAAATAGAGCGAGGCTCTAAGTTGTAAAGAAGGAATGAAGTAATACAATAGATGGATAGAATAAGATAGCGAGCATAAAGCAAGAGTCTAAGTATCTTGGGTCGTAGTAGTAGGAAGAGGCTCTGCAACTGAGTGCGCAGAGGCCTAGTAGAGTCTGCAGCTGAGTGCAATGACCCCTGCAGATGAGTGCGCAGGGTAGAGTTGGGTCTGTAACAGAAGGAAGAAAATAATAAAGAGAAGTTTTATCTAAATGTCGTGTCTCTGTTCTTAAGTTATTACATGTTTGATATCATTGGCAATTATACTGTTTATTTACCGAGCGCACTTATATCAATTATGAATATTGTTAAGTATAACTGAAAGCATACAAATAAGTTAAGTTAATCAACTAATATCGGGCTACAAGTAAGGACTTGGGTAATAAAAATTTTCGGTCCCCGAGTAGGGTTACATGAAGGCAGCATCTCAGGCTGCAAGGTACGGGTAAGCACACATAGTGACGTGTGCGGTCGAACTACAAACCACTTGAAACCATCAAACATCTCCAGGGTATGGAAACTTGGTTCTAGCACCCTCCCATACTACTTCGGGTGAGACCTCAGTCCGCGCTCTGCGGACTGTTGTCGACAGGGCCAATAGTATCGGGATTTTTTTGGCTGAATCACCTGCAAACCTAGGTCAGGCCCCAACAAGCCAACACTCTCTCTCTCATACTCTTGGACACTTAGAGTTTTCTTGGAGCACTTTGGAATTGGAGCAAGAAAGGCAAAGAAGGCAAGAGGAAGCAAGGATCAAGCAGTTACTATAGGCTTCATTGCAGGTATCAACTTGCATGTGTATTCCTTGCTATATTTAGCATGCATGACATTGCATGTGGTTTTTTTCTATCATGGCATTGGTTTTTCCAAGTGTAACAGTGTTTTCAACCTAGCCTTGCCATTTTCGGATAGCCATGGTGTGATGGGGTTCTCATGTCTTGGTTGAGTTGGTTTATCAGATGGATTCAAAGATGAGTGGGGTGGATCTCTGAATGATAGAGCACATGGCCTCGTGGTCCCTGAACTAGACAGTGGATCACAGTAAAGCCACTGGACTAGTGACCCCTGAGCCAGACTATGGGTTGCAGTGAAGCCATGATTGTGTTGCCTCGGTGGGCCTAACAATCCTTGCCGATGAATGACAGGATACACAGTAAATCTAAGAAGTGGTTTGCTCTCCGTTGGTCCTAGTAATCCCAGGTTTTGGATATGTGGTAAATCCTGGAGAGTGGGTCTTGGTTTAGGGCCTATTGATCTGGGTTTGGATTGCGGTAAAGCTTGAGAGACTAGGAGACAAGAAAATTCCTCATAGTGTAGGTGGAGAAATCTGGTGGCATCCATGCTTGTTTGGCCTAATGATCAGGTGGAGATCACGGTAAAGCCTGTTATGATGTGTTCATTATGTTGGCCTAGTGATCCGGGATGGATTACGGTAAAGCCCGGTTTATGTTTATGAGGGTGAGGTGGTTTAGCCTCGGTATGCCCTAGTTGGTTCTTTTGCTTTGAGTCCCACATTCATGCTTGGAATATGGCACGAGGGTGAATGGCTGAAGAGAGATTTGGCTCAGTCATTCTTTGGTCGAGTGGAACGTGGTAGTTCCATCTCCAGTTGGTTTAATGCATTCATTAATGTGAAATTCATTCCCTTGATTTCTATGTGCAAATGTATTAATGTATATGTAGATTTTGATCACTGATATGTTTATGGTAATTTTGTTCCTATTATGTTGTTTATATGTATATTTTATGACAGCAACTATGTATGGCTCTTAGCATGTTTTTACTTGTAAATGAATAGACAGTGTATCTATGGCCTAATATATGATAATGCAGAAAATGACATGAGCGAACAATGGTTCATAGCGATGCTCATATAATTATGAGATCCCTACACTTAATTCTGTTGTTTACACCTGTAGGTTACATGTTGATGATGTGTTGGACAAAATCCCTAGCATGGCTAGTGTTGTGGAGGTAAATCCCCTCTGCGGACAGAGGCGATCCCTACTAGTCCAAATAGGCTCTAGCAACAATCAAACAATGCTAACACGCAGGTTCCTAATTGCAAATTAAAGACCGATGATGAAGGCCTACCTGGATTCCAACGCTAGTACTTGTAGAAGAGTCGACGCTCCCGTTCCTTTGCTCCGGCTGGTCACAGTCCTCACGATCCTCGTGCACGGACACCTGCACATGCAAAGAACGATACAAACACAAGCATAAAATCCAATAGTTGCAACTATATATCAATCAGAAAGGATATAACTCAAACACCATCATAAAGACAATAAGAGTGGAACCATAATGATAGTCGTCTATTATTGATAAACAAAGAAGAATACAACCATAGTTCTGACGTCAAATCCTTCTCAAGAGGGTCCAGCCAGCAAGTTCCTCAAGCATTCACCCTTGAAAGTAGATCTCCCAAGACAAAACTCTCTCTCTCACAAGTTTACACAAGATCAAAACATTTCACAACCTTCCTTAAGCTCTCTAACCATCCCACACTTGTCACACCAGCTACCTATCAAGCTCACACACTATCAGCAACACTCCAAACACTATGAATTCCAAACTAGCAGCTCATAGCAATGGTGGAGGCTTAAATAGGAGAAGGAGTCTCCATGAATGGTGGGAGGATGAACTTATCTCCAAGGAAGGTGGCTCAAATGACGAAACAGACATGCCAGAGAAGGGAGGGCGACATATACAAGGCCAACAACCAGGTCTGGAATCATCTGGAAGGCCGGCTGTTAGAACAAACTCGCCCAGACTGGATCATCGCGGGTGCATAACTGCACTGGAGCACTGACATCGCCACTGCCTAACAAAGAAAGTCATGTCAGCGCGATCAAATATAAGCAACGGTCTCGCTGTTTGATGAAATTCGACCATCGCGGGAATCACGTGTACTTCCGCAATGGCAGCGCGTTCGGTCTGTTTTGGAGCGCTCATCAGCGCGTTTATTTTTAAAACAGTCGTGATGATGGAAAAACTTTGGCAAAGTGGGTCATTTGGCAACATCAGAGGGCACGATCATGAATGATTTGGACTCATGACACAGTAGGAAAACTGGTATGAATGCAGTCACAAATTACTGTGTAACAGCTAGTACGGGTTTGGTTATGGTCTTGTTCAGCTTATTAATTTTGCCTCATTATGTCCCTATATTTTTAATGATTTCAAGCTATCACTCCATTCTAAGCAGTGGTCTGGGCTCTGGGCCTAAAAAAGTGGCTTAAATCCCACGGTGGCTAGCACAGTTTTGGCAATTTTGGTTTTTGGTCACTCGCATGCAAGCTTGTGAGAGCAACTTTAGGTTTCTGGTCGCTCCCTTACTCATAGCATGAGACCGAATATGGCCTAAGAGATCCAAAACAACAATGGGACCGAGGGGCACACTGTCTGAGTGGCCGATTTGTCTCTTGAGGGTTCTGTTGATGATGTTGGATGACTGTGTGATGTTTATGTTGATTTCACTTCCTTAAAGTCACATAGGAGGATGAACCTTATCACAGTATCCTCTCATCCCATGTTTACCCCAGTTGGCATGGTTACTTGGGTGGATGTGGGAGGAGGGTATTACTCTTAATGCTAAAGTAATGCTAGCATTAGTTTAGTGAAAAAGTTCGTTCATCAAGTGTAATTTATATCTTATCTTTAAAGTAAGCTAATATGGGTCAGTGCCTCGAGAAGAAGCCAAATAAGGTCTCAAACCTTAAAGCTTTGTTAAAATCATGAAAATCTTGGAAACAAATTATTAAATCCATAAAACTTTTATTTAAAAAAATGAAATTAGTTTTAATTTATATGCATAGCTAATACAAAATCGAAAATCAATTACTATAGTCCCTACATCTCAAAGAGCAAAAACTAATAATATGATTTTTTTTCTCAATAATATAAATAATTCCCATCATTAAGAATGCCATGCATTATTAACCCACAATTTGAATCCATTAATAAGGAAAAGTATAAAATATAAAAAATAATAGTGATGCTACACTTTGAATTGAATCCATTAGCGAGGAAGTGCATAATATAAAAAGAAATTAATAATAATTTGAAATAAAAATAATAAAATAAAAGTGTCGCAACTCTAAAGATAAGTATAGTTAGAGAGTTTTATTTCCAAAACCATATTCATTGTGCTTCCAATACTAATATCATGATCTTTGAATATCGCAATATTTTGTATATTTATTGAGATATCATGATTCTAAATATTCATATTTTATAGAGATTCTAGTTAATTATGAATATAAACAATGGTATTTTATTTATTATAAATTTTGCTTGATTACATTTAATTTGATTATATTTATATTAAGATTTTTAATATAAATTATATTTTTATTTAAATGGATATGTGTTATTGATTATTTAATTTATTACTTTTTAAACTCCATAAAATAAGTATTTTTATTTTATTTTAATGAGTTTAATTAAGTTTACATTTTAATAAGTTTAAAAATTTATAATTTATTAATTTCATTTAATTATTATGAATTAAATATTTAACATTTCATATTTTTAAATATGTGTCAAAATTAAGTGAGGTTGATGTGTGGTTATTCTAAGTTATTATGGGAGAAGTGGAGGTTTAGTTAGTCTTTTTATTGCAGTTTATGTTGTGGTTATGGTTTTTTATGGGATGTGTGTTTTTCTCTTTGCACAATGTTGATGTGGATGACATTGATTTGGGTCTTTTTCACATTATATTCTGAGTAGTCCAATGCAATGGTATTCAATGCCATCATACTTGGACACCTCGTGGAATTTTGTATGACATTCACATTGCAGATTTCAGTACTTTTTTCTTCACCTTGTTTGCTTCAACCCATGCTTTTTTCGTCTTTTGTGAGCATTTTCAATGAGAAGGTTCTTTGCACAATTATCTTGGCCTAACTCTTAAGCCTAGCTCATTGAATGTCTATTTTGGTTTGTAACCCCTAGTTCACACGAATGGACAAGAAGAGAGCATGTTGCCAGAGAGTTTGTGGGGGTCATAGGGTGCAAGGAGGCTCCATAGTAAGTATGAGGGCGAAAAAATATGATACAACGTACACGGAGCATCTAGTGTTGGAGGTTCAAGAGGAGCTTCACAAATTGGAACAACATATTTCTAGTAAGAGGAACTTCCTATCAAACTTTGAAGTGACTATAAACATAAGGGATTTGGTGCCTAACAGGTGCCTATACTACTAGTGTAACCCCTTATTGTTATTAGTACACCCCCCTTATTATATTGTTGTGCCCATGTAGTCCCCATATTGATATTATTGTGCCCCATAGATGCCCACTATTGTTATTATTGTGCCCTTACATTATTATTGTTATGTCAGCTCTGATTATATTATGACCCCTTAGACTCCTATATATAGAAAGGAGGTCTTGTCATTTGTATCATCCAAGAATTGTTCATTTGTGTAATGTAAAGGAGGCTTCCCCCTTGAAGAGGCTTAATTATAAGGTGTTGATCTATCTTTTCTATCTTTTTGTGAGCTGGTTTCTTAACATTTGGTATCAGAGCTTTGGATTCTAGGGTTTCGCTACTCCAAACAGGTCATCGTGGAAGTTTCGCTATAACTTTTTTCTGCAATGTTTGGGAAGCTAAAAAAAAAAAAAAACTCTTTTGAGACAAAATCGTGCTAAACCTCAGGACCGAATTTCAAATCTTTTCTCGCTATATTTATGGAGATATGATCTAAGGAAGTTAGGGTTTTTGCAAGCTCTAGAATTTCATCCAAAACAGGTCATCGTGGAAGTTTCGCTATAAGTTTTTCTCTACGAAGTTTCAGAAGCTAAAAACAAAACCCATTTAAGAAGAAATCGGTCTGAACCTCGGGTCTGAATTTCAGATCTATTCTCGCTATCTTTTCGGATATATGATCTAATGAAATTAGGGTTGTTACAGACTCACGAATTACGTCCTCAACAGGTGATCTTGGGAAAATCATAATAACTTTCACTCTAAGCATCATATTGAAATTTTGTAAGAAGTTACAAAAAGAGGACGGATTGTATTTTGTTTGGGTATAAGTTTCAGAACCTAAGCTTGAAACAGTGACAAGTGGCACGCCGTATAATTGCGCTCTACTGAACTAGTCTATAATTAGGTAATCGTGGGACATTGGGAATAAATCTTTCTTCGGGAATCCAATTGTGATCAGACTTGTGGAGTTAGAAAGAGGAATCATAGAGCTATTACAAGCCGAAATTTCAAAACTTAAAGATCCTAAATTACAGAGTTACAATCATTTTAAGATCGAGCTCCTAAAATCAAGAAAAAGCGAGATGAGGAAGTTTGATGGCAAGGATCCGGTAAATTGGATACTACAGATGGAGAAATATCTTGATCTACATGGTGTACCACTGTTACAAAAGGTACACATTGCATCTAATTATTTAGAACTGAATCAGTTTTTATGGTATAAAGGCCTTTGTTCTGGTAAACCACCTGTCACGTGGTCAATTTTCACAGAGGAAATGATAGCACATTATGAGGATACAAAGAGCAACACCTTCTTACAAAATTATGGCAACAAGGAAGTCTACCCCTCACAACTATAATATGGAAGTGGTGTTTCTCCTAGCATTCCACAACCTACAAGGTTGACACCACAACAATTGGAAGAAAAAAGAGCAAAGGGCTTTGTTACAATTGTGAAAATAAATACGTTAAAGGTCATAAGTGTGCTGAGAAGAAATTATTTTGCATAGATTGTGAAGAGGAGGAAGAAAAAGATCAAGAAACATCAAAAGAAGAGGATATACACCAGGAACCAACCCCAGAGAAATAAGAAAGGAATCTAACCATATCTTGTAAAGAATTGGAAAGAATTACCACTCCTCAAACTCTCAAGATAGAAGGACATATCAAGAAGAAAAAGTTTCAAGAAGTGAAAGATCACATCGAGAAAGCAGAAATGAATCCAACCATATATTGTAATATATTGGCCGGAATTACCTCTCCTCAAACTATCAAGATAGAATGACATATCAAGAAGAAAAATGTAATAGTGTTGATTGATTCGGGCAGTACCCATAATTTTGTTCATTGTAAAATAGCCAAGGAATTGAATTGCTTCCTATATGCAACACCAGAGTGTCAATTGAAGGTTGCAAGTGGAGGAACCATAAATTACTCTCGAAAGTGCCATAATATCAAGCTATCCATGGGAGAATATGTATTGAATAGCCCAATGTTTTCCATTCCAATGCGTGGTGTTGATGTTGTACTAGGTGTCCAATGGCTACAATCCTTGGGTACAATAGATTTTAATTTTCAATAACTTCTCATGAAATTTCTTCGGAAGGAAAGGAAGTTGAATTAAGGGGTATCACAGGGAAACTGGGAAAGATAATTAGCTCTAACGGACTGACAAAGCTTCTAAAGAAAGAAAAATGAGGCGTAATTACACAATTATGTTCGCTAGAGGTTCCCACATCGAAATCATTTGTAGAAATTCTGACTATAGATTAGCCTGATTATGCAATATAACTAAAGCAAAATACTTAATCTACTTCTACAATCAAACTTGCAGAAGCTTAATAGATTTGAGCAAGATCAAGCGAAACACATATAACAGAGAAGAAGAATCAATACACATGAAACATAGAAGAATACTCTGGGGAAAGCCTCAGCTAAAAACCCTGCTATCTGTATTATCATACAAGTGGAAATATATTAGGATTACACACAGCTTTAGCTCTCACAGCTATCCAACTCTCAGTACAATCCCTCACTCTACTCATAGACAGAATAGACTGCTCATATGCCTTCTCCTCTACCCTCCAAGCCTCCTATTTCCTTGCGCAGTTTTCCCTGGGTGATCCAGCTGTAACCTTGTGTGACACTGATCTCACACACTGCTCCAACACACTGTAAACTATGAAAATCTCAAGGAATGAATTCCTTCTGCATGCAAGAGATTTTCTTATAGGAAAATTCTTGCAACTGATAGTACATTGTCCCTGTCTTTAATCTCAACTAGGTCTTTGTCTGAATTGACATGCATGAGTTATTGATGAGAGAATCTTCAGTTATCTAGAGTACACTAGTTTGATGCATGCATGCATTAACTCACTGAACTCACAATTAGTTCCTCAAACTGTTTGGAACTAATTTAACTGCACTTAACTCAGTTAATTGAGGTAACTAATTACAACTCAAATACAACTCACTCTTATCTCCTTAATCAAGGGATAATCTCCTTAATTTAAGGGATAACTGTTGCATGAATTCACAAAGACTTCTAGCTTGAATTTCTCCAACTAATTAACTCAAGATGAATTAATTAATTATTTTTCAAGCAGCTGGTGAGACTAAATTCGAATTTTAATTCAAGGACAAATTAAAATTGGAATATTCTTGTTGCCACATTTCAACACTCCCTCTCAACAAGAAAGGGATTATCTGCCACCCCGATCTTGTCTCTATGGAACTCAAATTTACACTTTGACAATGCCTTAGTCAAAATGTCAGCATCTTGCTCCTCGGTCAAAATATACTACAACAACATGATCCTCTTCGCCACACAGTCTCTGAGATGATGATACCGGATGTCGATGTGCTTGGACCAATCATGAAATACTGGATTCTCATAGAGTTTGATACAACTCTGATTATCACAATAGATCAGAGTTGGATCCATCCTATGATCAAACAAACCAAATAGAATTTTCCGCATCCAGATGGCCTCACATGCTACCTAACTTGCGCCATGTATTCAGCCTCTGCCGAGCTGAGTGCAACCAACCTCTATTTCTTACTGTACCAAGAAACTGCAACTGACCCAAGGTTGAAAATTCCTCTTAATGTGCTCTTTCGATCTGATGGACTCCCTGCCCAAACTGCATCAGTAATTCCCTGTAGCTTCACTCCCTTTGTCTATCTGTACCATAATCCACATTGAGATGTGCCTCTAAGGTATCTCAAAACATGCTTAGTTTGCTTCTAAAACATCTTGGTAGGTTGAACCATAGCTTGACTCAGCCGGTTCACCCCATAACACAATTCTAGTCGTGTGTTCACTAAGTACATCACTGAACCCACAAGCTGCCTGTACACAGTAGCCTTTATTACTAACACAAATCTAGTCGTGTGTTCACTAAGTACATCAGTGAACCCACAAGTTGGTTGTACATAGTAGCCTCTATTACTTCTCCTGAAGTAGCATCCTCCTTCCTCTAGTTACCTGCTAGAGGAGTCTGCATGGGCTTGCACTTCTCCATGTGGAATCCCTTGAGTATCTCATTGGCATACTTTCCATGAGACACAAACAACTCCCCATCCTTCTGCCACACTTCCATGCCAAGGAAGTAGTGCATGAGACCCATCTGTTTCATCTCGAATTCTCTTGCAAGGTCCTCCTTGCAAGACATGATCAACTGATCATCACCTGTCAATATGAGATCATCAACATAAAGTACAATGATCAACTGCGTACCTTCCACCATGATGTGGTACAAGTTCGCATCCGCTTCACTCTTTTTGAAGCCCAACCTGGTGAAGTAGTTGTCGATCCTGGTGTACCAAGCACGATGTACTTGCTTTAGCCCATACAAAGCTCTCTTGAGTCAGCACACATGTGACTCACGATCGAAGGTCTCAAAACCTTCCAGTTGATCTATGTACACCTCTTCCACAATCTTGCCATTGAGGAATGCAGTATTCACATCCATCTGATGGATCTTCCAACCCATCTGTGCTGATAGTGCCAACATCGATCTGATAGATGAGTACCTTGTGACAAGAGCATAGTCGCATCATAGTCGACCCCTCAACTTGTGAAAAGCCACTGGCAACAAATCTTGCCTTATGCTTTTCCACACTACCATCAGCAGCTTGCTTGACCTTGTAAAGCCAACAGGAACTCACAACTGATTTTTTCTCTGGTCTTGGAACCACGTCCCAAACACTATTCCAAACTATTGAGTCATACTGCTCCACCATAGCATCAACCCAAATTGGCTGCTGCACTGCATCCTCAAAGGAAGATGGCTTAGTCTCAACACATTCCCCAACAAGGGCCATGTAACCAGTGTACCTCTCAGGTGACCTCCTCTGTCTGCACTAAGAAGATGGTTCTCCCACATTCTCTCTCGCATCTGTAAACAATCTATCAGCTTCTCTTGTGCGCTTTCATCCCTTTCTAGAAGACTCTGCTTTAGTGGATGTATCCACTCCTAGAACCTCTGCATGTAGCTACTCCACATTAGTCTGAGGCTCCTCCTCCTTAGGAACCAACAATTCCTTCACAACCTGTAGTTGGAGCTCCCTCTCAAGGGAAAATCACATGGCCTTCTAATTGTCAAAGTTGAGATCTCTGCAAACCACTGTCCTCCGACTGGTAGGCAAGTACACCCGATAGTTGTGGGGTGTATCAGTGTACCCCACAAGTATCCCCAACTCAGCTGTCGGCTCAAGTTTCTTCCGGGCATCCTTGGTCACATGGCATTATACAGATGAGCCAAAGATCCTAAAGTGACCCACATCTAGTCTCTTACCAGAGAAAGCTTCCTTTGGTGTTTTCATCCCAAGTATGAGATGCAGACTTCTATTCTGCAAATAGACCACTGTCTTGCATACCTCAGCCCACAAATGAAGTGGTGGGCCTTGGTCATGCAACACCGCCCGAGATGTCCCCACAATCATTTTGTTCTTCCTCTCGACCACCCCATTCTGTTGTGGGTTATGAGGTGCCGTCAACTCCCGTTTAATTCCTTCCGTTGCACATAAGTCCTTAAACTCTTCAAAGACATGCTCTCCACCATTGTCACTTCTCAAGGTTTTGATCTTCTTCCCTGACTCTTTCTCAACCAAACCTTTGAACTCACAAAACTTTGAGAAGGTTTGGTCCTTCTTCTGCATGAAATAAATCCAGCATTTATGAGAAAAATCATCAATGAAAATCACACAATACCTTTGCTTCGCGGTGGATGCTATCGAGAATGGTCCACACAAATCAGTATGAACTCGCTCTAAGATCACTTCAACTCGACTGTCTCGATCATGAAAGAAAGACTTGGCGTACTTTCCTAAGGTACAACCTTTGCATGTGTCCACTTGCTCAAGTTTACCTTTGGGAATTCCGGTAGAGATTTGTTGCATTATCTTCAAGGCCCCATGATGCAAATGGCCCAACAACCTGTGCCATAACTCACCAATGTCTTGGCTTTTCACCAATTCTACTTTTGAACTCGATGCAACACAATCATCCACCTCTAGTTTATAGAGATTCTTCACTCGAATCCCAATCCTCTTGGTCTGCCCCATGGCTATGTGTCTTAGGAACACCTTTCCTTTACTGAAGACAACATCGTAGCCTTTGTCCTCCAACATCGCGACCGATACCAAGTTCTTCAATCTCGACACATACCTCACAGCTGTCAAGGTGAAAGGAGCTCCATGCTCCCTCTGAAAAGCAACCATGCCTACTCCTGAAACACTGTACTTTCCATCGTCACCCATCTCTATTCACATCTTAAGGTCTTTCTCCTCCAAGGTACTGAATAAACTTTTATCGCCAGTCATGTGGAATGAGGCTCCACTGTCAAGGTACCAAACACAACCCACCATCGTTGAAACCATGCATGCGATGAAGGTAAAATCCAATTCGAACTAAGAGGCTAATGCCTCACCTTTTGATCCTTTCAAGGATCCCTTCTTGGATTTCTTCAATGGGCAATTAGTTGCATAATGGCCCATCTCATGACAATTAAAGCATCTCACTTTAGATTTGTTAATCTTCTTCCCTCCATGAGAAGAATTCGATTTGGAATGGGAAGCCTTCCCTTTCCCTTTCCTTGCCTTACTTACTAAGGCCATATTTTCTTCATCATCGTGCTTAGATGAAGAACCATCTCTTGTGCTCCTTTTGATCTCCTCCTACATCAGATCCAACCACAATCATTCCCAATCCGGTAGTTTCTCTCTTCCATTCACAGAGTCCTGGTAGCTATTCCAGCTCTTTGGAAGGCTGAGGAGAGTGAGGCTCACCATATCATCATCAGTAGTAGTTATTCCCACACTACTAAGCTCATCTCTGCAGGTGGTGAGCTTGTTCAGGTATGTGGAAATAGTGTCGCCCTTCTCCATCTTGATTTTCTGAAGCTTATCCTTGAGCGCCAGTTTCCTCTGGTCGCTACTATTCTGATAGAGGTCCTTCAATGTCTTCCACATTGAAAACGGAGTCTCCTTCCCATGGAGACTCGAGACAATATGGTCTCGAACTCCCTCCAAAAGAATCTGTCTCGCCTTCGCCACACACTTCTTCAATTCAGCCAATTCTTGTGCATTAGCTGCATGTGGCTTGGGGATTTCTTGATCAATGAAATCCTTCAAACCGTTGTCTTATAATACCGCTTCGATGCGATCTTTCCATGCTATGTAATTCGAGCTGCCATCCAAAGCATACTCGAGTCTCAAGCCATTGAACATCATTGGTGAACTTTGAAGTATGATAAGAATTCGATTTTGCACCTGCAACCAAGAACTTCAAACTTCGAATTTCCCTTCTCAGTATACTGTTCACAGCTTCAATCACCTTTGCTCCGATACCATGTAGAAATTATGACTGTAGAATAAACTTGATTATGCAATATAACTAGAGAAAAATACTTAATCTACTTCTACAATCAAACATGTAGAAGCTTAATAGATTTGAGCAAGATCAAGCGGAACACATATAACAGAGAAGAAGAATCAATACACATGAAACACAGAAGAATACTCTGGGGAAAGCCTCAGCTAAAAACCCCGCTATTTGTATTATCATACAAGTGGAAATATATCAGGATTACACACAGATTTAGCACTCACAGCTATCCATCTCTCAGTACAATCCCTCACTCTACTCATAGATAGAACAGACTACTCATATGCCTTCTCCTCTGCCCTCCAAGCCTCATATTTCCTTGTGCAATTTTCCCTGGGTGATCCAGCTGTAACCTTGTGTGACACTGATCTCGCACACTGCTCCAACACACTGCAAAATTGCGCAAATCTCAAGGAATGAATTCCTTCTGCATGCAAAAGATTTTCTTATAGGAAAATTTTTGCAACTGATAGTACATTGTCCCTGTCTTTAATCTCAACTGGGTCTTTGTCTGAATTGACATGCATGATTTATCGATGAGAGAATCTTCAGTTATCCGGAGTACACTAGTTTGATGCATGCATGCATTAACTAACTGAACTCACAATTATTTCCTCAAACTGTTTGGAACTAATTTAACTGGACTTAACTCGGTTAACTGAGCTAACTAATTACAACTCAAATACAACTCACTCTTATCTGCTTAATCAAGGGATAATCTCCTTAATTTACGGGATAATTGTTGCATGACTTCACAAAGACTTCGAGCTTGAACTTCTCCAACTAATTAACTCAAGATGAATTAATTAATTATTTTCAAGGAGCTGGTGAGACTAAATTGGAATTTTAATTCAAGGACAAATTAAAATTGGAATATTCTTGTTGCCACATTTCAACATCATCTATTTCTCCAGATCTCCAAAAAGTCTTGGACAATCATTCCAAGGTATTGGAGACTCCCAAAGGCCTCCCACCTATTCGTGATCATGATCATTCTATTCATTTAATTCCAGTAAGTGTTCCTCCAAACATCAAGCCTTACAGATATCCCTATGCCCAAAAGAGTGAAATTGAACATATGGTTGCAAAAATGCTAGAGGCTGGTATAATTCAACCTAGTCAAAAAAAATTCTCTGCTCCAGTAGTATTGATGCACAAGAAGGATGGGTCATGGCGCATGTGTCTGGATTATAGAGAGCTCAACAAACTCATTATTAAAGATAAATTTCCCATTCCTGTCATTGATGAAGTATTGGATGAATTGCATGGATTAATTTACTTCACCAAGTTGGATCTTTGTTCAGGATATCATCAAATAAGAATGAAGACTGAAGACATTCCAAAAACAAAATTATTGAATAAAGATGCATTTTCATGGACTCCAGAAGCAACAAAGGCCTTTGAACATCTTAAAGAGGCAATGTGCCAAGCACCGGTCTTAGCTACGCCAGACTTCACAAAATCCCTTATTGTGGAATATGATGCCTCAGTAAATCGAATTGGTGATGTTTTAACGCAAGAAGAAAGACTCGTTGATTTCGAAAGTCATCCAATCAAAGGAAAGTATTTACACAAAGATATTTACGAGAAGGAAACGTTGGCAAGACTACATGCACTTAAGAAATGGCGACCTTATTTAATGAGAAGATCCCAATTCAAACAATATTGCCAGAACTTGATGAGGAAGGAAAAATCATATTGGAACCTGGAGCAGTCACAGAAACAAGAACACGACAGCTATGAAATCGATTAATTTCAGAGTATCTCATCAAGTGGAAGAACTTAACCACTGGAGATTCCACATGGGAGGACAAGAATTTTATACAGAAGCATCCATAACTACTCAAGCGTTGAGAATAACACTTTTTGAAGGAGAGGGGCATGTTAGGTACCTATACTACTAGTGTAACCCCTTATTTTTATTAGTACAACCCCCTTATTATATTGTTGTGCCCATGTAGTCCCCATATTGTTATTATTGTGCCCTTACATTATTATTGTTATGTCGGCTCTGATTATATTATGACCCCTATATATAGAAAGGAGGTCTTGTCATTTGTATCATCCAAGAATTTTTCATTTGTGTAATGTAAAGGAGGTTGCCCCCTCGAAGAGGCTTATTTCTAAGGCGTTGATCTATCTTTTCTATCTTTTTGTCAGTTGGTTTCTTAACAACACCTGTGGTAGAAAAAATCAATATTTGTTCACCATCGACTTATATTAAAGGATGAAGTCACTGTTGGGTTAAGTCATCATGGAATATAACAAAGATAAGGAAGAAATTATGTTGGTTCTAGATGAAGTGGTGCTTCAGCTCAAGGATATGAATGAGAAACTCTAGTGGATTGAAGCCAATATTGCTCCCAATGCTAGTTTGTGTGGTTTCTTGACTCTCACCTTGTCTAGTTTTTTGTTACTCCAGTCCTCCTATATCTAGCCCGCAAATTCTAGTTTCTATCTATTATGAAAATACTTACAATAAACAAAGCATATATTACTCTATCAATATAGGGGATGCTCTATTTTTAGAGATAGTTCTTGGGAACTTGATTTCTTTTTGGAATGATGATTTGTTATTTTAGTAATGCCTCGATTTCCCAAGTGGTAGGTCACTGACAGGTATAGTTTTTGGACCTATGTGATATTTGGAAATTAATAGAAATTTAGATTCCAAAAAAAAATTCTAAACTATAATAAACATTAAATTTTAGGCCTACATCTTTCCATTTTGTATATTTATTATTTTATAATATAAATGATATTAATTCCCCAAATGGGGTCGGAAGAAATAGGACACATGTGAGTTGGTATTCTGGTCATACCACCTAGTACTAATGGGAGGGGACATGCCAAGTAGCCTACCTCCCTCAGGTTTATTATTGCCACATGGTGGCAAAGAGATGTTTAAGATGAAGCACTATTATGGTTTGACGTGTCTCTCTTAGGTATGCAATTTTCATGCTAAGAGCAATACATTTGCATTGTCCCTATACATGTTGGAAACTTAGTTATAAGGAGAGGGGTGGTGAATCACTATAATGTTTATTTAAACAATATAACCAATTTTTTCCAAATCAATCAACACTTAAATAATCAGTAGCATAATATAAGAACAATTAATCTAACATGCATGCAACTTCAAAACACAACATGTGAAATGACACACATGGACACCATGATTTTAGGTGGAAACCCTCAAGGGGAGAAAAATCACCATATCGTTTCTCTGCTTGTCTTCTTCTCATTAATATTGAAATTTATTTTACATAGATTTGTTAGCCACACCCAACTAGGATTCCCCAACTCCCTATATATCAAGCCCCAACCTCCATAAAGACTTTTGGCGGCCACAACCAATAAGGAAGCCCCAAATTCCTATCTAGAAAGCCACTACTTGCTGAAGGCCCCAAATTCCTGTCTAGCAAGCCACAACTTGTTGAAGGCCCTAACCTTCTCAAACACAATTGACCACACTTTTATTCATTTTCAAACTGGATCCTCTTCTACAAGAATAACAGTGGCAACAACTATAGTGGTGTGTTTGTTTCTTATGAGTACTAAAGACACCTTACTTGGAGTTGGTTGTTACCTACAAGGAGAATACAAGTAAATGGTTGTCCTTAGTGGACAAACATGGATAAATAAAGCATTGAAAGTAATGGAAACAATTCATGAAGGAACATAAACTAAAAACTACACTAAATAGTTGATCTGAAAATGGGGCCTAAAGGCTTCTTGTCAAGCTTACAAGAACCTCTCCCACTTCCAAAGCTTAAATGTTCCCAAGATATTATGATTAACCAATGCGGAATTAATAATGTGCTTGAAAATAAAGTGTATGCTGGTGTTTATTTTTTACTGTTTATGTGCTTTAAAATTCTGTTGTTTATGCTGATATAACATGCATATAACAGTAAAACAATGCAGCAAATAACAAACACATAAGACAGCAATTTAATTAGGATTTCACCCAAAACTCTTGGGGTATGTCTCCGTGAGCTCTAGTAAACTCGATTAGGCTCTCTGCGATTATGGAAATATTCCTTTTACAAGCTCCTCGCTCAACTCGACTGTTTTACAGAGAAACAATGGGTTTAGAACACCATCTCATCCCTAGCTCTGAAGCTCCCGGCTTTCTGGCTCTCTGCTCTCGCTCTGGATCTGGCTCTCGGCTCTGGCTCTAGCTCTTCGACTTTGGCTTATCTGAGCTCTCTCTCAACCTCTACATTGTTAGGTAAACTTGACTCGGGATAGAGTCCAAAGTTGACCAGGGTAAACACTAATGGTTTTGGGGCACATGGTATTGTGCACCCATGGTATTATGCCCATGGTATTATATGTAATGGAGCCTATAAAAGGCTAGAAGGACTTCATTGTAATAAAAAGGCCTGGAGGTGAGCGGTGAAGGCTCACTTGGTCGGATTGGCCAGGGTTTTGGCCAAGGATAATGAAATTTCATTATGATTGGGTTTTTCCCGGATAAACATGTGCGTTTATGTGTTTATGGTTAATGCTGGTTAATTTTATATTTATTCCTCTCAGCATTTATTTATGTTATGCAGTAAATTTCTTAACAACTGGCATCAGAGCCAGATATTGGCTTCAAAGGGATTCTTTTATGCTAGGGGTTTATAGTGCCTAATGAGATCAATGCAGCGTTTTTCCAGATCTGGGTCTGGAAAATAATGGTGGAACAATTGTACACGTAAGAACCTCAAGGAGAATGTGCGGAAGATAGTGCCAGGGATCGCAGTGCATTTGTGATATTACCAATTTGGAACATTCTGATGAATTTTTCATGGTTCATGCAGCTTCAAAAATTGTTCGTTTTCTGCTACGTGAGGCCACTGGTGCTGGAATCTACGAGGTTCTCATCAAGCTCGCAGTTGGAGCGGTTTGATAGAAGTTTTTGAGCAAATCAAATTGAGAGAGGATGGATTAGAATCGCAGCAAAAAAAATAATAATAAATAAATAGTAATAAAAAATAATAATTAATGAAGTCAAAATTATTGCATGTAAATGGGCATACTACTGTAAGACCTGGTAAGGCATGTGTACCCCTTGGTGATCACCGGTAAAGTCTGGGTTAGACCTAGGTGATAGGGGGGATGTCGAGTTAACAATACCCCGGGTAAAAACTCTATGGGGGTAAGAGCTAGAGTGAGCGGGATTGGCTCACTTAGCAGGTTTGGCTGGAGTTAGTCAAGGAACCCCAAGTCAAGTTTAAGGGGGGAATTGTTAGGTAAACTTGACTCGGGATAGAGTCAAAAGTTGACCAGGGTAAACACTGATGGTTTTGGGGCATATGGTATTGTGCACCCATGGTATTATGCCCATGGTATTATATGTAATGGAGCCTATAAAAGGCTGGAAGGACTTAATTGTAATAAAAAGGCCTGGAGGTGAGCGGTGAAGGCTCACTTGGCCGGATTGGCCAGGGTTTTGGCCAAGGATAATGAAATTTCATTATGATTGGGTTTTTCCCGGATAAACTTGTGCGTTTATGTGTTTATGGTTAATGCTGGTTAATTTTATATTTATTCCTCTCAGTATTTATTTATGTTATGCAGTAAATTTCTTAACATACATGCATCTGTTATCACCCCAAGATACTCTCCTAAGTTGTATCTCGGAGATTCTTGGGAACATTACAAACTCAACACAATGTTGGAAATGGATGAATGGAAGGAATGATGCTTGTAAAAACCAGATAACCACTTCTAATATGCTTAACTCCAGACATGGGTGAACACCCCCAGACTACAAGGCTTTAGACCACCAATTACTCACAGTTTGAGGATTAGGTGAACATGGAGAATACTGACCACACCAGCAGATGCACAAGACCATGTGATGGCCGGCTGCAACTAGTAAAGAGGTCTGCAAATCTATTTCCTAATGCACAGACAGGATGACAACTCTTTGGCATTAAGTAAACAGAAACCTGGATAACACATTCAATGATACATACTAGACTTCAACACAAAGGCAGGATGACAGCCCCTCTAATGCTAAATATCAAGAGCACATGAACAAATGCATAACAGGCACAACCTAGAACATAGTAGAAATGGAAAGTGAGAAATTAACAACAAAAGAAGCTTGTATTAGCTGAAAATGAAGACCAGACGCTGCAAGTATCAAAGTAGTTACAGTTTCCAGAAGTTGAACCTTACATCAAAACAACAACCATCAACCCCATTACATCTGTTTTCTCGATCTATATAGAGTTTCATTATAAAGATATTCTGTTATTCTATGTGTGGAGGGGTCATAATGGACCACCAACCACTTTAACTATCTAATATGGGTCTCTGTTGCAATCTGCTTGTTTCAATGAATTGATTTGACATTCTCTGGTGCTCTGTTGTCCTTCTCGAGCAGGTGGAGTGTTATATGGAAGGATTTCCATAACTGATAAATGCATTCAACTGCTCAAGGCATGTCCTTTCGTTCTTGACCATTCTGTCTCTTGAAAGTGGTTGTTGAGGAACAAATGCACTGGGTACTGGATATTGGCCTCCTTCTTCCTTCGAACGCACAGGACAGGCTATGGACGTGAAGACTGCATGGCGAATGAATGGGCAAGACGGGAACAAATATCAACCGTTGGATCACATGGATGGATGGAAGAGATCTATCGGCGAGAGACATTAGGAAGAAGCGGGAACAAACAGTCCTGAGCCGTTGGATCTTGGGCGGATAGATCCAACGGTTATCGGGGGTGGAAGGTACACAGATCTTAACGGTTGGGGAAAATAGTTTAGGCGGTGGGCGATATTGATCGCACCACTTTGGAGCCTACAGTGGTAATCATACACGAGCTCACGATCAAACTCACCGGACGACGCGTGGCAGATGAGATAGGGTGAACCACTTTATCGCGAGTTAACGAGTGGTTAAGTATGGTAGCGGGGGAAGCGAATGTCGTTGGATCTCATGGCAGATGATTGAATGGCAAAGGAAATAAACGGGGGTTAACGACCGAGGAAAACTATGCAATATGGCAAATAAACTATCGGAGCCGGAAAGCGGACTTGAAATTTATTACATGGGAGCGGTGACTCATATCGGGTCCAGCACTTTCCTTTGATAATTTTGGGCCTTTACGTTTGCCGATTCGCCGATAGCGATTAGATCGCATCGAAAGAAGTCAAGGGGGAGCCTTTACACACATGCAATTTGCCGATAGCGATTGAGGGAAAAGACATTATGAAAAGTGCGCGGTCACGCGATCACGGTCTCATGGGTTTAAATTTTGCGCCCAGGGACTTGAGGGAAAGCGGGTTTAACCAGGTTTCGAAGGAAAACAGAGATAGTGAGGGCTATGAGAGTATAAGGAAAATGAAGGAGAAGAAGGAAACAGACTGTTGCGAGCTCCTTTTCTGCATAAACACACGAACAAGCTAGTATTTGGTCCTCCAAATGTTGAAGCATGTAGCAGAGCTAACACTAGCTCCTTCTAGGGATGAGATCCTCCCTGTGAGGTCTCAAGTTCTACAAACCAATTCCTTCATACAAAACAAGCTTAAAAACATTGCCTAGTATTCCATTGGGCATGGAGTCTAATTAAGTCTACGCTAAAACCTGTAAAAGAACATGCTTACAATCATTAAGGCTCGAAAACCTTAAACAACATAAATCTTCAAAAACTGGCCATCTACTGGACCATCAAAACTGTTTCTCCTCCTCTCGGCCGGCCTATCAGCCGGTTCATCATAGATCTGCAAAATTGGATTGATTTGATCCTCTACCTCAAAGAGTTTAGGGCATTTGACCTTATTAGGTAGAGATGGTTTATATTTCACCCCCTCTTTGTATGCTCTCATCCTTGGATGTTCTTCATGGGGGCCTTTTTACACCTGCTGAATAACAATAGCTGCTGTGTACTTGTCTATGTCATATGTGGCCTGCACAATAAATATAAATGGTGAACCAATGTATTCTTGTGTGGAGGACGCAAATACTTCACCTTCTCCTGCACATTTCTTAGAACAGTCCACATCCAAGGAGTTGTCCCAAAACTGTGCATCCTCTTCCTCTGTGATCTGGCAAGCTGCCCTTTCGAGCTGTGTGGAGGCCGACTGGACAGGTATCAGAATATCAAGACTGAGATTGTCAGTATCAGCCTTGGGCATCGAGTTACAGCCTGCCTCAGTGCCTAGGAGGCAACTATGAGGGATTGTCTCTTGAACAGACGAAGAAGCATGAGATGATGAGGAACTGATTTCACCCTTTTTGATCACTGGGCTGGGGATAATAGCAGGCCGGTCAATTTGCAGATCTGCATAGTCATGGGAAGCTGGGCTGGCTTCGGGCTCAAACTCTTTAAGGGTGGTGAGACCTGCTGCTGACTGCTTCTGCTGATAAGCTTGTTGTTCTGCAGGTACAACAAACTCACGAGTAGTGCCTCTAGATAATGACCTTTCATAAGCAGCTCGGGTTAAGAAAGGGGCACTGCCCTTATCTTCCAAACCATGGACCTCATCCTTTTCTTCAGATTGCTCTTCTTCCATGACTATATTCTGAAAAAGGGTCTTTACCCTTTTGTCTTTGCTTGCATCTTTGTTTCTTTGCAAAATCTGTGACTGCTCCTTTGCTCCTCGATATAGATTTGGCTTCGGAAGAGTAAAGGAACAAGGAGCTCCTACTTCCTCAGAATACTACTCAGCCTCTAATCTGGAAACTTCAGAGGCTAATGACTCTATCATCCTGGCTAATTTATCGATCTTAAGATCTGAGGATGATGAGAGCTCTCCTCCCTGTCTTCTCCTATCAGCATCACCTCTGAGCCTCTCTGCAATGATGATGTTTGATTCTACTTCAAAGGTTGCATCTTGCATATCAGCCAAAGAAGCACATCTTCTTTCTCTTAACAGCAGGCAGAACTGAGAATCGAAGGCATTAGCATAAGTGAGCATAGCAGAAGTAGGGGTAGGTTTGACTTCAGCTGGTATTCTGCTATACATAATGTTGAATCTGATGTTGAAATCAGACAGCAGCTCACCATTCTCCCTCTGCAAGTTCCCAAATTCAGTATAATAATAGAGCAGATCTTTCTTATCCCCTAGTGCTTTAGGAACACATCATCTAAGGCCTCAATGTCTGCTATAGACCTAGGGGCTAATTCTCTGAACCATTTTCTAGCTTCTCCATCTAGGCTTTGGACAAAAACCCTCATCCACACATCATCTTCATTTATATCTAGGTTATCAGCATAGCTATAAAAAGACTCAAGGTGTTCTTCAGCTGATACTCCCTCTGTACTAGTAAACTTAGGCATATATTTATGATAATCTCCTACAGGCATGGCATTCAAAGGGACAGGCAAGACCAGGGGTCCATACCTAGCAGCAACAATTCTTTCTATCTTCGTGAGTGCTTGTTGGCCTGCCATGACTGGGAAAGGTGGAAGGGTACTGGTCGTTTGGATGATAGAAGGCTGAAAAACGATCAACAGAGCAAGAGGGCACTGATGGACTATATGGGGGACTTATTGAACAAGGAGCTCTATGAATCTCTGAAGGTATTTCTTCACTAACAGAGATACATGGGATTTTTATTTTAGGCTTACCTGATCCTGATGCTCCTTTCTGCAAAGTTTTCTTCTGCTTAACGATCTTCTCAGGGTCAGGCACTGGAACAGCTGGTGATTTCTGAGGATTTCTTCGAGCATGTCTCACAAACTGAGCCAGAACTAATGTGGAGTCGCCAAAGGTTGGTCTTCCTCCAGTGGAGTCACCAGATAGATGATTACAACCATAAATGTGTCCAGACCTTGTCTATCATCAAAATCTGGAACTGTGTCGTTCTCCCAGGGAAGCTGAGCTTCAATCTCCTCTCCCCGGCAACGGCGCCAATTAATGTTATCACCCCAAGAAACTCTCCTAGGTTGTATCTCAGAGATGCTCGGGAACATTACAAACTCAACATAATGTTGGAAATGGATGAATGGAAGGAATGATGCTTGTCCAAGCCAGATAACCACTCCTACTATGCTTAACTCCAGACATGGGTGAACACCCCCAGACTACAAGGCTTTAGACCACCAATTACTCACAGTTTGAGGATTAGGTGAACATGGAGAATACTAACCACACCAGCAGATGCACAAGACCATGTGATGGTCGGCTGCAACCAGTAAAGAGGTTTGCAAATCTATTTCCTAATGCACAGACAGAATGACAGCTCTTTGGCATCAAGTAAACAGAAACCTGCATAACACATTCAATGATACATACTAGACTTCAACACAGAGGCAGGATGACAGCCCCTCTAATGCTAAATATCAAGAGCACATGAACAAATGCATAACAGGCACGGCCTAGAATAGAGTAGAAATGGAAAGTAAGCAATTAACAACAAAAGAAACTTGTCTTAACTGAAAATGAAGACCAGACGCTGCAAGTATCAAAGTAGTTACAGTCTCCAGAAGTTGAACCTTACATCAAAACAATAACCATCAGCCCCATTACATCTGTTTTCTCGGTCTATATAGAGTTTCACTACAAAGATATTATGTTATTTTATGCGTGGAGGGGTCATAATGGACCACCAACCACTTTAATTATCTAATATGGGTTTCTGTTGCAATCTTCTTGCTTCAATGAATTGATTTGACATTCTTTGGTGCTCTGTTGTCCTTCTCGAGCAGGTGGAGTGTTATATGGAAGGAGTTCCATAACTGATAAATGCATTCAACTGCTCGAGGCATGTCCTTTCCTTCTCGGCCATTCTGTCTCTTGAAAGCGGTTGTTGAGGAGAAAATGCGCCGGGTACTGGATACTGGCCTCCTTCTTCCTTCGGGTGCACAGGACAGGCTATGGACGTGAAGACTGCATGGCGGATGAATGGGCAAGACGGGAACAAATATCAGCCGTTGGATCACATGGATGGACGACAGAGATCTATCGGCGAGAGACATTAGGAAGAAGCGGGAACAAACAGTCCTGAGCCGTTGGATCTTGGGCAGATAGATCCAACGGTTATCGGGGGTGGAAGGTACACGGAGCTTAACGGCCAGGGAAAACAGTTTAGGCGGTGGGCGGTATTGATCGCACCACTTTGGAGCCTACGGCGGTAATCGTACACGGGCTCGCGATCACACTCACCGGGCAATGCGTGGTGGATGGGACAGGGTGAAAACCACTTTATCGCGAGTTAACGAGTGGTTAGGTTATGGCAGCGGGGGAAGCGGATGCCGTTGGATCTCATGGCAGATGATTGAACGGTGGAGGAAATAAACGGGGGTTAACGGCCGAGGAAAACTATGCAATATGGAAAATACACTATCGGAGGTGGAAAGCGGACTTGAAATTTATTACACAGGAGCGGTGAGTCATATCGGGTCTGGCACTTTCCTTTGATAATTTTGGGCCTTTATGTTTACCAATTTGCCGATAGCGATTAGATCACATCGGCGGAAGTCAAGGGGGAGCCTTTACACACATGCAATTTGCCGATAGTGATTGAGGGAAAAGAGCTTATGAAAAGTGCGCGGTCACACGATCACAGTCTCATGGGTTTAAACTTTACGCCTGGAGACCTGAGGGAAAGCGAGTTTAACCAAGTTTCGGAGGAAAACAGAGATAACAAGGGCTATGAGAGTATAAGGAAAATGAAGGAGAAGAAGGAAACAGACTGCTGCGAGCTCCTTTTCTGCATAAACACACGGACAAGCTAGTATTTGGTCCTCCAAATGCTGAAGCATGTAGCAGAGCTAACAGCATCAATGGTTCACTTGACCTCCAAGTGACTCCCTCAACTACTCTGTGCATTAGCTTTCGCTCTCTCTGCTCTCTTGCTCCTCCTTGCTCTCAATTGAGCTCTCTGCCTCCTTTTCTGGCTTTTCGGCTACCCCAGCCGTTCGCTGCATATCATCATCTCTCTGCACCTCTGCGACTTCCCTGCTCCTTGTCAGTTCGACTGGCCATCTGGCTCTGCGACTCTGTGGCTTCAAAATGCATCATTTCCTGTAAAAACGCTCGCTTACAGCATGGCATGAGGATCTAGAGTGGCTATAGAGGTTTCGAGGCCTTCTCTTAAGCAAAAACCTGAAAACGGAGAAAATTTCATTACACATAGATTTCTGGAAAATACACTATCGGACGTGAAATTCCATTCAATCGCCCCTAAAATCCCTATCGGGTCCGCCATTAGGCATCATATCGCATCACGTAGGCATATTGGGCAAAATCCCAATTACACAGGAAATACATTGAAAAACCCATCAAAGCGCTTTCTATCGGACTTCAAAATTTATCGCATCTGCCCTATAATCACATCGGGTCTGCCTTTGGCTGCTATCGCAAGCCCCACCGTCGATCTACGAGATCTCCGATCCAACGGTCAATATGTGATTTCGGGTGGCTTAAGGGTACGGAGGTTACCCGCCTGAAAAGGCAGTTTTCCTCTCTCCTCTGCCAGCCACGCGTCGTTCATTGTATGGGATCGGGCGGAGCCGGTCCAATACCATTTACCCCCTAAGGCCCGCCCAAATTCCGCTTACAGAACTCAAATTTTATAAATCGCGCCTATAATTCCCCTTCAGGTCCGACTTTATCGCTTCCCGCGTATTTCCTTTGTATTTCGGTTTTTACACCGAAAAGCGTTAATACAGAGAAAATCCCTTTTACTAGAACTCAAAATTTATCAAGCCGGGTTTATAAAACCCATTGGGTCCGACTTTCGCTAATCACTAGTTGCATGTATATCACCCCTTTTACATCGTTGCAATGCAATTTATCGCAATCGCTTGTCACATAGGCCTGGGGGTCCTTCCCTTTACTCGTGGCATCGCCGACGCCGATCCGCCAATATCGGCGATCACAATCGCATTGCCTGGGGTCCCGCCATTGAACACAGGCCTATCTCCGACCCGATATATCAGAGATCGGAGATCGGGGGTCTCTCCCTTTCCGCTTAAGTCTGCCTCTTGGACCCTTTTCCGATGCGATTTCCCTTTATAAGGGTTTTTTTTGCCATTTTTAGGGGATTTTGCCTCTTTTTCCAAAGAACAAAGGGCAACTTCTTTCTGCGATAACTTCTACATCCTAAGTCCATTTTAGCCCATTCAAGTTGCAGTAGATTCAGAAGGAAAAGATCTCTACAATGGGGCTATTTCCAAGAACATCCTTGGACTTTCATTTTCCTCTGTGAGGAACACTTAGACTTAGAAGTCTATCCAAAATCCATTTTGGATCACGCCTTCCCACTAAAAGAACTTTTGGTCTCCAAAAGACTGATATACTGATCTGAACAGTAAATGAGAGTAACAACACCCTCTTCCTTCAACCTCCATACACTTGCCTTGCATAGTGTCTCTGAACCAAAGCCTTTGACCACTCTCCTTCCTGGATATGCTGGTCCTCCTGGGAAGAACTATCTTCCTCCTTGCCTTCCTGCAGAACTCCTGCTAAGATGGTCATAGAAGGTAGTTTGAACTCTTCTGCATTGATCATTGATCCAAGGTGGCTCAAACAAATGTGAAGTACATTTGCTTCACAAAAACTTTCATTTGTACCTGTTTGAAAAGCTGTCAACAACAATTGTTAACAACAACAGAAATACAGACAACAACTGGATGGCCTAAACTCTTGCTTCAACAAAAGAAACAATTTTCACATTTTGTGAATACCTCCATGTCTTATATCTACATACAAATGATGGACTAGATAACAAGCCCACAAAACATGCCTTTAAAACAAATGACCCTTCAAGTCAAGCATGTTCAAATACAAGGAAAACATCAACATCCCTATATTCATGCATCTCATGCTCATGCAGGCATTTCATCCTTCAACTTTCACTTAAGAACACTGTACTTTCGAAGTTGAAATGAAATATAATGTTGCAGCAACAAAGTGAGTCTCCTACTCAACTTATCCCATTCACCTTCTTGGTAAAAACCTGCAACTTGTATTCCATTATCAAAGAAATGCAAATGGATGCATCAATAGACATCCAATCTTAATTGGATAAGAATTCTAGCCATTTCTTACCAATCCATTGCAAAGGTCCTTCCTTTGTCTGCACATCATAATCAACATGTGAATCATCCCAAAACACTTCATCCATGGATTCTTCCTTCCATTTCTGCCATCTTCTCTTTCCACCTTCTTCAACTTTTGTGGAAGCATTGTTGGATTTAGAATCCAACATTTTGCAGCAATATGTCCTTGCTTATGGCAGTAAGTGCAACACATGTGCTTCCTCTTGACAACGTGATTTGCCTTGTCCCAGGGACCTTTGGCTTCTTACTTCTTTTCCTTCAAAAGTTTCTTGTATGTGGCCATTCTCTTCCAACATCTAGAAACATTGTGGTTATCCAAACCATAAAAGGAACACGCAATTCTTTTCCCATATCTATGTGGAAATTTATCATGCTTTGCAAAATCAAAAGGAAGATGATTAGAACCAGATTTATACCTTTCTCTTTCGCCTTTATTGCCTTCATGAGGAGGTGAAGCAAATGAAGAAGTGGCTCCCTTTGGAACACCATCAATCACTTCAAGGCTCTTCGAGTTTCCACAACTTTCTGGTTCAAGTGTGTGCTTCTGAACACCTGCATCTTACAAATGATGTTTCAAGCTATTGCATTCCTCCTGAATAAAATATCCACACTTCTGAGGTAGAGGACCTGCAATGAAACTCCTTCTTGGAACTGTTTCAATGGCCTTCATGGCAGCTTTGAAGCTCTCTCCATAAGACTGTCCATAGCCAAGACCCAAATACTTAGGCCTTTCCTCAACCATTATTGGCTGAACAATACCTTGTGCATGTTTACCCAAGCCCTTTCCTTCATAGCCCATCTTGGACATTAGCTTGGAACCTATGCCTCTAGTATGTTTTTCAAAAGAACCAATATAAGCATTCTTAGAAGAATTTGAAGACAAACAGGAACTATTTACCTCTTCTTCAAGCTGATACTTGACTAAGGCTTCCTTGGCAACAAAGAGCTATGACTCCAACTCATGCATCCTTTTTAGGTTCATATTTGCAATATGAAGTTGCCTTTCCATTTCCTACAATTTGTTAAAAAGCATCTGCCTCTCTTCCTCCACGGAATTCAACTACTCTCTAAGTATGCTGCTCTTCCTTCCATCCTCATACATTTCTCTCACCATATCCATCATGATGAACAAGTCTTGCTTCATGTCTTCATCAAAGAGTCTTGTGATGAAGGAGGAATTTGAGGATACACTTGTAGAAGTTGTCATTATGCCAATGAACAAAAGAACTTCAAACAAGATTAATAAAGAGCTTATTCAAGCAACCTTTTGCAACAAACCTCTTGTGCTTCAAGGATTTCTTTGAGGTCCTTTGGGATAAGAAGAATGCCTTCAGCCCTTCTTTCTTCACCTCTGCAAACTCAAACAATAGTCAGTCTGCAAACAAGCATACAATCAATCTCTAATTGTTTAAACACCTTTCAGACAAGCAATCTTTGCTCTGTCAATCAAGCATTCTGATCTAATACCACTTGCTCCGGTATAATAAGCTTTGATATCACCTTCTTGAAGGTGGGGTTAATAAATCTCAAGATTTGATACCACCTGATCTGAAAATGGGGCCTAAAGGCCTCTTTTCAAGCTTACAAGAACCTCTCCCACTTCCAAAGCTTAAATGTTCCCAAGATATTATGATTAACCAATGCGGAAATAATGTGCTTGAAAATAAGGTGTATGCTGGTGTTTATTTTTGACTATTTATGTGCTTTAAAATTCTGTTGTTTATGCTAATATAACATGCATATAACAGTAAAACAATGCAGCAAATAACAAACACATAAGACAACAATTTAACTAGGAGTTCACCCAAAACTCTTGGGCTATGTCTCTGTGAGCTCTAGTCAACTCGACTAGGCTCTCTGGGATTATGGAAATAGTCATTTTACAAGCTCCTCGCTCAACTCCATGGTTTTACATAGAAACAATGGGTTTAAAACACCATCTCATCCATGTCTCTGAAGCTCTCGGCTTTCTTGCTCTCTACTCTCACTTTGGCTCTGGCTCTGGCTCTCAGCTCTCAGCTCTGGCTCTGGCTCTTTGCCTCTGGCTTCTCTGAGCTCTCTCTCAGCCTCTACATGCATCATTGGTTCGCTTGACCTCCAAGCGACTCCCTCAGCTGCTCTGCACATTAACTTTCGCTCTCTCTGCTCTCTTGCTCCTCCCTACTCTCAATTGAGCTCTTTGCCTCCTTTGAGGTACTTTTCTGGCATTTCGGCTACCCCAATCATTTCTCTGCGTATCATCATCTCTATGTGCCTCTGCGGCTTCCCTACTCCTTGTATGTTTGTTTGGCCATCTGGCTCTACGACTCTGTGGCTTCAAAATGCATCATTTCCTGTAAAAATTCTCGCTTGTAGCGTGGCATGAGGATCTGGAGCGACTACAGAGGTTTCAGGGCCTTCTCTTAGGCAAAAACCGAAAACGAAGAAAATTTCATTACACAAAGATTTCTGGTAAATACACTATCGGACGTGAAATCCGGACATGAAATTCCATTCAATCGCCCCTAGAATCCCTATTGGGTCCGCCATTAGGCAGCATATCGCATCGCTTAGTCATATTGGGCAAAATCCCAATTACATGGGAAATACATTAAAAAACCTGTCAGAGCGCTTTCTATCGGAGTTCAAAATTTATCACATCCGCCCTATAATCACATTGGGTCCGCCTTTGGCCGCTATCGCAAGCCACACCATCGATCTACGAGATCTCCGATCCAACAGTCAATATGTGATTTCGGATGGCTTAAGGGTATGGAGGTTACCCACCCGAAAAGGCGGTTTTCCTCTCTGCTTTGCCAAATATGTGTTGTTCATTGTATGGGATTGAGCAGAGCTGGTCCAATACCATTTACCGCCTAAGGCCCACCCGAAATCCCGCTTACAGAACTCAAATTTTATAAATCGCGCCTATAATTCCCCTTCGGGTCCGGCTTTATCGCTTCAGGTGTCTTTCCTTTGTATTTCGATTTTTACACCAAAAAGCGTTAATACACAGAAAATCCCTTTTTCCGGAACTCAAAATTTATCAAGCCGGGTTTATAAAACCCATCGGGTCTGGCTTTCACTAATCGCTAGTCGCATGTATATCACCCCTTTTACATCGTTGCGATGCGATGTATCGCAATCGCTCGTCGCATAGGCCCGGGGGTCCTTCCCTTTACTCATGGCATTGCCGACATCGATCCGCCAATATCGGCGATCGCAATCGCATTGTCTGGGGTCCTGCCATCGAACACAAGCCTATCTCTGACCCGACATATCAGAGATCGGGGGTCTCTCCCTTTCCGCTTAAGTCCGCCTCTTGGACCCTTTTCTGATGCGATTTCCCTTTATAAGGGTTTTTTTTGCCATTTTTAGGGGATTTTGCTTCTTTTTCCAAAGAACAAAGGGCAACTTATTTTTGCGATAACTTCTGCCTCCTAAGTCCATTTTAGCCCATTCAAGTTGTAGTAGATTCAGAAGGAAAAGATCTTTGCAATGGGGTTATTTCTAGGAACATCCTTAGACTTTCATTTTCCTCTGTGAGGAACACATAGACTTAGAAGTCTATCCAAAAACCGTTTTGGGTCAATAGCACACACAAAAAACTCAATGAAACAAACAAATCAACAAGAGTTAGGAAAAGGGTCCCATTTATTGATTGCTGCAGGTAGAAGTGCAAAATATAATTGAATATAATTGTTGGAGCAATCGTGCTAAAAGAATCTCAACAATGACTTTCCTTTCTCAAATCTCCTTGCAAGCTCTCTCTCTATTTGTCTCTCAAAGAAGTATAGAAGACACTCTAATTGGTGGAATACTCTTCTTAATGGTATGCTTGATTGCTAGAGAGCAATTTTGGCAGCATAACAATGCTATACTTCTTCTTGTTTCTTGGCTCTCCTTGAACTTGTATTTATAGATTTTTTTGGACACTCCTTCCCTCCTTGGCTCATCAATATGTTTGTTCACCTCATAAATGATATGAGAGCTACCATTTCCTTGAATTTAAGGCTTCTTGGGGCTCAAGGCTCAAATTTGTCAGCACATCATGTCAAGAGTTGGAGTGTTGTTCAAGCAAGTTCACGACCCAAGGTTATGACTGGATTTTTTGCGACCGCGCAGCTATCGAAGAAATAGTCGCACGACTGTTAATTTCCAGTAATGGTGCACCCGTCTGGTTCAATTTTTTAACTTGAACCTTAGGAAAGATTTTAATTTTTTGTCTTCATGGTGCTTTCAGCTGAAAATGTAACCTTTGTATGTGTTGATCACTGACTTTGAGTTTCTTCTAGTGCATGCATATAAGCGTATGATTTTCACATGAAAACAGTTGTCCCCTAATGTGTGAGGTTAGGAGCAAGTGTATAACCGAAATACATCACCCTTTTTTTTTTAATCTAACTGAGAGTCCTTTTAACTTCTTGAGAGATAGAGAAACTTACTATAGAGATGATTAGGGAAAATCCTTGACTAAGAACTAAAGAGAACCATACTCGGCAGAAATACTGATACAAACGTGTCTATACGTGGTGACATATCCCATGCTCATTATGATGACTACGACTAAGCATTACAATCATACAAGAAATGGTCCTTTCAAGTCAGCTTTGATGTGGTTGACATGTTGATGGTTGATGAAGATAACTGCTTATACCCTCAGGGGCATCTTTGACAAATAGATTGAATTTGGTGCCCCCATGCATCAAAGGTGAAGCATTGTTGAATGAGGTGTTATGTGATGCATGGGTCTTTGACTCTGGGTACCTCCCATGCATCGAAATGAAAGAAATGTTGAAGGAGGTGTTAAGGGATGCATGGGTCTTCGACTAAATGAGAGAACTTCAGCAGTCACGAAGTACAATACTACTCTGATATGAAAAGGTATGTTGATATCGAATGTTTCGGAGACTGATGAAATCAATGGGAAATATTGATTCCCATTATGCCACCTAAGGTTGTCCCTTAAGGGGGGGAGAAACCAAGGTACCGCTTTGATCCTAGAGGATGAGTGTTGAAATCGACAGGAAAGAAGTGTCAACCGCACGAAAAGCTACTCTCGGGAATCGTTGTGAAGGAATAAATATGGTTGTAATATATAAAGGGTCATAAAGGCATGATAACAAGAGCTAACAACATGAGTGGATGCAGAAAAATGCCCAAGGTTGGAGCTGTAATATAAGTGGCGGCAGTCAAAACAATTTTTCTGGGGGAAATGCCCCTAGAGTCAGTAAGACATCTTAGGTGGGTATGAGTATGTTATGATTGTGATGGTAGATAGTGAATGAATATGGGTCATGGTGTGGTGATGAAAGCAAGCTCCAACCAAGGGAAACTAGGGACTGTCATTGGGTAACTGACACAAAAATATGAGTGGGAATCATTTTCCTTAAAAAATATTTGTACACTTTCTAAAATAATGTAAAAGTGGTTTGTGATGTACAAACACGGAGACGGGTTCCCCGAGAAAAGGATGGCCTGTGTAATGATGTAGGTGGGTTTTTTTACTGAGGGCAAGGGCCCCATCGGTTGGTCTCGGTGTGAGGTTGATGGGGCAGTTGAAGTGACGCAGATGGAATATTGCGATATGGAGGGGTGATAGGTCAAATGTGGATTGCGAGTGCACATTCGATTCAATCCGACATTGTATAAATATGGTGGCTCGGGAGTAGGGTTGGTAAGCATGGAGTAAAGAAGAGAAGAATGAGGTTGATCATCAAGAGATGCGTATGAGATGGCTCTCGGGCCTGTGAGAATGGTCATTGGTCCCAATAGTGTAAGGAGAACTATAAAATGTGGTGATCCATGTAGGGGAAGTATTATTGACTGATGTGGATGTTTACCATGTACAAGTGGAAGGTGGTGGTAAATGTGGTCAAGATGATGGACCCTATGGTTATTTCAGAGGAATGATGTCAGGATATGCAAAGCTTTCACGGAAGGCTATCATGTTGAGTGGTGAATGATACCTTAACTGTCGATTTTCACTGGGGGACTGATTTTGCTAAGAAATTGCAGGGAACTTGCAACTTCGACAACCAATACCCCAAGTGAAAACATCTTGATAAGCCATGTGTAAACTGAAATTTGCTAAATAAGATGAACCAAAAAATAAGGAAAGGTGTACCTGATGGGTACTCTGAAATGTGAAATGAGCCCAAAAGAAAAGAAACGAAGGGGACAGTAACAATATGGGGCTTCTATGTGGTACAACAATAACAATATGGGGGCTACACTAGTATTATAGGGACCTAACATAATTAGCCACTTCTCCATTTAAACCTAGCCAAGAATATTGTTTGTTAATTTATGTTATAGTTTTATGGTAACCCAAGTGCCTAGCATAAGCCATTTTACACATTTCTTTAAAATTAATTCTTTCATTATCCATACATCTAGCACATAAAATCGACCTTTATAGAGAAGAATCCCATCTTCATTGATCTCATAATCTTGATATCTTGGTTGTATATTCTCATGTTGTAGGTTACCTTTTATCTCAACATACAATTGGTCTGAATTCCTAGCTTCTACAATTTTGCTCATTAAATCGACCCTGCAAATGCTTATCATTGTAGCATCTGTGATCTACACTCTCTCACTGAGTGCATCAACTACCTTATTTTCTTTTCCATTAATATACTTGATTTCAAAGTCGCATTCAACTAGTAATTCCAACCATCTAATTTGTCGAGCATTTAAATTTGGCTAGTCAAATAAATGTTGTAACCATGATGATTAGCTTGCAACTCAAACCTCCATCCCATGAGTTATTGTTTCCACATTTTGAGTGTATAAATTATAGTTGCTAGCTCCAAACCATGGGCAACATAATTCCTTTCATGCTCTTCTAATTTTATGGACATGAGGACTCCTCCCAATCCTTCCCTACATGCATTTGTGTATACCAGGAAATCATCATTTGGATATGCAATTTTTAATATTGGAGCCATGGTCAACAAAAACTTTAAACACCAAAAGGCTTCTTCACACTTAGGTGACCATTCGAATTTTACATCATCTCTCTGCAATGAATTGATAGGATGAGTTATCCTGAAATACCTCACTTCTGTTACATTCTTAGGTGTTAGCCATTATCTAATGGCCTTAATTTTCTCTGGGTCCACAACTATTGCACCCTCTAAGATAATGTGACCCAATTAATGTATCTTACCCTGGTAAAATGAGCATTTAATCAGCTTAGCATACAACTGATTCTCCCTGAGTACATGTAGAACCAACCTCATATGTTGCTCATGCTCCTCTTCCAATTTAAAATATACCAAGATATCATCTAGAAAAACAATAACAAACTTGTCTAGATATTCTCTGAAAACACCAACCATTAAGCATATAAAAACTCTCGATGCATTGGATAATCCAAAAGGAACCACTACAAACTCATAATATCCATAATGAGTTTAAAATGTTGTTTTGTTGATATCCTCATGTTTAATCTGTAGTTGGTGATATCCTAATCTGAATTAAATTTTAGAAGATGATCAAATAAGCCATTTATCCTTGGCAATGGGTATTTATTTTTAATGGTAACTTTATTTAATTGTTGAAAATCAACACACAACTGCCATGCACTATCTTTCTTTTTAACAAAAAGAATGGGAGCACCCCATAATGACACATTGGGGCATATGTATCCCTTCTTTAATAACTCCTTCAACCACATCTCCAATTCCTTGAGTCCTTGAGTACTCATTCTATAGGGTGCTTTAGATACTAGAACAGCTCCAATTACCAAGTCAATGGAGAAATATATATCCCTCCATGGAGATAATCCAAGAATCTCAGCAAATACATCTGCAAATTCTTTTAATACTAGGCAATTTTCTAAACACAAAAATTGATCCATATTTGCTTCCTCCAATTGAGTTGCAAGGATTTGGCACCCTTTTCTAAAAAACTTCTTCAGTTGCATAGTTGATATCTCCCTTATGGATATCAAACTTGGTGTCCCATGGATTTTCTTCTGTTAGCCCTCTTCATCAAGGCAAGTAAAGAACTTGTTATAGCTGCCCAAAATTGCATGATGCTTTTCCAGCCAGTCCATGCCAATTAGCCAATCGTAAGAATCTAAAGAAATTATATTTGATTATGCCCTTAGATTTAGCCCATTCATGTTGATAGGACATTCCTTCACTAGCTTTGTATTTTTCTTGTTTTCACCTGTAACCAGTTGAACTAACAATGCTTAGTTTTCTATAAAATAATTTTCACAACCAATTTTGGATCAAAGTAACTATGAGTAGCTCCTAAGTCAATTAAAATAACAATAGGTTGGTTGTTAGGCTTACCTTCAATTTCAATCATATGTGCTTGGTTCTCAACCTACTTGTTATCAAGTGCTACATAAATTTTGGCCATGCTCTTGCCCATATCTTTCATTACATTTGTTGCTTGTATGTTACACGCAACCCTTAATTTTCTAGCTCTATGAGGACAATCCCTATAAGGCTATGGTCTCCTTCACAGCCCCAACATTTAATGGGCTAGAACTAAGGTTTCTTGTTTGAAAAATCACCTCCTTTTGGTTCACTAAGGGTGGTGTTGTCGATTGATTTACCTAGGAATTCTTCTTGAAAGGTGAGGATTTAAACCCTTTCTTCCTCTGCTCCATGAATTTCTTTTTCTTGTTGCTCAAAGTCCTTTGAAGGACTAATTTGTTCTCTCTATTAAATACAATTGCTTTGCCTTTCCCATGGTTACATCTAAGGTTTTTGGCTCATCAAATTTAAGCATGTCACCATAAAAAGATGGAAACCCATTGACATATCTTTGAATATTAACTTTTTCATCTTTAATAAAGCTAACATATGTCAACAACTCATAATAATAAAAAATCAGCCATACTTCTCCATGGTCATGTTCCCCAATTGGAGCTCGAAGAATTATTTCATTTTTCACTCATAGTAGCATTGTGACAAAAAATTCTTTTGGAAATATTCCTTGAATTTCATCCATGTAATTTTACTTTCATCCAAGTGCTTTACTACCTTGAGTTGCTCCCGCCATAAATTATCCTTGCCCTTCAAGTGGTAAATGACAATTATGGCTTCCAGGTTTGAGGAGTAAGCGTACATTTGTAGGTATTTCCTCATCTCCAACAACCAAGCCTCAGGTTCTTCTTGTTTATTATGATCCCCATTAAATGTGGGAGGTTTGATTTTTCTAATATCCCCCTGCAAATTATCTTAGTTTGATCTTCTCTTTGACTTTTTGGCTTGTGATACACTTGGGTTGTTGCTTGATTATGAGGTAGTGTAAGCCCTCTTATTTGACCTCCTTGTTGAGTAATAATGTTGTTGGGAAACACTCTTATAACGCCTTGAGCTTTCAACACCTCTTTCCTTCCTTGATTCGAACATCATACTCATGTGCATATCTGGACTTGGTTTCTGGTCCAATTCTCTTTGAGTTTTATTCAAACTTTGCAAAAATTGATTGTTTATTTGTTCTTACTCCTTAATGAGCCTCTCATTATCAACTTTGAAGCCAAGTACTTCCATTTTGAGGCTTCTCATGGTCTGCTCTCAATCCTTGTCCTCTAGCCTGTCTACTCCATGACTATTTGACTCTATATCGGGATTGCCTACAATGATGTTCATAACCCTAACTTCTTCTTCTTCTTCACTATAAGGTCATTGAGCATCTTTTTCACTTCTAGTCCGCATTATGTAATTTCCCTATTTACCACCTATAGTTTCCTACTGAATTTTGGCAAAATTTTCACCCAATCTTAGAATTCTGGATTTGACAACGTGTGCTCCTCATCAATAGTTTTCTATTGACTATCTATTTGTGTAATTCTGATGTATGGGCTAAAATTTATGCCCTCTAGAATTTTCAGCTTGTTAAGCCATTTTTGTCCTCTAAAAATTCATGTAGTTTTCTCCTGGAATTTTAGTATAATATTTTCCTCAAATAAATTTTTTGGTTGGAAGCAGTGCTCTGCTTGGAAATAAATTTGTTTTGACTACTCACTTGCCTAATTCTTACTTCCAGGCTGAAAGTTATGGTGTCGTGAAGTTCAATTTGTTTCTTCAATTTCTCATTGTATCTTGAAATTCAATTTATGGGTTGCTTGTAATAGCCCTACAACCGTTTTTCTTCCTAGATTCAATTCACTTTTATTTATTGGTAACTACTTGTAGTTATATCCTAGCATACAAGCTTCCTTTCCTACCGTAATTTACTGGCAACTCTTTGTACCAACTCAATTTGTATTGGACGCAAACTAGCCTACTAGGCTCTTCCTTAACACCTGTCACACATGTGTTCTTTGCATGTTGGCCCCACTTAAGCCCTTAGCACTCACATGGGCCCTTCAATGTGGAAAATGTGAATGATCATACCCACAAGCCAGGGTTTAAATCCTCCTTCTCCAACTCTACAACTCTCAACGAAGCCCCACATACACTTTTATTATTTTATTAATATTATATATTATATAATAGGTATTATATATATATATATATATATATATATATATATATATATATATATATATATATATATATATATATTTATTTATTTATTTATTTATTCATTTTGTAACGGGGTCATGCCCCACTATAAAGTGGCCCCCTCCATTCAACAATAGCAGTGGTCCTCTAGCAATCAATAGTCTGAATTGAATGCAAACCCCCCCTCCCCATGCCGATGTCATAGAGGGGGTCCACTCTTCGTGTACCACCTCTAGGTTTCGTGAATCCCATCTAACGATGACCTACAGGGTACACTGACAATGTAAGGAGAGAGTGGGGGTCTACATTCATAGTTTTTCCCCTCCTGTCATGGTTCCAATCCCTCGATAAGTTTCTACCTCCACGACATAGTTCCACCATTGTTCACACCGACTTTTACACCATTGTTCCATCCGCCTGCATCAAGTCACTATTCCCTCCATTTATTATATTAACCTCCATAATGGAACTCGACCTCTGGTCACATGTAATGCCTTCATTTGAATGTAATGCTAGGTCATTCCATTCTCTTTTGACTTCAAGCAAAACCAATCCTTCAAGAGAAACACATAGAGCCAATGGAAAGAGGCCCAACAAAGCTAGCCAAAGGCTTGCATATACCATGGTGTCTCATTAAAAGAATTCTTGATTTTAAATAAAATTAATGCATTGCAATAATACCCATTTTGTTTTCTTCCCCCATGGATCCTTAAACACATTTTAAGGTCAATTCATGAAGTTTCAGATGTCATGACTGCCCAAATGAGGTTGTGGGCATAAAACTCAATCAACAGGCAATCTAGTAGAATTTCTCATAACGATGCTAAAGAGGCACACCGAACATTGATAGAACAATAATATCGAATAATATTGGATCAATCTTGGCAATGGTTACTCCTCTTCACATTTTTCCTTCTCGGACTCAAGTTCGTCATAAAACTTAGATCAAATACATGTATCATGTAACCCCTGGTTTCCTGTGGAGACAAAGAAAGGCTATGTGACTTGTAATCTTAAGTAGATTTGGGTTCGAGATGGTTGTTGTTGCCCATCAGAGGCCCTCAAAGTTGAGTTCTTCATTAACTATCATGGCAACCTATCCTAGTTGAAACCTGAACTTCCAGCACACTAACACAAATTTGATTCGAATTTTTCAACCTCTAAAGAAGTTATGCTAGTAGTTGAATGACTCAAGAACCATGGTGTTATTCTTAATTTCTCACGGAAGGTTCCTTTTCCTAATCGGGCAATCACATTTCTAAGAAGGAGAATGCAAAGATTGCAAAACCTTTTGGAAGAGTGGTTAATGATCTAGGCACTAATTATTATATAAGAGCGAGAAGTTTGTTGCCTACATGATGGCTTTTCGATCTAGTTTTGGGAGCAAGAGTGAAATGAAGAAACTTCCTTGAAGCATTATGATGACATCATATACCTATATGGACTTTGGTAATAAGACAACTTGACAATAGTGATTCTAACTCCCCACATATGCAATAGTGCCAAGCTCCCTTATAACCATAATTTCAACGGGGTTTTCTGTAAACTAATGGAAATTTCCAAAACAAGTTGACGAGGATTTTCTCATCACACATGTAACCTACATTTACATGAATTTAGCCTTTCGTGGGTAAATTTCATACACTTGCTTCTAATTTCCATCTAGTAGAAACCCCTAACTTTTCTAGGTGCCCTTGCGTAGTACCTATCCTGAGATTTTAGGGAAATTTCCACCATTACCACCACTATGACTTTTGTCAAATGTTGGTTGATAACCTGTAACGAGTTCTCATGTAACCATTTTTGGCCTAAGAAAGCCTAGTGTTGTAACCTGGGCTCTGATATCACCTTGTAACGTCCCCAACCCCCAACTACGTAGCGCTCCAAACTAACACAACCTAGGTACTACAAATTCTTCCAACAAAAGCATCAATCCCTAGTATAATTTTAAACCCTTACTCATCTCTGGAGTCCTCATGACCACAAAAAATCATGGATGGTTCTCTAAGTTAGTTTAATACACCTGTTTGCCTCTAATTAATTATATCATATCTTCCATAGTCCATTCATGTACCTAACATCAATTTATGAATTTATGCAATGCAATTCTACATGCTCAATACATGCAATACCCAACATGCATATATTAAATTAGCCATTAACCACACATTTAATCATTAAGTTAAATACATTAAACGAATTATGCATAGCGGAATTAACACACATGAATACCTTACCCCAATTAGGGTTTTTAAGCAAAATAACATATAAATATAACACAACACATAAATATAGTAAAATTGCACATTGAACACTTATCTGAAGGAGAAACTAACTGGCTACAGACTTTATATGTTCCACCCAACCATATACCATGTGGTTCATAAATATAAACCACAAGTCACCACCTCAACTCCTATGACAATAATCTATTCATCAAATAACACACCACAAACTTTGTCGAAGGCACCAACCCCAATATCCCTAATCTCCAACTGCAAGCTCCCACTCCCCTGACCTGTGCCCAAGTGGGCAACCCTTCTTTGCACCAAATGGTCCCTTGATTGTGCCCACCTTTTAAGGTTCTTTATAGCTAGCCAGAAACAGTATTAGCCTATGGCTCCAAGAACTTTGTTGTTCTTTAGTGCTTCTAGGAACCCTTCCAGTCAAAATCGAATAACCCCCAATCAGTTACAACATCCAGGATAAGGACTCACTAACTAACCCAAAACTCAACGATCCATGAATGGATGAATGCCATCATAGAAAAACATGCCCTTTTATGAATGAATGGTTTTATCTTTCCATTTGGCACCCTCCAAAGCCAAGTGGGCCCTGGGTACCTTTTTCACCAAAAACACTTCATAATTGTTTCCCTTTATAATGAGTTGCGCCCCCCAAACTCTTTTTTATGGAGTTGGTCTACAACCAACCATTATTTTACTAATATATGTATAATTACATTTCCAGGCTCTCCGGCCTCACAACCATTAAAGGCATATGTCCATAGGCACGTTGGCACCAAAACATATATACATCTATATACATGGCATGCACGACCCAAAATAACCTTGGGTTACCAACTTATCATTCACGTGTATTCAGTTCACCAAGCTAATATCAAATGTACATATAGTTACATTACCCAGGTCAGGCAGGGGTGTTACAATTGCATTTCATATTGTTGAGCCTTTGAACGACTTATTTGGCACTCTTAACCATTCCATAGTTGATTCCTCAGGAAAATATTTAGCTTGCATTACTTTGTACATAACGAGGACCCTGCATTAATTTCCACATGTTCTTACATGCTAGAGCTTTAGCAAAAATATCAATCTCTTCCAAACCCTACCCCTCAAGCTCTTTAAGAGTTGTAAGGTGGGCCCATCATACTAGCAGGAAACCTTTGTGGTAGCTTGAACTAGACCACATAAAATGAAATTTTTTCTTTCTAATCAATTAATAACTCCTTTAGGAACCACCACTATAGAATTCCAATATACTAGAATGCTTTGAAGAATAATTTTACTAGTGCCTCTCTTTGATGGGGATCGAGTCGACCAATGTGATATCCACACCTCCACTATTCAAACCATCCAAAACCAATCCACAATATGTTAATTATTTGGCTTTGATGGGCCTCCTAAATAGGTACAAATCAAGGCCCATTTGACCATCCTTCAACATACATTTACCTCTCTCTTTGCATTTGATGACACCTTTTTGGACTATAATGTGTTCATTAGGGAGATTAAGGAATATTTGTCATATCTTGTAGCCTAACATGTTGAGTGTGCAGGAAAAAAGTGCATTTATTGTGCAAAAGTATGTTGGAGACTAGCTGGAGGGAATGTAGGAGGCTCATTCTGTGCATTAACTCACCCACAACTCGGTTGGATATTGGGTAGTTACTACACTCAATGGTTGTGAGGATCTCAAGAGACTAGATCCACTTTTATAAGGATTTTGGAGGGAAGAACCCTCCTTCCAAGGAGGTTTCCCACTCACTCATTTTGTATAGATAAAGGAGACCAAGAGATTTGTAGGATTCGACTTTTTAGAGGAGGATGGTGACTGCCAGAGCTAGAGCTTATTACTTGTCATTTCAATTCCCATGTCATGTATTTGAACACTTTTTGAGATCAATGAAAATCATTTTGTTGTCTTTAGTCTGAGTGTGTTTCAAGAGGGTTGAGTTCCCTTGGGTTAGGGCTTAACCCAAGCACTCCGATATCCCTCTCTTGTAAATTTTGTATACACATATTTCTTTTCTATACTTAGTTTAATAGAGGTTCCTTTTTGCAAAATCTGTTTATGTGAAAAAGTTTTCCTTTGTAGATTTATCAATCATTTCTCTTGCAAAGTGTGGTTGTAGGCTTTGTAATGGCAGGCACAAAAATATAGTTCTTCTCTTGATGCAATAGTTAGATCTTTGTTATGCAACCAACTCATAAAAATATAAATTGATGACTTAAAAAGTATCCTCTTTGAGGGGGAACCTCCTTTACATTACATAAATGAACAATTATTGGATGATACAAATGACAAAACCTCCTTCATATATATAGGAGTCTAAGGGGTCACAATATATTCATGGCCTACATAATAATAATAATGTAAGGGCACAACAATAACCATAGTGGGCTTCTATGCGGCACAACAATAACAATATGGGGGCTACATGGGAACAAAAATAACAATAAGGGGGCTACACTAACAATAACAATAAGGGGGCTACACTAGTATTATAGGGACCCAACATGCCCATCTCCTTCAAAAAAGTGTTTTCCTCAACGCTTGAGTAGTTCTAGATGCTTCTGTATAAAATTTTCATCCTCCCACGCAAAATCTTCAGCGGGTAAGTTCTTCCACTTAATGAGATACTCTGAAATTGATTGATTTCGTAGTTGTCAGGTTCTTGTTTCCGTGACTGCTTCAGGCTCAAATATGATTTTTCCTTCTTCTTCAAGTTCTGGCAACACTGTTTGAATTGGAATCTTGTCATTGATAACCTTTGTTAAGCATGAAACATGGAAAACTGGGTGTACTTGGGAAGATGCAGGCATATCCAATTTGTATGCCATATTACCAATCTTTTGCAACACCTTGTAAGGACTGTAGTACTTGGGTGATAATTTATTATCCTTCTTAGCTTGCTTGAGAGACATTTGTTTGTATGGTTGTAGTTGTAAAAATACCTAGTCACCTACATCAAAACTTATTTCACTGCGATGTTGATCTGCCTGTTGTTTCATTCGATTATGTGCCATAGTGAGGTTATCCTTTAAGAGTTGGAGAACTTGTTGTTGATGCTCGATGTGATCTTCCATTGTTTGAACCTTGAATTTTCTCTTAAATATGATGTAATGGATGGTGGATGATATCCATAAAGTGCCATAAATGGGGTCATTTTTGCTGCAGTATGGAAGGAAGTGTTATACCACCATTCAACTAGAAGTAACCACTTGACCCATTGTGTTTGTTTATCAAATACAAAGAAATGAAGACATCCTTCCAAACATTTGTTCACTATCTCAGTTTTCCCATCAAATTGAGGATGATAATATGAGATATGAGCTAATTGAGTACCAAGACAAGAAAATAATTCCGTCCAAAAAGTTCCAGTGAAAATGGGATCTTTGTCACTTACTATAATCTTTGGGTTTCCATCAAGCTTTTGAATTGTTTCCATAAATGCAATAACAATTTTATTGGCTTTAAAAGGATGATATAATGCACAAAAGTGTGCATAATTGGTAAGCTTATTAGCTACCACCATGATGACACTCTTTCCTCCAGCCTTTAGTAAACCTGTGAAAAAAATCTATTAAGACCTTCTCCCAACGCTGACTTGGAATGGATAAAGGTTGTAATAGACCTGGGGTCTTAATTGTCTCAACTTTATTTTGTTGGCAAACCAAACATTTTTCCAGAAACTTCTGAATATCAGATTTAAGGTCATCCCAAAAAAATTCCTTCTTGACCCTATGGTAAGTTTTAAAAAATCTTGAGTGCCCTCCTAAGGGAGAGGTGTGCAATTCCAAAAGAATCTTTTGTTTGAGTTGGGAATTCTTACAAAGATATAAGCGATCTTTGTACCATAATGAAACATTTTTCTAGCTAAATGAATCAAATGTATTGGGATCTTGTTGCAACATTTGAATGAGTGACCACACCTCTTCATAATTCTTCCATTCATCCCTTGATTTGGTTATCCACTCAGGTTGGATAATAGAAATGGCACAAAGAAATGCTTCCACATCTTCATCCTTTCTTGAGAGTGCATTTGTAACAAAATTTTGCTTCCCTTTTTTGTAGATGATTTCAAATTCATAACCCAACATCTTTGTCACGCATTTTTGTTGCTCTTCTGAAGACAATATTTGTTCCAAAAAAATATTAAAGACTATCAAGATTTGTTTTTACCTTGAAGTGTCTTCCCATTAGGTAAGGTTGCCATTTATTTAGTGCATGTAGTATTGCCAACATTTCCTTCTCATGAATAGCTTTGTGTAAATACTTTCCTTTGATTGGACAACTTTCAAAAGCAATGGGTCTTCCTTATTGCATTAAAATAATAGCAATTCCATTTCCTCAGGCATCACATTCCACAATAATAATAAAAAATTGTGAAGTTTGGCATAGCTAAGACCGGTGCTTGGCACATTGCCTCTTTAAGATGTTTAAAGGCCTTCATTGCTTCTGGAGTCAAAGAAAATGCATATTTATTTAGTAATAATGTTAGAGGTGTCATTATTCTCCCATAATTTTTAACAAACTTGTGATAATACCCTGTCAACCTGAGAAAAACTCGAAGTTGCTTTATGGTTGTGGGGATTTTCCATTCCTTAATGACACCCATTTTGTTAGGCTCCACCTTAACACCCTCATGAGATACAATATGACCCAAATATTCCACCTCATGTACTCCAAAGAAACATTTGGAGGTTTTTTCATATAATTATTTCTCCAGTAGTTTGAGCACCCTGTCAACATGTTGAACAAGATCCTTCCAAGACTTGTTGTAGATTGGTATATCATAAAAAAATGCTAACACAAATTTTCTAAGGAAGGATTTGAAAATGGAATTCATCAAACCTTGAAATGGGGAAGGTGCATTAGTAAGGCCAAAAGGCATGACCAAAAATTCATAATGACGCTCATGAGTTATGAATGTTGTTTTTGAAATGTATTCAATCTTCATTCTAATTTGATGATATCCTGAATGAAGATCCAACTTGGTGAAGTAAATTGCTCCATGTAATTCATCCAACAATTCATCAATGACAGGAATGGGAAATTTATCTTTAATAGTGAGCTTGTTGAACTCCCTATAATCTGGACACATATGCCATGATCCATCCTTCGTGTGCACCAATACTACTAGAGCAGAGAAAGAACTTTGACTAAGTTGAATTATACCAACCTCTAGCATTTCTGCAACCATATGTTCAATTTCACTCTTTTAGGCATAAGGATATATGTAAGGCCTGATGTTTGGAGGAGCACTTCCTGGAATCAAATGAATAGCATGATCATGATCATGAATAGGTGGTAGGCCTTTAAGAGTCTCAAACACCTTGGAATGATTGTCCAATACTTTTTGGAGATCTGGAGAAATAGACGATTTCAATGTTTGAACCTCTAGTGAGCATAATTGTGCAATTACACCCTATTGTTCTTTCTTCAAAATCTTTGTCATGCCATTAGAGCTGATTATCTTTCTTGGTTTCCCTATAATACCCCTTAATTAAACTTCCTTTCCTTCCCAAAAAAAATTCAAGAAAAGTTCTTGAAAATTGAAAGCTATTGTCCCCAAATATTGTAACCATTGGACTCCTAGTACAACATCAACACCACCCATTAGAATGGAAAGCATTGGACTATTCAATACATATTCCCCCATGGTTAGCTTGATATTATGGCACTTTCCAGAGCAATTTATAGTTCCTCCATTTGAAACCATCACTTGACACTCTGGTGCTGGATATAGGAAGCAATTCAATTCCTTGGCTATCTTACAATGAATAAAACTATGGGTACTACCCAAATCAATCAACAATATTACCTTCTTCTTCATATATCCTTCTATCTTGAGAGTTTGGTGAGTGGTAACTCCTGCCAATGCATTACAAGATATGGTTGTATTCATTTCTTCTTTATCTAGGGTTGGTTCTTGGTGTATATCCTCCTATTTTGATGTTTTTTGTTCTTTTTCATTCTCCTTCACAATATATGTAGAATAATTTCTTCTCGGTACACTTATGACCTTTAGTGTATTTGCAATCATAACTGTAACAAATTCCTTTTTCTCTTTTTTCCTCCAATTTTGTGGTGTCAACATTGTAGGTTGTGAAAGACTAGGAGCAACAACACTTCCATCTTTATAGTTGTGAGTGGTAGACTTCCTTGCTGCCATAATTTTTCTTTCAACTTTTCTTGCCACCCTAAATGCCTTCTCCAATGAATCAAGTTCTCAGAGGTGAACCTCGTGTTAGATGTTATCTTTTAAAGACCATATTAAGACATCAATCCTATGATCATATGAAATATTGGTTACCCTAATATTCAATTTTTGGAAGTCTTCAATGTGCTCCGCCATTGAACCCTTTTGTTTGAGATTTATCAATTGGCTAAAGAAGGTGTTTCTCTTTGTATCTCCATAATGTGCTATCTCATTTCCTCCGTAAAAATTGACAAAGTGACAAGAGGTTTGTGAGAACAAATCCATCTATGCCATACAAACTGATTGGGTTCTAAATATAAAGATGTAATATGTACCTTTTGTGACCATTGCACATCATGTAGATCAAAATATTGCTCCATCTGTAGTATCCATGTTACCTGATCCTCACCCTCAAACTTCCTCATATCTATCTTTGGAATGTGGTGGTTCTTAAGCCCCACATTAGAGTGTCTAAAATCATCATTCATATTCCTTTTGTTGTCATCATGATTTTCATGGATTACCATGTCACCACCAGGAAGCCTTTCTTGCGACAACTTTGTCAACCCTTCCAACTTGACATTCATCACATCCATGTCTACTTTAAAAACATCCATGTTTCCTTTTATACCATCCATGTCCCCTTTTAAGCCATCCATGTTTCCTTTTATACCATCCATGTCCCCTTTTAAGCCATCCATGTCATCTTTGGTTGCTCTTTGTGAGAGCGAAATTTGTTGCACTTGGTCCCGTAACTTTGATATATCATGTTGCAATTCTTCTTCTTCATGTGTCATATTAGAGATTTCTAAGGACTTAGGTAGAACTATTTTTTTTAGGAGGCATTTTAGAACCAAATACTGATATCTATGCTTCAATATGCCCTTTGAATCACTTCAAACTGATTTTTCAAACAAAAGTTATGCAAAATTAAAAAATACACACATTTTTCTTGCTTTTTAGGAGCTTGATCTTGAAATGGTTGTAACTCTATAATTTTGGATCTCCAAGGTCTGAAATTCAATCTTGTGGTATCCCTATGAATCTTCTTTCCAATGCCACAAGTCAGACCAATATTGGATTCTTTAATATAGAGTTATGCCAAATCTCCCACGATGACATGATTATGGACTAGTTCAGTAGAGCGAAGTTGTATGGGATGCCATGTGTCACTGTTTCAATCTTTGGCCTTGAAATTGCTATACAAAAAACTACAGTCCGTGTAGTTTCAGGAAATTTTTACAGAATTCAAATTTGATGCCTGAAATGAAAGTTATGACGATTTTCCCTAGGTCACCTATTTGAGATTGAATTATGGAGAATGAAAAACTCCAACTTATTCAAACCATATCTTAGAAAATATAGTGAACCAAGCTATGAAATTTCGGCATGAAGTTCACCAAGATTTCAGCTCCATGTGGTCAAAATTTCAGCTTCTGAAGCTTCATAGAAATAACGTTATATCGAAAATGCCACAATGACCTGTTTGAAGCAGCGAAACCCTAGAATCCAAAGCTTTGATACCAAATGTTATGCAACCAACTCACAAAAAGATAGATCAACGACTTAAAAAGTATCCTCTTCAAGGGGGAAACCTCCTTTAAATTACATAAATGAACAATTCTTGGATTATACAAATGACAAGACCTCCGGGTCACAATATAATCAGAGCCTACATAACAATAATAATGTAAGGGCACAAAAATAACAATAGTGGGCTTCTGTGGGGCACAATAATAATAATATGGGGGCTACATGGGAATAAAAATAACAATAAGGGGGCTACACTAACAATAAAAATAAGGGGGCTACACTAGTAGTATGGGGACCTAACAATCTTGGTTTAAATTCAACTCATCCTTTCCTTTACAATTTGATTTTTTGTAACTAGTATTTTTGGCATCTTTTAGATCTTGATATTTTTCTAGTTAAATAACCTCCTCGTGTGCAGTGATACCTATTGGCTAGCAAGGTAGAGAATGTTAGGTCCCTATAATACTAGTGTAGCCTCCTTATTGTTATTGTTTGTGTAGCCCCATTATTTTTATTGTTGTGCCCTTACATTGTTATTGTTATGTAGGCTTTGATTATATTGTGACCCCTTAGACTCCCATATATACCAAAGAGTTTTGGTCATTTGGATCATCCAAGAATTGTTCATTTATGTGATGTAGAGGAGTTTTCCCCCTCAAAGAGACTAATTTTCAATTCGTTCATATATCTTTTCTTCTATTTTGGGACCTGGTTGCATAATATTTGGTATCAGAGCTTTAGATTTTAGGGGTTTGTTGCTTCAAACAAGTCATCTTTGAATTTGTGTTATAATTATTTTTTCTATGACGTTTCAGAAGATGAAATTTTGACCACGTGGAGCTGAAATCTTGGTGAAATTCATGTAAAAATTATATAGCTTTGTTCGATATATATTTATGAGATATGGTTCAAATAAATTAGGTTTTTTGCATGCTCCATAATTCAGTCTCAAATAAGCGACCTAGGGAAAAATATCATAAATTTCTCTATGAGAAACACATTTAAATTTCGTAAAAAGTGACTGACATTGCACAAAATGTAGTTTTTTGTATCATTTTCAGGGCCAAAAGTTGAATCAGTGACACGTGGAATTTCATACAAGTTCGCTCTACTGAACCAATCCATAATCAGGTCATTATGGGAGATTGGGCAAAAATTTACCTTGAAGAATCTAATCTTACTTTGACTTATGGTGTTGGAAAGAAGACTAAGAGGAATAGCGTAGGACGAAATTTCAGACCTTGGAGAGCTGAAATTACAGAGATACAATAGTTTCAATATTGAGCTCCTAAAAGCAAGAAAAATGTGTGTATTTTTATATTAAATTGCATAACTTTTGTTCGAAAAATCAGTTTGAAGTGATTTAAAGGGCATATTGAAGCATAGATATCAATATCTGGTTCTAAAATGCCTCCAAAAAAATAAAAAATAAAAATAAATAAATAAATAAATAAAATAAAAAATAAAAAAATAAATAAAAAATTATACATCCATTTAGCCCTAAAAAATAATATACTATGACGCATTAAGAGGAAGGATTGCAACATGATATATCAAAATTATGGGATGAAGTGCAACAAATTTTGCTCTCACAAAGAGCAGCCAAAGATGAACTAAAAGGGGACATGAATGATTTAAAAGGTGATATGGATGGTTTAAAAGGTCACATGGATGGTATAAAAAGCGACATGAATGGTTTACAAGCAAACATGGAAGGTTTGACAAAGTTGCTAGAAGAAAGGCTTCCTAGTGGTGATAAGGTATTTCATGAAACTCATAAAGAGAACAAACTGACTGGAAATCATGATTTTAGGGACTTCAACTTTGGGTTTAAGACTAACCACATTCCAAAGATCGATATGAGAAATTTTGATGGCAAGGATCTGGTAACATAGATAATACAAATGGAGCAATATTTTGATCTACATGATGTGCAACACACACAAAAGGTATACATTGCATCTTTATATTTAGAACCAAATTAATTTGTGTGTTATCGATGTATTTGTTATTGTAAACCACTTGTCACTTGGTCAGTTTTTATGGAGGAAATGATAACACATTATGAGGATACAAAGAGCAACACATTCTTTAGTTAATTGATAAATCTCAAACAAAAGGGTTTAATGGTAGAACACATTGAGGACTTCCAAAAATTGAATTTCAAGGCAACTGATATTCCATAGGAGCATAGGATTAATTTATTCATAGGGAATTTAGAGGATAACATGCAACATGAGGTTCGCCTTTGGGAACCTAATTCATTAGAGACGATATTCAAGGTGGCAAGAAAAGTTGAAAGCAAAATTATGGCAACAAGGAAGTCTACCAATAACAACTATAAAGATGGAAGTGTTGTTGCTCCTAGCCTCCCACAACCTACAAGGTTGACACCACAACAACTGGATGAAAAAAGAGAAAAAGGGATTTGTTACAGTTGTGATAGAAAATACACTAAAGGTCATAAGTGTGCTAAGAATAAATTATTTTACATAGATTGTGAAGAGGATGAAGAAAATGAACAAGAAACATCAAAAGAAGAGGATATACACCAAAAACCAACCCTAGAGAAAGAAGAAATGAATCTTATCATATCTTGTAATGCATTGGCAAGAATTACCACTCGTCAAACTCTCGAGATATAATGATATATAAAGAAGAAAAAGATAATAGTTTTGATTGGTTATGGTAGTACCCATAATTATATTCATTGTAAGATAGCTAAGGAATTGAATTTATTTCTATATCTAGCATTAGAGTGTCAAGTGATGGTTGCAAATGGAGGAACTATAAATTGCTCTGGAAAGTGCCATAATATCAAGCTAACCATGGGAGAATATGTATTGAATAGTCCAATGCTTTCCATTCTAATGGGTGGTGTTGATGTTGTACTAGGAGTCCAATGGTTACAATCTTTGGGGACGATAGATTTTAATTTTCAATAACTTTTCTTCAATTTTTTTTGGTAAGGAAAGGAAATTGAATTAAGAGGTATTGTAGGGAAACCAGGGAAGATAATCAACTCTAATGACATGACAAAGCTTTTGAAGAAAGAACAATAAGGCATAATTGCACAATTATGCTCACTAGAGGTTCAAACATCGAAATCATCCATTTCTCCAGATCTCCAAAAAGTATTGGACAATCATTCCAATGTATTCGAGATTCCCAAAATTCTCCCACCTATTCGTGATTATGATCATGCCATTCACTTGATTCCAGGAAGTGTTCCTCCAAACATCAAGCCTTACAGATATCCCTATGCCCAAAAGAGTGAAATTGAACCTATGGTTGCATGAATGTTAGATGTCAGTATAATTCAACCTGGCCAAAGTTCCTTATCTGCTCTAGTAGTATTGCTGCACAAGAAGGATGGAGCTCAACAAGCTCACTATTAAAGATAAATTTCTCATTCATGTCATTAATGAATTGTTGGATGAATTACATGGAGCAATTTACTTCACCAAGATGGATCTTCATCCATGATATCATCAAATTAGAATGAAGACTAAAGACTTTCCAAAAGAAACATTCAAATCTCACGAGAGTCAGTATGAATTTTTGGTCATGCCTTTTGGCCTTACTAATGCACCTTCCAAATTTCAAGTTTTGATGAATTCCATTTTCAACCCCTTCCTTTGAAAAGTTGTTTTAGTATTTTTTTATGATATACTAATATACAACAAGTCTTGGAAGGATCTTGTTCTACATGTTGATAGGGTGCTCAAACTATTGGAGGAGAAACAACTATATGCAAAAACCTCCAAATGTTTCTTTGGAGTACAGGAGGTGGCATAATTGGGTCATATTGTATCTCACGAGGGTGTTAAGATAGAACCTAACAAAATTAAAGCCTTTAAGGAATGCAAAATACCCACAACCCTAAAGCATCTTCGAGGATTTCTCAGGTTGATAAGGTATTTTTTATTTTTATTTTTATTATTTATTTATTTTTATTTTTTTCATGAAGAAAAATCGTAATTTTATTAATGAAAACAAAATTACATGTTATAGATGCACATTCATCAACAAGTCAAAGATCGCTGATTCGATGTTCATAGAAAGTAAAAAAAATATTGTACAAATGGGGAAAAAGGTCATGCTTTCCTCCCTTTTTTCTTCTCAACCTTGCGCCATTCCCCTTGAGTCAACATCGAAGATACAAGTGCAAGCGAAGTGTCAGCCTCATGTTGAGGGTTGTCCTTATCAGAATCAGAATTGTCTGATGTATGTAGTCTCTTTGATCCACTGGCATCCATTGTATTTGGTATCTTTGCCACCTGTGAGCCCATCGGATCTTGTGGATTTGTTACCTGTACTTCTAGTTCTTTGTCCATCTGATTGTTCTCATTGTATATGGGATGTTCCACATCAGCTTCCTCCTCCTCATATGACAGTGGTGGGGGAAATTCCCATCCCTTAAATTGTTTCCCTGTTTTTTCTTTCTTTAGGTATCTTTTTTGGCTTCAAGGCACGTATTTTGTAGGTGTCCTGTTTGTCGGCAGATTCTGAATCTAAATGTTGTATTTTCATAATCTAGGATCCGTGTCCAACACCCTTATTTGTGTTTCAATTGTATGTGGTCTGGCAAGCCTTTGCTGAGATCTACTTCCACACAAATTCGTGCGAAAGTGAAAAATCTTTCCTCAAGTCTTTGTGAGTTCGTTTTAATGTATCTCTCAATGGCATTGCTAATACCTGCAAGGACTTGTTGGTTCCAAAGATGTAATGGGAGATTGTGTAAATGGACCCATACAGGAATCCTGGATACAACCATAGTATTTGCATCAAATTCTAGAAACCATGGTGTGATGAAGAGGCCCGTGGATCCCTAGAACCATGGTCCTTCCTGTAATATAATGTCTTTGGCCTCTGTTGAAGGGAAATTTACAATTTAGAAACCCTTGGAACAAAGACGAATTTCACAGTGAGTAGTCTAGTTTGTGAAAATCCATTGGAAGAGATCGACAGGTTTTGGCCAAAAATAGTTGAATCTACAGATAATAGCTTGTTTTTCAAAAGTATTACAATGTTTGTCTGTTTCTGGTATATCTATGTTAAATTATGGGGAATAATTCAATTACTCCACAATATATGGGCTGGGTTCATTCCAGCTTGCTTTGGTGTCGCTGTAGTAGTATTTTTCCCTTGGAGGATGTTCTTGAAAGAAAGCCCTGCATTTTTGTGTTTCTGTCGTGTTTCTATATTTTTTGTTGAACTGCACTCTATGCCACCTCCTGCTTGTTTTATTTTACTGTAGGTTGCTGCTGCTCCACCTCTCAGCCTCATATTGAGTGTTATTGTAGACACAGATATAATATTGTAGTCCATGAGAGGCTTGGTATCCTGGAGAGCTCTGCCCCCATATATCAGATGTTGAGATCCGACAGGATATCCAATATTGTGGAAAACGCGATTCTTCAAATGTAAAATAGAGACTGTTGTAAGAACTCAAACCAAGATAGATATCCCCAAAGGGATTTTAATAAAAATTTGATATCGCTGAGAGTTTACCAGGGGTTTTGCTTCCGACTGCTAGTTTCTAGACCGTGAAGGGTCAAATGCGGCGCCTTGCAATGGGATCTCTGTGAACTATTTCAAGTATGTATTGTCCAGTTTCCGGTAGCCAGGCTCATTTTTATGATCAGTAGACCACATAAATGGAGATAGCCCGAACGACACAGTAGTCCATAGAGAATGTAGGAGGGTGTAGATTTGTGTCTCCGCAAACAGTCCATAAAGCGGGACTCGTCAATGCACGTCCATGCACTTGTTCATGAATCGCTGGACTGTTGAGCAATGCTGGTAGCCGATGGTTGCAGAGGGTTCAAGGAAATAATCGTCAAATGGTCCATCCTCCACCATGGCACCTCGTGCCCAGTGACCCATCTGCCAAGATGCTCCCTCAGTTGCTCCGCACCCCATAGCATAGCTCTCAGTCAGCGGCAGACCACAACAGGGGACCGATTTTCTAATTCGGTTGCAATCAAATGTTTTGTGCCCAGATAGAAACACAGTTCCCACAGACCAAACAACCTTCCAGTACAACGGTAGTAGCCATTTCGTCCAGAAGGGTTCGCCATCTATGGGCTTAGTGAAATAACAAAAGTATATGCGGAAAATCGGCACTGTGTGTTCCCACCGAGCCGGTTCCTCCATTAAGCCCCTTCCACGAAATAATAGCCATTGTCGACCCGAAGGATCCGCAGCCCTGCAGCCCAACGATCTGTCCAAGGAATAGTATATGGTTGTCGCGCCCAAAATCCCATTGTCACTCAGAGAAACCCTAGCTCTGTATTCCATTTTCGTCTTTCTTGGAGTCTCATTTTTGCGGGCTTTGTGTGTGACAGCTAGGAGCCTGGGCAAGCAATCAAACTCAGCAGCCTCCAACTAAGGTGGCCATATCTCGGGATTCTTGTAGTAGAGAAAGACATGCCTCGCATAGAACTGGATGGATCCCACAAGCGGCTTCGTGTACATCTCTGGCCGAGCGAAGCCATACTCGTCATCGCTGTTGTGGCCACTCGTGACACCAAGCAACAAACATCGTTCTGCAAGTTGCACGAGGCGTGCTTGATCTACTGCGTGGCTTCCATTAATGCTCTGTCGTGTTCAACCCCCCGGGACTCGAACCATTGCTGTTGTTGAAAGCACTCGAAACGTTCCACCCGCTTGTCATTTTTTCTACTTGATAGGGTATTATTGGAAGTTTGTTAAGAATTATAGGAGAATAACAACGTCTCTAAAAACATTACTGAAGAAAGATGCATTTTCTTGGACTCTAGAAGCAAATAAGGCCTTTGAACATCTTAAAGAGGAAATGTGCCAAGCACCAATCTTCACAAAAACCTTTATTGTGGAATGTGATGCCTTAAGAAATGGAATTGGTGTTATTTTAAAGCAAGAAGGAAGACTGATTGCTTTTGAAAGTCGTCCAATCAAGGGAAAGTATTTACACAAACCTATTTATGAGAAGGAAATGTTGGTAATGCTACACGTGCTAAAGCAATGACAACCTTACCTAATGGGTAGACACTTCCAGGTAAAAATAGATCATGATAATCTTAAATACTTTTTGGAACAAAGATTATCTTCAGAAGAGCAACAAAATGGGTCACAAAGATGTTGGTTTATGACTTTGAAATCATCTACAGAAAAGGGAAGCAAAATGTTGTTGTAGATGCACTCTCAAGAAAGGACGAGGATGTGGAAGTATTGTTATATGCCATTTCTCTTATCTAACCTGATTGGATAACTGAAGCAAGGTATGAATGGAAGAATGACAAAGAGGTGTGGGCACTCATTCAAAAGTTGCAACAATCCCTATACATCTGATACATACATACAGAAAAATGATTTCATTATGGTACAAAGATCACTCATATCTATGTAGGAATTCCCAACTCAAAGAAAATATTATTTTGGAATTGCATACCTCCCCCTTAGGAGGGCATTCAAGATTTTTAAAAACTTACCACAGGGTGAAGAAGGATTTTTTTTGGATGGCCTTAAATTTGATATTCAGATGTTTGTGGCAGAATGTTTGGTTTCCAATAAAATAAAGTTGAGGCAATTAAGACCCCGAGTCTATTACAACCTTTAGCCATTCCAAGTCAGTGTTGGGAGGAGGTCTCAATGGATTTTATCACAGGTTTACCCCAGTCCAAAGGAAAGAGTGTCATCATGGAGGTAGTCAATAGACTTACCAAGTATGCACACTTTTGTGCATTATATCATCCTTTTAAAGTCAGTACAATTGCTACTGCATTTATGGAAACAATTCAAAAGCTACAGGCAAACACAAAGATTATTGTAAGTGACAGAGATCCCATTCTCACTAGAATTTTTTTGATGGAATTATTTTCTTGTCTTGGTATTGAATTAGATCATAGCTCATCTTATCATCCTTAATTTGATGGGAAAACTGAGATAGTGAACAAATGTTTGGAAGGATATCTTTGTTGCTTTGTATATGATAAACAAACACAATGGTTCAATTGGTTACCTCTAGTTGAATGGTGGTATAACACTTCCTTCCATACTGCAGCAAAAATGACCCCATTTATGGCACTTTATGGATATCATCCACTGTCCATTACATCATCTTTAAGATAAAATTCTAAGGTTGAAGCAGTGGAAGATCACATTGAGCATCAACAACAAGTTCTCCAACTCTTAATGGATAACCTCACTATGACGCAGAATCGAATGAAGCAACATGCAAATCAAAATTACAGCGAAAGAAGTTTTGATGTAGGTGACTGGGTATTTTTACAACTAAAACCATACAAACAAATGTCCCTCAAGCAAGCTAAGAAGGATAATAAATTATCACCCGAGTACTATGGTCCTTACAAGGTATTGCAAAAGATTGGTACTGTGACATACAAATTGGAGCTACCTACATCTTCCTGAGTACACCGAGTTTTCCATGTTTCATGCTTAAAGAAGGTTATTGGTGACAAGCTCCTAGTTCAAACAATATTGCCAAAACTTGATGAAGAAGGAAAAATCATATTGGATCTTGAAGTAGTCATGGAAACAAGAAACCAATAGCTACGAAATCGATCAATTTTAGAGTATTTCATTAAGTGGAAGAACTTACACGCTAAAAATTCCACATGGGAGGATGAAAATTTTATAGAGAAGCATCTAGAACTACTCAAGTGTTGAGGGCAACACTTTTTTTGAAGGAGAGGGGCTTGTCAGGTCTCTATAATACTAGTGTAGCCTCCTTATTGTTATTATTAGTTTAACTCCCTTATTGTTATTATTAGTTTAACTCCCTTATTGTTATTATTGTGCCCATTTAACCCTCATATTGTTATTTTTGTGCCCCATAAAAACCCATTATTGTTATTGTTGTGCCCTTACCTTAATATTGTTATGTAGGTTGTGAATATATTGTGACCCCTTAGACTCTTATATATACCAAGGAGGACTTGTCATTTGGATCATCTAAGAATTGTTCATTTATGTCATGTAAAGGAGGTTGCCCCCTCAAAGATGCTAATTTTAAAGTAGTTGATCTATCGTTTCTTTTGTTTTGGGATCTAGTTGCATAACATAGCAACATTATTGCCATTTTCATATCCACCATCTTCCTTGGCACTCTCCTTCCATTCTCATCCATCCCTTCTACATGGTCTACACACATAAATTACATCACAAATTTACTAGAGGTTATTGGATTGTATTCTTACCTTTTGCAAGATGGAATCCCTAGGAGGACTAAGTTTGGCAAGGTCTTCCATAACCTTCTCCAACCTTCTACCATCTTTCCTTCATCGTCAGATCACTTCTTATGCCCTTGGAATGCTCTAAGATGTAATCTTCTAGCAATACAGGTCATCTTGCAGCAATCGTGTAACATCGTGCAAAACCTACCAGAAGTTGACAATAATTGCTCTTAAGCCTCATTTTTGTTTCTAAACCCTCCACAACGTCTTCTAGGCCTTGGAAACAAGATTAAGGAAGATCAAAGGCCTCTTTGAACCCTTTTTTTCATCATGCAATTAGGGTTAATTGCTTCTCATGAATTCAATAACACATAATGGTTTACATTGATATTTTTTGAAGCATTTGTTGGAGCTTGTAATTAGGATATGATATGCTTTAGATGCAGTAGTGTAGGGTTGATTTCATGGTACTTAGAATATGTAGCTAGACTAGGTTTATTTGCAAACTAGGTTTGTTTCTTTGTCTTTCATTTTCTGTAGTAGATTAGGGTTTCTTTTCAAAGTATTTCATTCCTTACAAGAGGATCTATATCTTCTCTCATGCAATAGGATAATCAATATTTTCCTTTCTTGCAAAGTAGATTTAGTAAACTACCTTCTTTTGAGCTTGCAAAATGGTCTCCTTACACCTTGGTTCGATTCATTGTCTCATAACAACTTAGGTAGAACTGTGCTTACTATGCATACAACATTGTCACCTCTTAAGTTTGTACGAATCCCGGATCGATAAATTAAAGTTGGTAGTCGTGAGAGTTGCAATATTCTTGTTATAATACTAGAAGTCATTAGGTTTTATATAGAATCCCAAATATTTCAGACAAATATATATATATATATATATATATATATATATATATATATATATATATATTGTGTGTGTGTGTGTGCGCGCGCGCGCGCGCCATCATAAAATGTTTAAAGAGAAAAAATACTTAAAAAATTTGAATTACTTTCTAATAATAATAAGAGGAGATTTGTACTTCATTCAATTATTAATAAAAAAATTAATATGCAACATTTAAATAATAATTATAATAATATTCAATGTGGATGATAAATAAAATATTTTAGTATACACTGTTAAGCAATATTAACATGTATTTAAAATTATATTAATTAAAAAAAAAATTATAATGTTCATAATGTGGTCAAGAAATAAAAATATTTGAATAACCATGTTAGATAAAATATTTGAATGTCAATTATGTATTTTTTATACATGGTTTAAAAAATATGTATATATTATATAAAACAAGATAAATAAATTTATTTATTTTTTATTATTTTTTATGGTTAGCATATTTTAAATAGTCTAACCATTTATATTTTGGCTCTTTTTAAAGTAAGGTTAATTTTAAAGTAGCTATTTTTCTAGCCGTTTGAATGGTCGGTCTCTCTTTGTAACTTGCTACCATGATCTGATTCTTCATCTTGTCTTGACGATCAACCACACTTGTGATTCAAAACACGCCGACAAATGAATTTTGATGTGATTATCACCAAAAATATGTCCCAAAAACTTGATATGGATCACAGAAGCCTTAATTCAATAAAAAGGTTAATTTTGTAAATAATGGAACAAAAATTCATTAGAATAAGTTTAAGTTGTGTACTTAACATCATTCAAGTGACCAATGCTATTTTCAAAGATCTATTTATATATTAAAAAATGCAAATTTTTCTGTTCGCTATGTTGTGTGAGTCTTGAGATGACTACACATTTAATTTTTGGCTTGAGAAACCGTGACCTAGGAGCATCTAAGCAGTCAAAATTCCCCAGGGACTGCACCCATCTTGGGCCACACCAACCCTTAACATGGCTGGATTTTTGCCACAGAGTTTCGAAGCAATGACCTCATATCACGAAGATCCTTAACATTACACCTCATCACCGTCTAATCTACACTCTAGAATCGCACCCAGGGCCACACCAACCCTTAACATGACTAGATTTTTAGCCATAAAATTTCAAAACAATAACCGTCATATCACAAAATAGGCATAGGCATCTTCACCATTAAATGTACCAAAAATACAAATTAAATTAAATATATATCTATGAAATTAATATTTTTTTCAAATTTTAAGCTTGAAAAAACAAGTTAATAAATTTGTTTTTGGAACGCTTTAATAAAATACATTATTAAAATGAATCTACAGATATTCAAATTCTCCTAATACTCGTGTTTATGTCCTTCGCACCATCGCTGGCTTTCGCTGCCAAAGGAAACAGAAAACCGTTGAGAGAGAATACACAAAACTTGTGCCAAGCTTCACTCTTGGCATCTACACTCAGAAGTCAATGGCCGTCACGGAGCCATCCAATACACAGCATAGCTGGAAGATAATCCATATTCCAGGGGAGCTTCCAAATTCGCAGCAAAAAGAAGCTACAGGTAATCATACCTCTCAGCAGAATAGTTCAACAGCTTTGAATGATGAGAATGAAAGCCACGGAGACTGCTTCTGTTTTGATAAGTTTCATGGAGCGCTCGATTGCAAATAGAGTGTTTTTATTGTTAAATATCTGAGGCAGATTTTCAGCATTTAGCTTAGCTCAGGGCATGGTTTTAGGCACGGAAAAATTTAAGTTCATGCCAGAAGTCATACCTTAGAATTGTTGGCCTGCAACTCCATAAGTTTCTTCGGCTGAAATACTATTTTTTTTTGATCATTTAATTAAAAAAATACCCACACCAAGTTTGCCCTAATTATGAATACAGACATATATTCGTCTCCAGAGAGGTACACACATACTCACAGAAATGCCTGTTGAATAACTTGACTTGGGCTGGAGTGTAAGAGCTCAGCTTGGACTCAAGAAAAGCTTAGTAGCAGAAATCATTCAAAATAAGGTTTGCTTGTGAAGTACTGGGTTTTACGCCAGTGTAAGAGTTCGATTAGGGCTTGGAAAAAGCTTGGAGCAGAAATCGTTCAAAATAAGGAACTGGGAAACGACTTGGTGAGTCTGGAGAGTAAGAGTTCAACTTGGGCTCGAAAAATAGCCGCCATCAAGAATCGTTGAAAATGATGGTTTTTTCTATTCCCTTTTGGCGTTTATATTTGATGGTAACGAAGATTTCCATCGGCCCTAAAATTGCTGGAATTTATTTTTCACACTACTCATCAAATTAAATTTTTTGACGTTTTGGTTTTCTTGGTTTCCTGTGACAAGACATTCTGTCAAAAAACTGTGCCCTTCAACAATTAAGTACCATGTTTTGTGATGAAAACTTAAAAAGGTACCATCTATAAAAACATCAACTCATTCAAAGTTTTACATTTTCGTTAAAGTTGAATGCATTGGATGAAAACTCAAACAAGAAATCTTGCCGGGGATGCAAAGCACTGATGACAATTTGAAGTGCTATATCCAGATTCCACGGTATCAAGCGCTATATCCATGGTACCATACTACAACACACAAATGCCAATGTCCACCAATATGGCACTGGGCTATGCAAATCGATTGGTATTTGAATGCATGTGAATGAGGCTGGTCTCGATATCGGATATACCTACCTAAAGATATGCAGTGGTCGTTATTTATGCCGAAGGAAAATAATGTCCATGCAACTCATGTTTAGACCTCCACCCTCTTAATGTCCAAGCCGCTCAGCTGTTACAGCCTGCTAATGAGTACCATTAACATTGCATATAATGCGTATGCAGCTCTCATTCAGACCTACACTTTCTCTCTGTCCAACCTGTTCAACTTCTTTAGCGTGCCAATGAGCACCTTTGCCATTGAAATTTGTAGATGCCTAGTGCCAAAAATTATAATGAGTATCAAATGCCAACTCACAGACAGGAACGGAAAAATCATTGGGTTAAGTGATTTCTTTAAAGGAGAGGAAGGAAAAATCATTGGTTTAAATGATTTTTCTGTTATCTTTAAAGGAAGAAGTGATGATGGGGATGGAAAAATCACTAATTTAAAGGATTTTTTTTTTTTTTTTTCCACTGAAAGAATTGATTGTTAAATTTGTAGATTGGAAGGTGGTTCTGCGCAGGTCTGGTGCCATGACATGCAGCTAGCCACCTAAAATTCACTCCTACAGTGTTATTTAATTATTCCCTAAGTCGTGACTTTAGGCTGTAAGTTAAATTTAATAATTTAACTTTCTGGCCACCTTTTTGGTAAAGGGCGAAAATGTCAATAACAGATTAAGTTGTGGCCCTTGATCTCAAAAGATGAGATGCAATCTCAGCCAACCATCTGTTTGGAGAATTAGGTCAGCCACTATTTGAAGGGGAGTCAAGCTGTTGAGAAGACAATTCGAGTGGCACACCTGAGCATTTAGCTGGAGCGCAGGGGTTGAAGAGGATCAATGAAGAGGAGTGTCTTCCGGGCCAGCAAAGCAGCTCGGAAAGGCAGGCCGTACAGTGCCATACTTGCTGGGACGAGCAGGACGCATTTCTGGGCCATACAAATAGGTTGTACAGTGTATTTCTGGGATGGGCAATGCACAGATTTTGCTGGACTGTAGTTGCTGTAGATTGCTGATGTATTTCCTCCTTGTAATTCTTCATTCCGAAGTTGAATAGAAAACCCAATGTTTGCTGGTTTTCCCCTCACTAGGGTTTCCAGGGTAAAAGCTGTGTTATTAATTTTATATGTGTGGTTTCTTGTATTTGCTTTTGCTGTGCATGCTAGTAAATGAACCCAGAGTATTTGCTGTTATCAATCAGATTAGAAAGCATTTAAATTTCTGTGTTTATTTTATTGAACAATAAATCTGTAGCTGGGTTCATTGGAAATTAACATGGTATCATAATTGTAGCCTATGAATACGAAACCAAGCGATTTGACATAGGGTACCAAGTCAAGCAATCAGAGTTCAATAAACAAGCTTCTAGGGTTTCCTGCCATGGCCATTAGCATGAATGTCCAAGGGTGAGGCATCGCCACCTACTTGACTAGGATAACGCAATTGAGGGACAAAATGTTGGCAGTTGGGGATACAATCCCAGAACTTGAGCTAGTGCGTATAGCCTTAAATGGCTTTATGAAACAGTGGGAGGTGTTCGTCAAGTGTATTGTTGGCCGAGAACACCTACCCTCTTGGGAGAGAATGTGGGATGATTATATTTAGGAGGAAATTTGAGAGGGAGCTCAGCGTGGTGACCAGAAGAAGAGGTTCGAAGAGGAGGAGAATCTTGCCCTAGTAGGCAAGGGTAAGTCCAAGGTCAAGAAGGGGCCAAGTGATGGGTCATCTTCAAAGGGCACGAAGAGGAAGGACCTGCTGCCATACAATCTAGCAGGGGTTCTAGGAGGGGTACCTAAGGGACAACTATTAGACCAAGTGACAACAACGGGACAAAGACCCACTGTCACCTCAGTTAGTGCCCCCAGTCAACTTTACAATATATACAAGGTTTGGCAGCTGATCCGAGGCCCAGAGGAGGTTTGTCTCATCCTTGAGACATGGGAGGGAAAGCACCATCTTCCGTTCCCTCATTTGGAGCAGTCTATTGGCTTATTTTTCACCAAGAGACCCATGAGACCACTACTTGTGCCCCAGAACCATTTGGAGCACCACATGATGTTTTGCACAGAGATTGAGGGGCAATTCCCTTGACCATCATTCGTGGAGCCCTCTTCTTCATCTTGGCACTTTGAGCACTCGATTAGACCTTCCAATGACCCTTCTACATCACCATTTCATCATTTCAGCTTCATTTTGGATGGTTTATTCTTCACTTTTGAGCTATTTGGCAGGCTAGTCACCGAAGATATGTTAGTTTGCACATTAAAATAATTATAGGGGCATCATAAGCTAATTTGATTAGGATAGAGGATCATATATATTTAGATCTCTCCCATTGAGAGAGATCATCATCATCACACTTGGATCTATTTCTCTTGGAGAATTTCACACTTTTTCCTTAGATGTCTATTGGAGATCTCTTGATGCATTTTGATATTTTTGGGAGCTAAATTTGCTTTCTCTTGGAGCTGCTTTCTTGATCTTGGATTGGATATATCTCTTGTTATCTTGTAAGTGATTTTGTTGAAATTTTTTCATGAATAATGTCTAATGTGTGGAATTATTGCAACTAGCTAGTTCTTTTATGCCCTAATTTATTGAAAATCATTGTGAAGATTGTTAGATTGTGAAATTGCACATGTTACTCATTGAATAACAAGTAGATGAATGTTCCTAGTGGATTGAAACTTGTTTTTCTTCCATAAAAGTCCATAGATCTTGGGTGGGTAATTGTTGAAAAGTAGGTGCTAGGGCATTGCTTTTTAGCCTCCTTGAGGAAGGATTTAGCGAAATTTCGAATCACATAGACTCCATAGCCCAAGGGTAAGGCATTGGTCCAAGAAAATTTGGTGATCACCCTTACTTTCCTTCTCTTTTTCTCCTCCAAATTTTTCGGCCTCCCATCCCTAGATGACCAACTAGGGCTGCCTGTGAATTGCATTAGGGGAATGATCTTTCAAATATCTGCGCTGGTGTCTCCTCTAGTGGCCCTCCAAGTTTGGAGCAATTCCCATGGTTGGTTTGTGAGAAAACTCAAGCCCTAGCTCGGACTTCGAAAGCCTTTCTTGAACGTCATAGGCTGAGAGGTCTTCTTGAGGGTCTTTTGCACATAAACTCTAAGAAATTAATCATTTCTTGACCCTTTCTCTACCCTTGCTTGACCTAGTGATCATATTGGAGGATTTCCTCCCATGATTACTCAAAAACCCTAGGTCTCGCTTGGATTTCTTTCTAGGTTTCTCCAATGGAGCGAAAACCCTATTTTGAAGAAGAATCATCTTGCAAAGCCCCTAGAGAGGTATTGCCTCACCTTGGAAGTCTTGATCCTAGACATACTCATTATCATTGAATATTCATAATTCTAGGTCTTGACTCTCCTCTTAGGTCTTTCTTGGAGAGCCTTTTCCTCATTAAGCCATAATTGAGCCTCTCCTTCGAATGAGCCTTGGGAATTGTTTCATACCCTATCATTGGTCCCATCATTACAAGTGATTTCCTCCATACTGGGATTCCTCCCATCGGTGAAAGTCTGTGAAGAGCAGGGGACACTGATTGAGGTGACAATGGGTCTTTGTCCCATTGTTGTCACTTGGTCTTGTAGTTGTCCCTCAGGTACCCCTCCTAGGACCCCTACTAGATTGTGTGGCAACAAGACCTAAGTAAGATCAAGTGTTTTGCATGCCATCAGCTAGGACACTTTGCCAGCTAGTGCCCTAACAAGAAGAAGGGCGAACAAAAGAAGCAGGCTGCTACTACTGCAGAAGTGGACAAGTTTGTAGCAAAGTTTGAGAATGAGTTTTCACTCATTGCTCGTCTCTCAAGCTCAGTTACCACCAGTGTTTGGTACATTGTTAGTAGGGCTTCTTCCTGTTACCCACCAAAAGTGGGTGACCCCATAGGAGAATATTTCTCCTAGATATCTCTTCAGTCGGTAGCTAGTAGCCTGTGATAGCCATCGATGTAGCCAATATATTGTGCCATCTGATATCTGATCCCTGCATCAGTCATATGTCCCCTTGTCCATTTGTCTAGAGCATATGTTCGAAGGTGGGCAATCCAACCCAAAAGGTATGTTTTTCGTTGTGCAATCGGGTGCTTATGCTTGTTTTTCCTTGGGCATTTTGGGCATGGATTTTGACCATGGTTTTGTTCCCTCACCTTAAATGGGGGGTTAATCCTCAATCTTGGTCTCGTGGGATCTCCCCTATTGGCCTATGGCTTTAGGAAGGGCACTACTCGGGAAACCCCAATTTTGGTAGCGTGGCCCCGTTTTCCCATTCCACATTTTTCGCTCCCCTTCGCACATTACAAGCCCTATTTCATCATTTTCCTTCTTTGGGTCCATGTTGAAGTTGTAACTAGTGTTGATCTTCATAATGTAATGTAAAACAATCATTGATGTATTTAATATTCATTATTTTATTTATTTTGGTCAAAGCATGTTCTTCATGTTTATAGAGTTAAAAAGAGTAAAACATAATTTATTATGAATCAAAGAAAAATGTACTTGAGTCATGTTGCATTTGGACATTTGTAAGAAAAGAATTTTGAATTTTATGTTGAGTCAATAAGTCCAAAAAATGTCAAGTCGACCCTCCTTGGAACAAGTCGGCCTGGGCCTCCAAGAGACATATGTTCGACCTCCTAGACAACTATATATAAGAAGCAAGCTTGATCCTCTTGGAGATCATCCAATCACACACACAAGATGTACATTTGAACCGTGCGAAGGAGGACAAGAAGCAGAAGTAAAAGGAGAGCGAAATGAAGTCAAAGAAGAGAAGAATATTTTTGCTTGATTGAATTTCAGACTTGAAGGTCGAATTTTTCTGTGCTATTGTGGGCTCGAAATTTCAGGAGTTGACCAAATTTGGGATAGTTTGACCATCGTTGACTTTGACATTGGAGGTGACTTGGAGGAGGGTTTGACTTGGCATTTTTGGTGGCAGTTTTGGTCTTGGTCTTGGATATCTCATTTTGATTTGATTCTATAAGAAAAGGATTGTTGGGTTCCCCCTTGTGGGGTTTTGCCCTATAGCTTGTGTCTCTTGTCTCTTTGCTTTCTTGAAAGACTGAAAATTTGTATAATTTCTTGATGAAGAACTTAAAAAGTAATAAGAAGACATTAAACATTCACAAGTAATTATCAAGACATAGAAACCAAGCCTAACCTCACTACACTTGATTTCTCAACATTGTATCAGAGCTAAGGAAGATCAAAGAAGCAATTGGATTCTGCCTCATAAAAGAGGTCAAATCTCTCTCTGGGCTATGACATAATTCTAATGCGAATTTTAGAGGCACCTTCTCCTATGGTGATGCAAGTCTCAAAAGCACAAAAGTCATAATTAATCTCTGCTAGCCTTCGCTCAAGTGGTTAAGAAGGCCGAAGTTTGCATTTCATATTTTCTAAGATTTATATAAATCTTTTGTGGAGTGCAAGGTCCCTAATGTACTATGGTATGCAAAATTTCTATGAAACTATGGCACTGTACTTTTACAGTATGCGAGTTTCTTAAAATATCTTTCTTATGACATCATGTGGACAAGCCCGAGACAAAATTTATGCGAGCGATTAGTGCTTAGTGAAGAGTTGATTTGACACTTAGGCAATAGGTCTACAGTGTGTACTTGTGGCTTTATGCCCCTGCAACTTGAATCGAGTCCCATGTCACTTCTCTGAGGTTCATGCTGTTAATTTGGTAGCTCAGGGATAAATTCCTTCCATTGGAGAGCCTTCTTCATCCAGAGAAGCTGCTACTATCCCTTGGAAGAATTTAATTTGGTCAAGGAAAAATGTAATTTTTATGGTGAAACCCACATGTGCACAAATGTACAAGTCAGCCTGAGCAAGCTAATTCGACCCCTTGAGACACATATAAATAGACCATTTGTCACAACACTTTGGAGCATCATAACAAGCATCTCTCTTCTCTTGATTGGTTCGACTTGATTTGAAATTACAGGGGTCCGAGCTCACACATGCGAAGAGGAAGAAGACATTTCTGTGCTGCGTTGACTTTTTTGTTTAGGGCATCTTTGACAACCGTTGACTTTTGGGATTTTGGGCATGGTTTGACTTGTTGGTTTTGGGATTTTGAATCTGTCTTGAAGGCTGAATTCAAAGGCAAGGAGAACAAACTTTTTTGGGTACTTTGACCTTGTTTGACTGCAGATCTGAAGCTCCCATTTGACTGTAGGGTTGACCTTGATGTTGACCAATTTTTGAGGCACATTTTAGGACTATTTTGACCATGTTTGACTGAGCCAAAGAGGCCAAGTTTTCTGCTACCAAGACCAAATATTTTGGAGGCACTTTGATTGCTGAACGTTCACTGCTTAGGGCATCTTTGATTGCTGTTGACTGTTGTTGACTTTGACCAGAAATTGCATACTTTGAATTTGGATGAGATTTGACTTTTGGGCTCATCTCTCATTGGATATTGGTTAGTTGAATTGGATAGTCAAAGTTTTTGACCTTTGACTCATTATTGATGAATTGGAACATTGTATCTCTCTGCTGAACATTTGATGATAATCTAATAAACGAAGAATTTTGAAAGGGTTTTCCCCCTTGTGGGGTTTTTCCCTGGTCTTTAACCAAATACTGTCTCTCTTGTTCTTGGTTGTCTTCTATTGTGCATTGGATTTACTGTTGTGTCTACAATTTCTTATTGTTACTGTAAGATTGAATTATATTGGATAAATTGCTTGCTAATTGAAGAAAAATTGGAATAAGTGATTGTGCTGAGCATAGAATAGTGGAAAATTAACATGGTGTAACAACTCTGGTGAAAATTCCATGTAATAAAAGTTGATAAAGGCAAAAATACTAATCAAGGTTGATGGGACACTTATTCCAAGCTAAATGTTGGGCAAGACATCCTAGTGGGTGTTCATTTGGTTTATTATGGTTAAGGAAATTGGCAAAGGCAATGGCGAAGACTTTGGAAAGGCAAAATGGCATTTTTGGCACATTTATTTTTGAAAATAATGGAAATTAGGAGAAAAGGAAGGTGAAAGGTCGCATGTTGCATGTGAGGAGGAAAATGAAGGAAAATAATGGAAAATGAAGAAAATAGAGGCCTAATTGATAAAAAAGCTTCTGAGAATCAGTTGGTACTTTTTGTCAATTCAGTTTTGGAGCTCTCTCATTATTCTCTCTCTCTCTCAGTCTTGGACATTGAGTTTTCTTGGAGCACTTTGGCATTGGATCAAAAAAGGTAAAGAAGGCAAGAGGAAGGAAGGAGCAAGCAAGGAAGAGTAGGATCAAGCAGTTACAACATGATTCTTTGCAGGTATCAGTTTACATGTGTGTTTTCCTTGCTAGATTTGGCATGCATGGTATTGCATGTGGTGGTTCTTTGTTGTTATGGCATGGTTTTTGCCAAGCATGATAGTGTTTTCAGCCTAGCCTTGCTATTTCCGGATAGCCATGGTGTGATGGGGTTCTCATGTTTTGGTTGAGCTGGATTGCCAGATGGATTCAAAATTGAGTGAGGTGGATCTCTGAATAATGGAACACATGGCCTAGTAATCCTTGAACCAGATTGTGGGTTGCGATAAAGCTGGATTTTGTGTTGCCTTAGTGGGCCTAGGAATCCTCGACTGGTGAATGGCGGGATATACGGTAAAGCCTAGAGGTGGTTGCCCTTGATTAGGCCTAGGAATCCTTGCTGGTGAATGGCGGGATATACGGTAAAGCCTAGAGGGTGGTGTCTCGGTTTAGGGCCTAGTGATCCTTGGATCGGATTGTGGATTACAGTAAAGCTTGAGAGACTAGGAGACAGGAAAATTCCTCACGGTGTAGGTGGAGAAATCCGATGGCATCCATGCTTGTTTTGGCCTAGTGATCGGGTGGAGATCATGGTAAAGCCTATTATTACATGTTTATTGTGTTGGCCTAGTGATCCGGGATGGATTACGGTAAAGCTTGGTTTCTATTGATGAGGGTGAGGTGGTTTAGCCTTGGGATGCCCTGGTTGGTTCTTTTGGTTTTAGTCCTGTTATCGCACAGATTGTCACGACAACGCTCAGACCGGGGGCTGTCACCCTGATCCCCGATCTCTCCGTTTAAGCCTATCTCCCGCGGCTAAGGGGGATAGACCCTATGGGATAATGAATGACCAACTGGGGACCAGTTGGGTTGGGAGACACGAGGGGAAACAAGCACTAAATTGATTTTATTAAGCTAATAGACCAGTGCCTTATAGAGTTAATGACTGAATGATTATTTACCAAATGCTTGCAGAAATATGAGTTCATTAACAATTAAATAACTCAAACAAAAGTTAACCTTTTGCCAAATGCGAGATAATCAATAAATGCTCAATGGCTCAAAATATTCTAGCAAATAAAATTTCGAAAGATAAAGTGCTTTAAACAACCACGTAAAATGCTAACCAGAGATTACGTTCATGTAAGCTAATCTTTAAATGATCATTCAAGCATGTTTAACCATATGAAAATGATACATATTAATCATACATCAAAATTTTAGCCTCAACAGAAAAGATATATCGCAAACATAACAAATCCCTGAGCCAAGACTGAAACTGGCAAAAATTTTCCAAAATATTTTTATTTTTTCAAATAAAACAAGACTAAAGACTAAGTAAATGAAACTTTAAATCCAAAATTTAAATTTAAAATAAAAGGAAACCTTTTATTTTTTTATTTTTATTTTTTATCTTTTATTTTAAAGTAAAATGAAACTTAACTAAACTATAACAAAAATAAAAATTAAATCTAAATCCTAAAACTCTAATCTAACACCAAATCTATATAAGAAAATGATATTTTTTTTTTATTTTTATTTTTTTATTTTATTATTATTATTATTATTATTTTTTTTTTTTTTTAATTTAAATGAAACTAAAACTTTAACAAAAAAAAATTGTCAAGTGCTAAACCGTAAAACTAAACTAAAACAGCATACATAGGAACTTAGAAGGAAAATCGATTTTTTTTTAGAATTAAAATCTAAACAAAAGCTAAATCTAAAATGAAAACAGAAATTTAGAATGAAATGGAGTTGCCCATCTTCAGGGTAGCGCGCGGCGTGCTACGCGTTGGGGAGGAAAACTTGTTTTTTGCCCAAAAAAAATCACAAATGACCAAAAATGCTCAAATTTTTTTGAAATTTGTGCTGGAGGTAAGTCATTTAGCACCATGCTCCTTCAAGGAAGCCTCAGCCAAGATGTGGAGGGGATCGGGCCTTTTTCTTCGTTTTAGTGCCTTGGCCAACCGTCCTTTGAGCACCTTCATTTTTGCTTTACATACGTGCATCCGAGCCCAATAATTATTCTTCATGTTCTGGAGCATGTCCTTATCTTTGTTAGCCTTGGCCAACAACCTCTCCAAATGAGCATTGACCCGGAGAAGCATAGCCTCTCGCTCAAGGGGTACCAAATCACCGGGTCTCTTGCGAGCCAAGTTGCGGTCTTCATGGATCCTCCGCAACTCATCGAGAGTGTGCTCATCCTCTAATTGCTTGTTGCGCTGCTCTAAATATGTGATTGTCCAATTTGCCATCTCCAATTTTTGCTGCAACAAGTCATTTTCAGCCTCCCGTTGCTGAATGATCTTCTTAAGCTCCGAGCTAGGAGAATGGGTGTCAAGATCAATGATGTCAATATCTGGATCACCTGACAATCCCTCCTCAATCATGGGCTGCTTGCCCTTCTCTGATACCTGTGCTGCTGTTGGAAACGAGGCCCCTTCCACCTGCTGTGGAGATAACACTCGCGGTGCTGATGAAGAAGGCGAGACCCCTTCCACCTGATGTGGAGAAAATACTCGCCGAGCTGATGCAAATAAGGCCCTGTGGCCTCTCTGATATGTGATGAATGAAGGGGAGCTGACATGTCTGGGCTCAGGGATGTCATACTGCTGTGAAGGTCCTCCCTCCTCATGAACAACCTCAGGGTGTGGTGGTGGCGCTGTGAAGAAATCTCGAGAGATGAAATCCTCCCATGGGATACCTTGCTGGGCCAACTGATGCATGACCACAATCTTGATCAAAGCATAATGGTAGATGCTCCTGTGTTGCTGTGCTGGGCTCTTTCTCTGCACCAAGGGCACCATCCTCTCAATATTCCAGCACATGAAGAAAGGAATGTTCATCATCCGTACTCGTGTGAAATGCATCAACAAGCGGATATGATACGAATACAAACGTGAAAATCTGCCCTCACAGGTGAAATAGCGAATGATGAGCCTCATCAAGGGCGCATACTCATCCCTCAAGAATCTGAAAGGAAACACACCAGTTAGGTGCCTCATATATACAGGTTTAATGTAGGGCTCATTCTGGAATCTGTCCAACAGCTGGCACTTGTTCCACTCTTCTCCAACATTGGGTATCCCTGTTGCTTGAGCAACAACCTCAGGTGACAATGTAAAATCCACCCCTGCAAGATTCACATGCCCATTGTGCAAATGCAAAACAAACAAGTGGACCAATTCCCTGTGGTGTTGAATTTGGGAAATTCTCTCGCAATATCCATAGCATGATTGATGACGGAAACATGTGACTGCAAGTGGACAAGCTTGCAAATAGGCCAAAGAGGTGGGCTCCTCTCTCACATGTTGACCACCCTTACCACCCCTGTGAGGCCTCCTTGGCACCTCAACCTCCGGTGTTGACTCACGGTCATCACTTTGCTCATAATCTGTTTCGGTTTCTGACATGGTTTCAAGAGCAAAATGGCTGAAATGTACTGCTGCTTCTGCACAAATGACCTGCTGTTTTGACTGTTTGAATGCTGCTCCAAGGGGACAAAAAACACAAGGGAGATGTTAGGGAGGGGGACTTTTGAGGGGATTTAGGGAAAATATATAAAAAAGGGAATTTAGGGAAAGAATTACGACACATACATCATCACATAATCATAATTTGTAGGGGTTTGATAGGAGGTAGGATTTAGGGAGATTTTATTGAATTTTAGGGATAGGGGTAGGGTTTTAGGGCTTTTGATATTTTTTTTTTTTTTAGGGAGATTAGGTGAAAATGACAAGGGAGGGGATAATGGGAATGTGGGGAAATGAGGGAGTGAAAAAGGATGACCTTGGGCAGCAAATGTAAAACCCTAGCTCACATGCATTCGAATTTTTTTTTAAAACATAATACATATGAATTTTCCATTTCAACTTGATGGCATTTGACACATTTTCACGCTCATGTTATCTTTACAAAGCAAGAACTTCAATGATTTGAGGCCTACCTGAAGAAATTGAGGAGGAAGAAGTCGATTTGTGGCTCACTGGCAAATTTCTGAAGGTGGAAACCCAACGCGTAGCGCGCGGGCTCTGGAGCGTAGCGCGCACCCAACGCATAGCGCCCGACCAATTTTTGCACTGCAGAGACTGCCCTGACGCGTAGCGCGCGCCCAACGCGTAGCGCGCAGTTGCAGTCACCAAATTCGCCCAGTTTCACACTAAATCGCCTTTCACACTTGCTCTTGGAGTCTTGGAGGCAAAAGAATTACAAAATGAGGAGAGAGGGGCTTTTATAAGCTTGATTTAAATTTATTTCCCCTCAAACCCACTTTATAATGTTTATGCAATGACACTTTTTAAAACTAATTGCTGCTGACTTGTGGTTTCCTTTTGTCATGAAATTGGTTGAAATGATGCTTTTTCTTGAAAATTTTTGCAGGAATAGCTTCTGAGGAGTCTTGGCAAAGGAGACCAAGGCCGCATGCCGACTTCTGAAGAATTTGAATTTTTTACAAATTTTTACAAAAATGAGAAAATGACCTTGCCTTCAAAAACAGGGTTTTTGAACTCAAGGTAGAAATTAGCTATACAATATGAAATCCTTTGAAATGATGCTTTGATGAACATCCCTCTGGCCTGCTGGGCATTTATTGACCTCAAAAGACATGACCTCAAAAGACAAAATTGGACTAAACCCTAGACCTAGGACCTTGATTTCAAGACAAGACCAATGACCCTGTAAGGAATTTATTGATTGAAACAAACTTGATCCAGCAATGCCAAGAGGGGAATAAATGACACAAGCTCCTCCATCAGGGTTATGGCATGCCTAATGGAATGCAATAAGATGATACTGATGAGACACCTACTTATGCAAATGCAAAGAGCTTTGATCGCTGATGGAGGGCTACTAGACCGACTCTAACAGGCTCAACAATATTCTAGCAAATAAAATTTCGAAAGATAAAGTGCTTTAAACAACCACATAAAATGCTAACCAGAGCTTACGTTCATGTAGCTAATCTCTAAATGATCATTCAAGCATGTTTAACCACATGAAAATGATACATATTAATCATACATCAAAATTTTAGCCTCAACAGAAAAGATATATCGCAAACATAACAAATCCCTGAGCCAAGACTGAAACTGGCAAAAATTTTCCAAAATATTTTTATATTTTCAAATAAAACAAGACTAAAGACTAAGTAAATGAAACTTTAAATCCAAAATTTAAACTAAAATAAAAGGAAACCTTTTATTTTTTATTTTATTTATTTATTTTTATTTTTAATTTAAATGAAACTAAAACTTTAACAAAAAAAATTGTAAAGTGCTAAACCGTAAAACTAAACTAAAACAACATACATAGGAACTTAGAAGGAAAATCGATTTATTTATTTATTAGAATTAAAATCTAAACAAAAGCTAAATCTAAAATGAAAACAAAAATTTAGAATGTAAATATCTAAAATCAAAGAAAAACAAAATCCTAAACTTTAAAATTTATATATGAAACATTTATCTAACCCTAGAACTAAATTATAATCTAAATGTAACAAAATCAAAATCTAAAGTAAAACCTGCAGTTGTATTTACGTTGCACCAAAAAAAACGATTTCTCCCTACGCATATGGAGAAAAGACCTGCGCATAAAAAAAAGAAATTACCTGTCCACGCTCGTACCAAAACGCAGAAACCTAGCTCGTGTATAGAAATTTGTATGCAGTGCAGGTGCAGTCGACGGCAAGGAAGGAAGCTGAAGCGAAGGCCGAAGGGAGGGACGCTGGTTTTCTGCTGCAGGTTTGAGATCGAGGAGCGGATGATATTGCAGGAGTGAGCCACGAAAATGGCAGGTCGGGGATATGGAGAGCTAAGGCAGGCCGAAGGGAGGGACGCTGGTTTTCTGCTGCAGGTTTGAGATCGAGGAGCGGATGATATTGCAGGAGTGAGCCACGAAAATGGCAGGTCGGGGATATGGAGAGATGAGGCAGGATTGACCACGTTTTATTTTTTGTTTTGTTTGCAGGCTTTATATATATATATTTTGCAACTGCAGGTTTGAAATGAGCGTGGGGATGAATGGAGCTGCGGCAAAAAAGAAATGGAAGGAGGAGGGTAGCGATGTGACAATGATCAGCAACGCCATATAGACAGCGTGAAAGGTTTGATGGTGCCAGCAGGTTTGAAAGCCGCAGGAAGAGAAGGAGATGAATTTGTTTTGCAGGTTCTGGAGCAGAAGAGAAACTTGCGTGTGGGAGAAATGCTTGCTCTGCTGTAAGAATGATGGTGAGGATGGCAGCTCAGGAACGAGGGAGAGAAGATAACACGCAGGTTTGATGAGCAGTAATGATTGCGTGGAAGAGAAAATGATTTTGCTGCTGACTGCTCACTTGCAGGCTTGCGTGATTTAGAGAAGTGTGGCTTGGCAGATTGCTGAGAAGGGGGTTTGGCAGCAATTTTTCGAAGATTTTTTCTGCAAAAAATAAAACCCTGGGTTGCAAAAAATAATGCCCCTGCAAGAGATCGTTCTGATGCAATAGCAAGGAGCTGATCAAACCCTTGGAAATCTTCAGAAAGCCCTGCAACCTGTAAATGAAAAGGAAAAACACCCAGAATATATGTATAAAAACCAAAACCCTACAAACCAGCTACAATATTTACAACTTTGTGACTCTACAACAGCCAGATTTGTCAATAACCTTCAATAATATTTTCAGAACTTCAGATTTGCTATGAAATGCTTTAGAAAAACTCTCATGCAACTCAGAAATAAACTCTAAATGATAAACCCAGAATCAAAACTGGCTGGGCTCTACAAGAGAGTGCTTTGCGGGAGTTGGCTGGTTCAGCCGAGAACTTCCCCAAACGCCCACTGATTTTCTCAATAAGGGTTTCCTGCACAACTCACTTCAACCATCAATAAAGAGAGAAAAAACAGTACTAGATCCCAGATGCAATGGAGATACCTGCCATTATTTCAGAAATTCTAATACCATTCAAACCCTAGTAAGTGAACAAGATACCTGTGTTCAACAATACTCTACATCAAGCTATTACTAATGGCTGAAAATAAAATTATGCAGAAAATAAAATAGCTCACAACACTTTCAGGAGAGTAACACCAGCAAGATTTCAACCCCAAAGTCTTTCTTTATTTGCACCAGAAAAAGTTTACAAGAGAGCTTTCTTCAGCACAAGACTCACAGATCGAATCTCATCTCAAATGACCCCTAGCACCCTATTTAAAGGAAAAATTCCCAACAGCTAGTTCGAGTGATCCATGTCAAACTAATCTCGACCGTTGATGAGGATCAAGATTTCTTTTAATCTCATCCGTCGAATTTTTAAATGCATTTTAATATATTAAAAAATTAAAATTCTGCATTTATTTACTCAAAAATTTGACTTATTATTATTTTATTATTTTTTAAAGTTTATTTTATTTTTTAATTTTTTAATTATTATTATTATTATTATTTTTAAATTTAAAATATTATTATAATTTTTATTTATTTATTTAATTTTTTATATTTTTATATTTTTTATTTTTTTAATATATATATATATATATATATTTTAAAATTATTTATATCTTTTATTTTTTTATTTTTTCAATTTTTAATTTTTATTTTTAAATGGATCCTCGAACTTAGCCTTTGGAAAAATCACCTAGGACCTAGGACTTAGGACCTATGAGGGGATTAAAACATTTTCTAACCCTCAAGACACTTTACATCATGACTTTTACAATTTTACATCTCAAAGGGGGAAAACCCATTTGACATAGACCCTCATAGACCACCCAGTTCTGCGACCAAATATAATCTAGCAGATTAACACACTAGGATTCCTCTAAGATTCTAATGACAAAATTCATTCCGACTTTGGGGTTAGGTTGAAGGAAAACTCTGCCGATCATGGATCGGTGAGACAAAAAACCTTCCGGAACGTAGATTATCACTAGAAAATTAGGTCCACCTAGGCAATTTACATACATGACTCAGATCTGCTAAGATTATTTACAATTTACACATGCAGACTGGGTTTACAAAACAATATGATCGAGCTGATGATGACTGTTGAGTGGCACAAACACGTCGATCAAGCGCTATCCCTTTTGCGAAAAAGGGGGTGTACTGCTATGGGCAGTTGACACGTAGTGGTCAACAAGTCCCACATTCATGCTTCGAATATGGCACAGGGGTGAATGACTGAAGAGAGAATTGGCTCAACCATTCTATGGTTGGGTGGAACGTGGTAGTCCCATCCTAGGTTGGATTTTGCATTCATTAATAAGAGGTTCTCTCCTTGATATCTTATGTATAAATGTACTGGTTTATATGTGGATTTTATGGCTAATGTATCCTTGATATTTCTGTTGTTATTATGTTGGTTATAAGCATGTATTATGACAACGATGATGTATGGCTTTCCTCATGTTTTGATTTGTAAATGAATGAACAATGTATCTATGACCTAATAGATGATAATGCAACTAATGATATAAAGGAACAATGCTTCTTAGCGATTCTCAGATAAGTATGAAACCCCTATGCTTAAATATGTTGTTTACACCTGTAGATTACATATTTGTGATATGTTTGACGAAATGCCTGTCATGGCTAGTAGGGGTCCAGTCAAACCCTTGTTCAAGTAATTACATTGTTATCATCATTCCCTTGTTAACTTTCTCTTCTAAAAGTGTCATTTAGTTCTGGGTAGTGACCTGGGCTTTAGGCTTGAAAAAGTGGCTCAAATCTCGAGGACACTGGCACAACACTTAGCAAAATAGTCCCTGGATGTTGACATACCATGCCGTGGGAGCGTCCAGAGCCTTTTGGATGCATGCATGCCCATATCATGGTAGCGTTCAGGGGTTAATTGGTCTAAAAGCTTAGTGGGACCCAGGGGCTGGTTACTTGAGAGGTTGGGGATGGTTCTTGGGACTCCTATTGCTGATGTGGAAGGTCTTTGTAGTGTGTTTCCATAGATTCCACTTCCTTAAGGTCACCTAGAAGGTTGAAACTCATCATAGTAGCCTCTCGTTACATGTTTACCCTGGTTGGCCGGTTACTTGGGTAGATGTGGGAGGAGGGTGTTACAGAGTGGTATCAGAGCATGGTTCACCCCTTGGACTGAATGGGCGGTGTGTGTTGGTCATGCATTCATGTCGGTTGCATGTGTGTTAATCATCCTTGTGGTCTATGTGCTTGTTGCATATGCATGGTGTCAGCCATGGTTGTAGTGATGTCGCCATGTGAAGGAGGATGTTGTTGTTGTGAAGTGTGTCACCATGAGTGTATGATTGGTTACATGTTGTTTATGCTTGTATATCGTCAGTGTACATTGGTATGGTTGTTGTTGTCATGCATGAGGTCATGGTATGTGTAGTTGATATGGTCATGCATTGATGATTGAACTCTAGCTAGAATGATGGTTATATGGTTATGTGCTTATGTGTTATATGTATATACGCTGTCATGATTATGTTATACATGTATTACGCTGATTGGGATGATCTTGCAGAAGAGATATCCTCCCCGAATTATGCTAAGGTACATTGGTTTATTGTGATTTGGTTTAGTTGACATAGTATGCTTTGCAGGAAAGAGATCAAAATGACTAGCAAGATGGTAGACTACAAAGAGTCTCCCTATGAATCAGATGAACAGCGTGGTATTGGATACTCTTCAGAGTTAGCAGACACATTGAGAAGCTTGAAGGAAGAAATAAGGAGTTGTAAGACGGACAATGACAAAATCATGCATGCACAAGAGAAACAAGCATAGGTTAATGCAATACTCCTTCAGAGTTTGTCAGAATTGCAATGATAGGGGCCACTTTAGATCAGTCATGAATAGGACAAAACTAATGGGGCATATCGTAGTAGGTCTCATGGTGGTCACAGGTCAGATAAAGATGATACGGTTAGAGATGGCAGGTTGTTGGATACTCCAGTTAGGAGAGGTGATGGATACATGTATTATTCTAGTTCTGGTTCTAATAGGCATCATCATCGTCATCGTTATCATCCTTACAGGAGAAGTGATAGGGGATACTTGCTAGATGAGCTTAAGAAAGAAAAACCCTCTTCTTTTGATGTAGACTTGAAGAAACCAAAAGATGCAGAGACTTGGATACTTGGGATGAACAAGTTTTTTGAGTTGCACGAGCACACAGAAAACATGAAGCTAGAAATGATATCTTCAGCCTAAAAGGTAAAGTAGATATCTGGTGGGGAGATGTGAAGTGGGTCAGAGACATCCGGACAGAGGACTTGAGTTGGCATGAGTTCAAGAGGCTTTTAAGGAAGAAGTACTTGTCAGAAAGGTACTACAACAATAAGGCCAAAGAATTCTATGAGCTAAAGATGGGATCAATGACAGATGAAGAGTACACGACTAAATTCTTGGAGCTATTGAGGTATGTATCGTATCTTAAAGATGAGAAGGCTAAAGTTCAACGATTTGTCAGTGGTTTGCCATTAGCATTTAGAGATTAGATTGAGTATGATGAACCTCGGTCACTTGAGGAAGTTATTGGGAAATTGAAGCATTGCTATGAACAGTCAAAACATAAGAATGAATCTCAGCAAGGATGGAAAGGGAAGGATACGGATAAAGGTAAGGGTAAATGACAGCTAAAAAGAACAAGGCCTCATAATGCAGAAGATAAAGAAAACGTGGCACCACAAAAGAAGTTCAATGCAACTAGACAAGGACATGGGTCACAACAACAACATAGAGGTGATGGTACTAGACGGTTGGAGCATTGGACATGCAGTAAGGAACACCTTAAGAGATTGCCCACAAAATTAGGGTGGTAGGTCTTGTTGGAAATGTAACTAGGTTCGGTCTTCATTTAATGTATTTGAGTCATCTTGTAATGTACTTGTCAAAAGAATAAAGAAAAGAATTATTATTATTGTTGACACCTAATCCTCAACAGATGGGTGAACTGGACAGTCATCAAGAAGATGAACTGATCCGTCATATTTATGTATATAAATGTTAGTTAGCTAATGAATAAATTAATCTCAGTTTTCTTCCGCTCATTCATTCTGGAGTTACCCTGGCCTGACATGGTATCAGAGCTCAGGTCCCAGTTCCTAAAATAGCTGTAACTCCTGCCTCCGCCAACACTTTGTCCTCTGTCCTCTGCGTGATTCCCTGCGCCCTCTGTCCTGAGACTGAGCGCCTCTGTCCTGAAGACTGCGCACTATACATCCGTTGAAGCGTCACTGCATTGGTAACGCCCTTCCCTCTTCCCTCACATCGACTGGAATCATTCGAAACCCTAGCATTCTAGAGGTTGTAGCTCTGCGACCAATGTTCTTCAACATGGAAGACGGGTTACATGCATCTGTATGTTTTTGCTCAGCCGAGAGATGACAAAGAAGGTGAACACACAGTCCCTGCTCCTGGTCGGAATTCCAAATTAACGAACAGTGAGTTTTCTGAAAGCTCTCCCTGCTTAACGAGGATTGAGCTTCTCCTGAATAGCAACTCAGGTTCTTGGAGGGTTAAAGCGTATATTTCTGCTTACAACTTTCCTTCATAGTCCTTTATGTTATATAGTTACTGGCGGGAGAATGCAAAATTATATTATGTGTTTAATTAAAATGCCTGCCGCCGAGATCCTTTCAGTTATTTAGTAGATGTAGAATTGGGTATTGACTGTAGACTGGTTGTCCTCCATCGCCTTGTAACCGTGGAAGCTGGGTATTACGCAGTTTTATGTGATAGTATTCGTATATTGAAATTTTGATACAATCCATCATCGTTTATACGAGCCTCGTTATGGTATTGCGCAGTTTTATGCTGCCTGAGCGTTTGAATATACGGTGTGTATCTGCTCCACATTTATTTCCCATGTAAAATATACCTCTCCGCTCCTCCGCCTACTGCCAAACCAATGGCGGATACTTAGCGGTTGGGGGTTTGACCGAGGTGAGCCTCCGCTATTTGCTTGAAAATTTTGGCATCTCCGACTTCTTTCTTATACATTGGCTTGCCACATTGCTCCTTTTTGGGTTCTGTAAAATGCTAGTGGACTGCGGATTTCTTTAGGTTGGGTGTTCGAATTCCGGCAGTTTGACCGAGTGTTTTATATCAAAGCATCTGTATTATTGCATGATATATTGATATATATTGAAGTGATCCTTGAGAATTTTTTTTTTCTCTCAAAACATAGTAATATTGCAGTGATATAAGAAATGCTGATATAAGAAATGCTGATGCAAATGTTAGAAGAAAATAAAGTGCATAAGGCTGTGGCATAAGGATTTTTTTTTCAGCAGAAGTTTTTTTATCAACAGAAGTTTTTTAGCAGAGATATTTTTTTACAGAATGCATTCAATCATTTCTATGGTAGGAATAGTTCTCACTGGCAAGGAGAACTATTCAGAATGGTCTCGGATGGTAAAACACACCCTCATCTACAATGAGCTGTGGAAAGGAGTGTGTGTCGGAGAAGAAGACAAAGACCCTGTGCAGCCTACATCAGATAAAGAACTTGTCATTTGGGAAAACAAGAACAGCAAAGCCTATGCATTGATCGCAACATCTGTAAATGAAGAAGTAAGTCGTCATATTTCATCCTATTCCACTGCCTTTGAAGCTTTACAAAAGCTGAAAGAACTCTATGATACACATTCTGCACTAGAAGTTGTTCAGCTCATGATTAAAATCTTCACCCTTGAATTGAAAAATAATGATCCTCTTGCTCTTGCATCTGAAATAAAGTCTATAATGCATGATATTAAATCCACTAAGGTTGAGCTGGATATCTCTCTTATTGCCTTTCTCAAAGCACTCTATCCTACCTACTCCAATTATCTTGATTCTTTACAAGCAAATGGAAATCTTAAAGATATAACCTTTGACTCTCTTGTGAAAAAGTTTGCTGAAAGAGAGAAAGCCTTTGGAAAGAAAACAGTCCCTGAATCTTCTGAAGAGACTGTTTGCCTTGCTCATAAAGAAAAGCATCCTGCTCAAGATTCTACAAGAGGAAGAGGTGGACGAAGAGGAAGAGGAAGATACTTCAGAGGCAGGGGGGGTAGACATTCTCAAGCAGAAAAGGCAGATCTGCATTGCATTCGCTGCAAACGAAGAAATGGATCACATGATGCTTCTACATGCAAGCTACCATGGGACAAAATTGAGCAGAGTAGAAATCAGCAGAAAGGTAAAACTGATGACACAGACAAAGGTAAAGCACCTGAATCCGCTCACTATATTGAGGCACAATGTAACATTGGAGTAAATGAAGATTTGTTTAATGCTTCACTTGCTTCTTCGAAAAATGACTGGTTGCTTGATTCAGGAGCAACCTGTCATATGACTCATAGGAAAGATTTTTTTGAAGATTTCACTGATAATGTTGATGGAGCAGTATACTTTGCAGATCAGTCAAAAATCAAGCCATCAGGGCTTGGCACAATCAGGCTTAAACTGCCTGGTCTTCCAGACTTTCTTCTGGACCATGTTCTATATCTCCCACAGCTCAAGAGAAACTTGCTGTCCCTGGTCCACATCCGCCAGCAAGGTCACTCCATTCATATGTTTGATGGCAAACTTGAGGTAAGAAAGGCATCTGACCACTCACTTGTCATGAGGGGTATAGAAGAAGAAAGACTTCTTAAACTGCAAGGAACTTCTGCTCATGCACAACATTTCTCATATATTTCTCATCATGAAGAAGGTACACTTCCGTCAAGTTTATTATGGCATGCTAGATTTGGACATTTAAACTATGATAGTCTCCGCTTGTTGAAGAAAAATGGTGTTGCTGGTTTGACTACAATTCCTAGAAAACATAAGCAATGTGATGCTTGCATTCTAGGAAAGCATAGCAAACAGTCTTTTCATGATTCACATTCAAGAGCACATAGGAAGCTTGAACTCATTCATTCAGATTTATGTGGTCCAATGCCTGTTTCTTCTGCAAATGGAAATAAATATATCATGACATTTATTGATGATTACACCAGAATGTGTTGGGTTTATTTATTGAAGAACAAATCTGATGCCTTTCAAACATTCAAGAATTTTCATAAATGGATTGAAAATGATGCACAATCTCATATTGGGTCTATTCGCACTGATAATGGAAAAGAATATACATCAAATGAATTTGAACACTATCTTCGCCAACATGGGATTAAACATCAAACAACTGTGCCTTATAATCCCCAACAGAATGGTGTAGCTGAAAGAATGAACAGAACAATTTTGAATATGGTACGATCCATGCTTTTCTTCAAAAATGTAAAGACAATGTTTTGGGCTGATGCTGTTCTATGTGCTGCATATATAAAGAATAGATGTCCATCTAATGCTATAAGAAACAAGACTCCCTATGAATTGTGGTATGGACATGTTCCTTCGGTAAAACATCTCAGGATCTTTGGTTCCACCTGTTATGCTTTAATACCAAAGGTACATAGAAACAAACTTGGTGCTAGAAGTCGTAAGTGTATCTTCCTGGGGTATTCAAACACATCTAAAGCATACCGCCTCTATGATGAAGTAAATAAAAAGTTTGTTTTATCTAGAGATGTCATTTTTCTTGAATCATCCAAATCTGACAGTGTTGTTGAGCGGCAACTTGATCGCTTGGATAGATTCACAAAACCGAAATCATTTCAAGAGTTTGATAATCAGATTCCACATCTTGAAGGGGGGATTCCTATACTAGATCAACATGTGGAATCTTCTTCTGAAGAACAATCTCCCTTGCATGAAACTCCAACACCGGATGATCCTTTAAGTGATGTAATTGATAGAATTGGGAGACTCAATCTTGATTCAGACCCAACTCAATCAACAGAGCAGCCTGGACCATCTCAGAAAGGTCCCCCAAAGTGGCTGACAAAGACACTTGAAAGTGTTCATCCTGATGAAATTGGAAAAACAGGAACCAGAAATACAAACCGACAAGATGGAGGTGATGTAGATAACTCTAATTCACTTGTTGATATGGATGTTACTTATGATTGTGAATTGAACTTGTCTACAGATTTTGGACCAACTTCCTTCAAAGAAGCTGCTTCTCATGATGAATGGAAAGAAGCGATGCAGAAGGAGTATGATGCCCTCATAAAGAATGGCACTTGGAAGCTGGTTGATCCTCCAGTTGGAACCAAACCAATTGGCTGCAAGTGGGTCTACAAGAACAAGTACAAAGCTGATGGCTCACTTGACAAGCACAAAGCTAGGCTTGTGGCAAAAGGTTTTGCACAGAAGGAAGGGGTCGATTATGAGGAAACTTTTGCCCCCACAGCAAAATGGGCCACCATCCGGACACTCTTTGCACTAGCTGCTCAGAACGGTTGGAAAGTCCATCAAATGGATGTAAAAACTGCATTCTTGAATGGAGATCTAAAAGAGAATGTTCTTATGTCCCAGCCTGAAGGATTTGCTGTGAAAGGACATGAACATAAAGTATGCAAACTTGTGAAGTCCTTGTATGGCCTCAAACAAGCACCACGAGCCTGGTATGAAAAACTAACTGAGCATCTTCTGAAACTCAACTTCAATCATTTTGATCTTGATGATGCAACTTTATTTGTCAAGAAAGTTGGCAAAACAGTTGTATATCTTGTGGTATATGTAGATGATCTTTTAATGACAGGGAACAATGAAAGCTATATTGCATCCATAAAGAAAGAATTAGGAAATTTTTTTGAAATGACTGATTTGGGCTATGTTCATTACTATCTTGGCATTGAAGTAACCCAACATCCAAAGTCCATATTTCTTTCTCAAAAGAAATACATTGGAGATTTGTTAAACAGATTTGGCATGACAGAGTGTAATCCTCTTTCTACTCCAATGGAACAAAACTTGAAGCTCACATCTATTGAAGGAAATGAATTTGAGGATGCAACAAAGTATAGACAGCTTGTAGGAAGTCTCATCTACCTCACTACTACCAGACCAGACATTTCATTTGCTGTTGGAATCCTCTCCAGGTTTATGCAAAAGCCTTGTGAGGGACATTGGTTCGCTGCAAAAAGAGTTCTAAGGTACTTGAAGGGAACTCAAGACTTTGGAATCAAGTATACACAGGTGGACGACTTCAACTTGATTGGATACTCTGATTCAGACTTTGATGGAGACAAAGAAACTGGGGTATCTACTTCAGGATATGCTATGAGTCTTGGATCAGGAGCTGTCTCCTGGAGATCACGCAAACAATCAGTACCAGCAGATTCCACAACAGAAGCAGAATATGTGGCAGCAGCTGAAGCAACGAAAGAAATTGTGTGGCTCAGGAAAATTCTTGAAGATTTGCAGGTAAAACAAATACAATCAACTCCACTCATAATTGATAACACCTCTGCAATAAAAGTTGGCCAAGAACCCAAAGTTCCATGATCGTACTAAGCACATCAATACTAAATATCATCTGATCCGACATCATGTTGAGGCCAAAACAATCCATCTCCGTCATTGTTCCACAAACGAGCAAATTGCAGACATCTTCACCAAAGCGCTTGGAAGAGAAAAGCTTGAAAGATTCAGAACGATGCTTGGACTCACCAACATCCCTTCAGATTAAGGGGGGGAATGTTGACACCTAATCCTCAACGGATGGGTGAACTGGACAGTCATCAAGAAGATGAACTGATCCGTCATATTTATGTATATAAATGTTAGTTAGCTAATGAATAAATTAATCTCAGTTTTCTTCCGCTCATTCATTCTGGAGTTACCCTGGCCTGACAATTATTATTATTGTGACTTATTAAAGCATAGGTCTCATGCTTGGGTCACCATGTTTTAGGTCAAAGTCCCCATTGAGGACTTCTAGGATTTATTTTGAGTCAATATAGTCACTGTACTTTTAAAGAGACCCTTCTTGGGCTTTGGAATCATGTAAGTATTGAGTCAAATATGATTTATGTATCCTCCACACCAAGTCGGCTTAGAAGAAATCAAGTCGGCCTCACGTGGAGCCTATAAATACAACCACATCGAATTCATTTGGAACACTCTCTCACAAGAAGTTCGATATCTCTTGTAGCTGGGAAAAGTGCGAAGTCTGTTGCTAGGAAGCCAAAGGAAGTGCGAGCTGGGTGGAGCCTAAGGAGAAGAAGAAAATCAAAATTTTGCTACCTCTCTCTCTCTGTTTCGTGCCCTAGATTGGTAGATCGAAGTCTTCCAAGTTTCACTGTTGCTGGAAGCTTTTTTAGTCGAAGTTGCTGGAAAGGGGTCGAAATTCTGGGAGGCTGACTTGGTGTGGAGGAAAGGTATGGTCTTGGTCTAGGGTGAAGAGTCTCAAAAGAATACTATTGAAAGGAAGAATTTCTTGACTGGGTTTGGAGGGGGGTTTTTGCCCTGGCATAGTGCCTACATTTGGTGTCTATTGTTTTATGTGCTGCTGCTTTATGCTTTGGTAATTGCTTGATGAACTAAAAGAAAGAAGATGTAAATAATCATAATAGCAAGAAACATCACAAGTAATTATCAATAATAAGAAAATCTTTATGCCTTTCTGATTTTCTAACATGGTTTTAGAGCTTTGTTCAAGAAGGAAGAAAAAGGCAGTCTCAAGCACTTGATCAAGGAACCATTCAAAAGGATTATCTCAAGGAAGGAATCTACTTGAATGAACCTCTAACTACGGGTCCTGGAAGAAGAGGATTGACCTAATCCTTAAAAAGAACAAGGTACTAGACTTGGTCAAAGGAAAAGTAAAGAAGCCTACAGAGGATTCCAGTGATGATGACAAAGTGAAATTTAGAGAACTAGAATTCGTGGCCATGACTCTGATGGTAGAAGGGATAAAGAAATGTATGAAGCCTTGTCAAAGTTATTTACTATTAAGAACATTGGTCAAGTAGCAAGTTTGAAGAATGAGCTAAGGACCACAAAGATGACTCAAGAAGACACAGTGGCATCCTTCTTTGTGAAGATAACAAGAATCAAGGATGATCTTTTGGCCATTGATGAAATTGTTCCAGACAAAGAACTCGTGATCACTGCCCTATTAGGATTGCCACCTACTTGGGGTGCATTTGCTGCAAGACTTAATAGTTGGAAGGTAGCTCCAACCTTTGAAGAACTATGGACTGCATGCAGTCAGGAAGAATTAAGGATCTCATTAGTTGCCAATCCTATACATCCTTCAAAAGGTGGTGGCATGTGGCAGATAGGTGAATGAAGTAGGGAATGAGGAAGGGCAACCCTGAGTCACATGCTAGGGTACAAGGGTAGTTGATAAGAGGGAAGTTCACACTTGGGTTTATAATGTATAGGAGGGAGCAATCGTGGTACATGAAGTCCCCTGATCTTGATTTTCCACCCTTCTTTTATGCCTTTTGCCTTTTTTATGTTTTCTTTGATTGACTGCTTGAGGCTCAAAGGGTTAGAGCATGATGTGTAAGATATAACTGTGGAATAAGGTGGGGCGGTTCATCGCCCACCAGGGGTTGGGATAATCATGGGTTCCAATATGATGAAGAAGGCTCATAGAACCTATAGGAACCAGGGTGATGGCCATGATGATGGGGTAGAGCTCATGTATTGGCTTTTGCCCATGTGCTAAATGTTTTTGTCCTGACCATCCTCTACATTTTGTGGTACCTCTCCTGTTAAATATGGCCATATATGCTTTTAACTTTCTTTTGAGCTGCATCAACCTCCGAGCCTCATTCCAGGCCATGACCCAAGGTGTCGGCAAGGGAAAGGGGCAAGCTAACCCCATGTGGACCCAATGGAGGGATGTGGACCCAGGTGGGAAAAATGATGAATGGGGCAATAATGGATGGAAAAAGGGTCAATATATGTGGATGAGGGAGTGGGACCTCGCAACCAAAATTAGGATTTCCCATGAAATGTCATCCCTAAAGCCAAATGGTCAGTAAAAGAGATCCCACAGGGCTAGAATCCAAGGTTAATATCCAAAAGGGGGCTAGGGGACAAGAGCACAGATCTTGCCCATTCTTTTTGCCTAATCCCCCCATTAATATGTGCCTAGAAGTGTCCATGATAAGCCAACCTCAATACTCAATTACCAAATGACAAGGCATACCTTTAGGTTTGGGAGGCTCACCTTCAAACATACGATCATGGCAGATGGGTGAGGGACCACATGGCTGGCTTAGGTGGCAGAGAAGTGGCACAACGAGCTAGTTGGTGGCTGCAAGGGGCTACTGGCTGTCGGCTGAGGGCCATCTTGGAGAAATTTTTTCTCTTAGAGATATCACCCACAAAATGGTGGGTAACAATCATCATGGGCAACCTACTTATGTTTCTCCATTTCATCAGTCTCCCTTTCCTACTAATCATAACCCTGTAGAGGCCATAAAATATGACATAAATGATAAGGACCATAATGGAAATAATATCCCTGAGGTTGCCACCCATCAAAAATTTATGAGCATCATTGACATTTCTATATTTTGGTTAAAAGAGAGGATCTCATGGACTAGATTACATCCTTTTCTTACCTCTTCTCACGTGATCATCCATGTATGGGCATTCTATTTTCCTACCTCCCACCGACCTTATCATCAGTGTGATTCTGTCCACATTCGCTTTATGATTACACTTAGTATTAGTTTTAACCATATGCATGTTAGAATAGGATGTATTGCATGCTGATTTTCGCATTAGAACTAACGTCATATGATATTTCTCATGGTAGATTAGCTCCGTTTAGATTAAAATTTGCACATTTTATTATTTGTTGATTTTACGACCTAACTTTAAGCATGAGTGATCATAAGGCACCGTACAAACATGCTGCCCTGTGGGTTTAGTCTTTGACATGTGTAGGTAACAGGTCTACGGTGACCAAGAGATTGCTGGAGTTCTTGTGACCTCCCATTCGAGCAGCTTTGCTTGCTTTTCGAGAGATCATGTCCTAGTTGGAGCTAGATGTTACCCACCATTTTGTGGGTAACATCCCTAGGAGAATTTTTTTCTCCAAGATGGTCCTCAACCGGCAACCAACAACCCCTTGCAACCACCAATTAGCTCGTTGTGCCATTTCTCCAACACCTGAGCCAGCCATGTGATCCCTCACCCATGTCATGATCATATGTTTGAAGGTGGGCCTCCCAAACGTAAAGGTATGCCTTGTAATTTAGTAATTGAGTATTGTAGTTTACTTAACATGGAAACCTCTGGATATGGATTAATGCGGGGATTCAATGGAAACAATGGGCTAGGTCTGTGCTCCTGTCCCCTAGACTTCTTTTGGATGTTAACCTTGGACCCTTGTCCCGTGGGATCTTTTTTACTAACCTTTCCTACTCGCTCATCCACATATATCACTCCCCTTCCGCTCATTATAACTCCATTCATCATTCCTCCTACCCGGGTCCACATTCCTCCACTAGGTCCACATAGGGTTAGCCTTCCCTTTCCCCTTGCCCACACCTTGGGTCGGGCCTGGAACAATGCCCCAGAGGTTGATGCAGCTGAAAAGAAAATTAAAAGCATAATTGGCCACATTCAATAGGAAAATGTCACAAAATGCAAAAGATGGTCGGGATAAACACACTTAGCACATGGGCAAAGCCAATGCATGAGCTTTACCCCATTCTCATGGCCATCACCTTAGTTCCTATAGGCCCTAGATGAGCCTCTTTTATCATTCGGGAATCCATGATCGTCCAAACCCCTGGTGACCAATGAACCGCCCCACCTCAAAAGGGGTATCTCTTGCTCTTACTCCTTAAGCCTCGAGTAATTAACCAAAGAAAAATCATAAAAGGGAAAAGGCATATGAAGAAGGGTGGAAAAATCAAGGTCGGGGTAAGTCATGTGCCATGATTGCTTCCTCTTATACATTATATACCCAAGTCCGGGCTTCCCCTTTATTAGATACCCTTGCACCTTGGCATGTGATCTAGGTTTGCTCCCTCCATCTCCTACTCCATACCATCACTTTATCACATGCCGCCACCATTTGAAGGATGTACCTTGGACATATCATCCCCTTTAAAAGTAGAAACCACCTAATAGGGCACTTGGTTAACCCCCCTTGGAGTTTGGAGACATTAGCATATGCCAAAGCCCACTATGGAAGGGCATGCCATTATGAAGTTCCCACTTGTTGGCCATGGTTTGTAAGCTCTTTACTCGATTTCTTTAAATGACTTGTTGTACTCGAAGGCAAGGGGACGCATTGGATCTTATGTAGGATTACAAATGGTCTCCATTTTGGGTTTGGTCTCCCTAACCCTTCATAGGGCTACATTGGCACATGCAGGGTGTGTGTAGAGAGCTATGGGCCTTCACAATAGTAGACAACATTCCATGGATCCCCAGAGATGTTCAGGGATTGCTCGAGTTTCATCTATTGGACGAGGAAAATGCATCTGGTTCACCATGCCCAACCGGCCCCACAATTGTATCATGCACTTGGCAGATGACCCAGGGCTTGTATGCTGATGTGGCATCACTTACATCATCATTTGAGCCTTTACAGATGATCTACAGGCATCTTCGATCTACTTGGAGACCCATGAGGTTACTTGTGTACCCCCACACCCATTGGGAGCACCATAGGTTTATTATTTGGAGAACAAGGGGCCAACCCCTTGTCCACTACTTTTGGGAGTCTTATTCATCATTGTGGCACTTATGGAATTCATTAGGCTTCTTAGAAGGCCCAACGACATGTATTATTGATTATTCGACCTCTTGAGAGGCTTATTCTTTTGTTTAAGAGCTAGTTTGGTGGATTGTCACCAAAAGTTTGTTGTTTTGCACATTATTTTATTTTAGGGGCCAATGTTGGCCCAAGTAGCTAAATCGAACTCATTAGAAGTGTATAAATAGAAATGATGAGGATTCATTTTGGCATTATCACTTGGATTGGAATTATAGCTCTCTTGAGAATTTCGCTATCCTTCTTGGAGGACGAATTTTGGAGCATGGAATGAATTTTGATGTTTGGATTGTTTTCTCGTCTTGTAGCTTCTTGATTGGTAAATTCTTGATGGTTGGATATACTCTTAATACATGTAAGTGCAATTTAATCTTATTTTTTTCTTCTATTTTTGTAAGTGCAATCTAATGTTATTTGTTTTTTCTATTTTTGTCATATACATTGTTGTTGGGATTTCGCTATAGTAGGGCTAGTTTATTGCAACCATTTATGCGAAGTTGTGGAAATTCAGTTTCTAGATAGTGATGCTTCATGTATGGGCCATGTATTATGAATGAATGTTCCTAGAGATGCTTCTTCATTGAAATTCATCTTGATAAGCCATCAATCTTGCAAAACAAAGTATAAAGTTCTTGAAGCTGCTTTTGCTGCTGCCCTAATGCTATGCGAAGTTGTCTTTGAGGTCTCCTTGACATAGAAAATTCAATGCCCATGGTCATAACTACTCGACTCCAATTCTCCCCAAAGGATTAGGCACTGGTCCACCATAAGGTGATCACCTTAAACCTATTTTCCTTCACCCCTCTCCTCTTCTTTAGGTCTAGCCCTCTAGGTCACCTAGGGCATCAATTATCTCACAATCTAGCCATCCAAATACTTATTTTTTTTGTCCACAACTGCGCTGGTGTGGCCTCAAGAAGCCCTCCAAATTTCATGAGATTCTGATGGTGGGATCCTGAGATATCGCAAGCCCTAGCTTGAAGACCAATTCTTGCCCTTGGTTTCCCTTAGCCTAGAAACCTCATTGGGATCCTTGCATTGCCTTTCATTGAAAATTTATTTGTTGATCCCTTTCCCCTCCCCAATTAGGTCAAGCATATCATTGGTTGCTAAATCCCATGCCCTTGACCTAACCTCAGGTCCACTTGGTCCTGTGGGGTCCCATGCACTATCAAGGTTAATTCTTAAAGGTCACCTGGAACCCAAGTTTCCACAAGAATTCTAGGGCCTAGGGATCTCCTTTATAAGACACGTACTCAAAACCTAACCCTTGAAATTCTTTCCAAGACCTTCCTTGAGAGCCTTCCATCTTGTCTTCCAAGACAAGCAAGCCACATTTTTGAGCCTCTCTTGTGAATAGGCTTCCAAGATCACCCCTCACTCTATCATTGGTCCATCCATTTAATGATCCTTATCATAAAGAGTCTCCTCCCAACCGTGAAAGTCTATGAAGAGTAGAGAGCCTTAGCTGAGGTGACAGTAGGCTATTGCTCCATTGTTGCTCTTAGCCTAGTAGTAGCCCTTCAAGGATCCCCTTTTAGGATCCCTGCTAGTTTGAGTGGTAACATAACCCATGGAACAAAATTTGAAGCTCACATCAAAACAAGGGAATGAATTTGAGAATGCAACTAACTATAGACAAATTTGTGGGAAGTCTTATCTGCCTTACTACCACTAGACCATATATTTCATTTGTTGTTTGGATTCTTTCCATGTTTATGCAAAAACTTTGTGAAGGACATTGTTTTGTGGGAAAAAAGGGTTTTAAATACTTGAAGGGAACTCAAGGCTTTGGACTCAAGGATTTTAAGGTGGACGGTTTCAACCTGATTGAATATTTTGATTCAAACTTTGACGGGGACAAAGAAAGTGGAGTGTCAACTTCTGGTTATCTCATGATTTTTGGATCAACAATTTTTTCTTGGAGGTCAGGCAAACAATCAGTTTCAGTGGATTTCATAATAGAGACAAAATATGTGGCAACTGCAGAATTAATAAAGGCAATTGTGTGGCTCAGGAAAATACTTGAAGATTTGTAGAAGAAACGAGTGAATTCTACTTCTCTTCTCGTTGACATTACTTTTGCAATCAAGTTGGCAAAGAATTCCTAATTCCATGATTGAACCAAGCACAACAATGCAAAGTACCATCTGATTTGATATGATGTAGAGGCCAAGACTATTCATTTGAGACATTGTCTCACAAATGAGTAAATTACAGACATCTTCACCAAATCACTTGGAAGAGAAAAGTTTGAAAAGTTCAAAATGATGCTTAGACTCACAAACATCCCTTTGAATTAAAGTGGGGGGGGGGAGGGGGAGTGATGTTAGACTCATAATCCTTTGGGATTTATTTTTTTACATAATATGGAGGGAGGTGAAATGAATAGCCTCAAGTAGAGCAACAATTCCTCATGGAGTGTAACATGAATAACCACTTGTTTATGTATATGCAACTTTGAGCTAACGAAATAAACATTAAAATATGGAGTTATTTTGTAGCTTGACAATATTGACATCAATTATACAACTACTTCGACAATCAATGTTTAGAATATAAACTTAAAATTACCGAGGAGATGATCATAATGTTTGGGAAGTATTTATGTACATGTTCTTTGTAAGCGTGTTATTCAATGGAAAACATTCATTAAATATTCATATGATCACATCTGTAAAGACCATCATAAAACAACCCACAATGAGCACTTATAAGACCTTTTAGACGCAAATGTTCAAAGTGTGGGCCCTGTTACCCATCATTTTGTGGGTGACATCCTGAGGAGATTTTTTTTCTCCAAGATGGTCCTTAGTCGGCAGCGAGCAGCCCCTTGTAGCGACCAACTAACTCGTTGTGCCATTTCTTTGTCACTTGAGGCAGCCATAGAGTCCCTCACCCATCTTTCATGATCGTATGTTTGAAGGTGGGCCTCTCGAACCTAAAGGTATGCCTTGTCATTTGGTAACTGATTATTGAAGTTTGCTTATCATGGATACTTCTGGGCATGGATTAATGGGGGGATTCGATGGAAAAATGGGCTAGGTCTATGCTCTTGTCCCTTAGACCTCTTTAACCGTAGACCCTAGTCCCGTGGGATCTCTTTTACTGACCTTTGGGCTTTAGGGATGGTACTACATGGGAAATCCTAATTTTGGTTGCATGGTCCCACTCCCTCATCCACCTATATCACTCCCCTTCCACTCATTATAACCCTATCCATCATTTCTCCCACCTGGGTCCACATTGCTCCATTGGGTCCACAAAGGGTTAGCCTCCGCCCCCTCTTTCCCACACCTTGGGTCGGGCTTGGAATGATGCCCCGAAAGTTGATGCCGCTGAAAAGAAAAGTAAAAGTATAATTGGCCACATTCAACAGGAAGATGTACCACAAAATGCAAAAGATGGTCGGGACAAACACATTTAGCACGTGGGCAAAAGCCAATACATTAGCTCTACCCCATCATCATGGGCATCACCCTGGTTCTTATAGACCCTAGACGAGTCTCCTTTATCATTCAAGAACCCATGATTGTCCCAACCCCTAGTAGGCAATCAACTACCCTACCTTAAAGGGTGTATCCACTGCTATACCTTACACATCATGCTCTTATCCCTTGAGCCCCAAGTAGTTAATTAAAGAAAAATCATAAAAGGCAAAAGGCATATAAAGAAGGGTGGAAAAATCAATTTCGGGGCACCTCATGCACCACGATTGCTCCCTCCTATACATTATATACTCAAGCGTGGGCTTTCCTTTTATTAGCTACCCTTGTACCCCAACATGTGGCCCAGGGCTGCCCCTTTCATTCCCTACTCCATTCATCTCTTTATCACATGCCACCACCCTTTGAAGGATGTACCTTGAACATACTATTCCCTTTAAAAGGAGAAACTGCCTAATAGGATACTTGGTTAATCCCATTTGGAGCTTAGAGACATTAGCACATGCCAAAGCCCACTATGGAAGGGCATGCCATTATGAAGTGCCCAACTGTTGTGCATGGTTTGTAAGCTCTTTAACTCAATTTCCTTTAATAACTTGTTGTATTGGAAGGCTAGGGGACGCATTGGATCTTATGCAGGATTGCAAATGGTCTCCATTTTGGGTTTGGTCTCCCTATACGGGGTCCTAACCCTTCAGAGGGTTATATTGGCACATGTAGGGTGTGTGTTGAGAACCATGAGCCTCCACAGCAGTAGACAACACTCCATGGATCCCTAGAGATGTTTAGACATTGCTCGAGATTCACCTATTTGATGAGGAAGATGCACCTGGTTCACCATGCCTAGCCGGCCCCACAGTTGTACCATGCACTTGGTAGATGACCTAGGACTTGTATGCTGATGTGGCATCACTTATACCATCATCTGAGCCCTTGCAGATGGTCTACATGCATCTTCGACCTATTTGGAGACCCATGAGGTTACTTGTGTGCTCTCACACCCATTGAGAGCACCACAGGTTCATTATTTGGAGAACAAGGGGCCAACCCCTTGTCCACTACTTTTGGGAGTCCTATTCATCATTATGGCACTTATGGACTTCATCAAGCTTCTTAGAAGGCCCAACGACATGTATTGTTGATCATTCGACCTCTTAAGAGGCTTATTCTTTTGTTTATGAGCTAGTTTGGTGGGCTTGTCACCAAAAGTTAGTTATTTTGCACATTATTTTTATTTTAGGGGCTAATGTAGGCCCAAGTAACTAAATCGAACTCATTAGAAGTGTATATATAGAAGTGATGAGGATTTATTTTAGCATCATCACTTAGATTGGATCATTATCTCTTGTGAGATTTTCGCTATTCCTTCTTGGTGGATGGAAATTTGGAGCATGGATGAATTTTGATGTTTGGATATATTCTCTTACATGTAAGTACTAATTTAAATGCTATTTCTTCTTTTACTTTGTCACATGCATTGATGATGAGAATTATGCTATACTAGGGCTAATTGCTGCATGCATTTACTACGAAATTGTGGAATTATGTTTCTATATAACATCTCTCTGTGTATGGGCCGTGTATGTTGAACGAATTTTCCTAGGGATAATTCTATGGTTGAATTTATCTTGATAAGCCATCTCATCTTGCAAAACAAAGTATAAAAGATTTAAGGTCATTCTCCTTCGCCCTAATGCTAATTGAAGTTGTCCTTGAAGCCTCCTTGACCTAGAAACGAAATCCATATTCATTATTCTTCTTGGTTCCAATCTCCCCAAAGGATTAGGCACTGGTCCACCATAAGGTGATCATCCTAAAAACCACTTTTCTTCACCTTCCCTTCTTCTCTCTAGGTCTAGCCACACTGGGTCACCTAGGGCATCATTTTCCTGACAAACTACCCAGAAAAACTTCGATCTCTTGGCCTCTCCTGCGCTGGTGAGTCTCCAAGGTCTCCTCCAAATTTGAGGAAATTCTGACGGTGGGATTGTGAGATATCCCAAGCCCTAGCCTTGAGACTGATTTTCGCTCTAGGTTCCCCTAGGCTAGTACCTCATAGGGATCATTTTGGCACTTTTAAGTGAAAATTCTTTCTTTGATCCCCTTCTCCTCCTCGTTTAGGTCAAAATCATCATTGGTTGCTAAACTCCCTCCTCTTGACCTAGCCTGGGGCCACTTGGTCCCGTGTGGTCCCATATCTTAATCATAGTCAACTCTTCAAAGGCCACTCGGGAAGCTAAGTTCCACAAGTATTTTAGGGATTGGGAAGCTCCTTTGCAAATCACATTCCTTTAACCTAGCCTTAAAATCCCTATCCCCTTATCCTAGAGAACCTTGTACCTTGCTTAAAAAGCAAGCAAGTCCCACTCTTGAATCTCTCCTAGGAAAGGGTCATCGAGATCACTTCACATCCATCTTCGTTGACCTATCTTATATAAGTGATTCTCTATATATTAGTTCTCCTCCCATCGGTGAAAGTCCGTAAAGAGTAGGAAGCTTTAGTTGCAGTGACAGTGGGCTTTAGCTTCATTGTTGCTCTTAACCAAGCAAGTGCCCCTCTAGGATCCTTGCTTGTTTGAGTGGTAACAGACCCTTTTTGGTCCTTTTGTTTGGGTTGGACACTGAGGTAATTATTTTTGTAATAAATTTACATTATAGGTGGTAGGATGAGTGCCTACCTGGTGGGTCTTTTGAATGAATATCCCGGTTCACGTTGGTTGCTATTATTTGTTCTAGGCTTCAAAGTTTTGACATTTGAAGCCCTTTGGGAGTCACATTTCTAGGTTAAACTGCCTCAAAAGCAAAGGTCCACTTCAAGTGCATTAAATTCCAAGAGGTTTCATGGATGAAGTTACGAAGACAATAAACCTCACCAATTGTGCCACAAAACGTAAATTTTTATATAACACTTCACAGTCTTATTTTGTACCAAACACCGCTTGTCTGTCATTTGGTTAATACATTTCTTAAAAATATAATCTGGTAACTTCTTGCGGATGGGAAGCCTATATCATCAATAAATTGTGCATGGTAAGCCAGAGTGCAAAGTGTTGAATTTTGTAGCTTTGGTCGGTCTTCATAATTAATATTTTACTCTTGATGTATCCATAATAAATATAAAGCATGTTCTTCATGCTATTGTCAAAAGAAGAAAATATATGACACATTCTTCATGTCAGTTTTGAAAAGAGAATTTGAATTTTGAAAAATATTTTTTTTGGCTACAAAGAAACCCAATTGGCCCTCCTCCTAGTCAAGTCGGCCCCATTGAAGATGCACCCATTCGGCAAGCTAATCTTCAATTTATATGAAGCATTCGACCTCCTTATCAAGTAAGATTTTCTTTCTTCTGAGGTAGAAAGAAAAGGATGAGTCTGAGGTCAAGAAGAGGATGAAATCTAAGGTATATACAAGACAAATCTGAGGACGAATTGATGACAAGGTGTAGGACTAAACTTCTGAGACAAGGAAGTTGCAGGACCAAATTTCCGAGGCAAGGAAGTTGCAGGACCGAATTTCTGAGGCAAGGAAGTTGCAGGACCGAAATTTCTGAGGCAAGGCAATAGACCTAATTCTTGACAAAGTACAGGACCAAACTTCTAAGATATGGCGGAGCAGTAGGTCCGAGTTTCTTACCCTAGCAGACTGAGTTCAGTGACAAGCTTAAGACTTGACTGGGAGGCAATGGACTAGGTTTGACCAAGTTCATTTTGTTGGTCAATTTAACCTTATGGTTGACTAGATGAATCTAGGTGTGTCTCTTGTTGAACTGAAGAATTTATCTAAGGAAAAGGTTGTTGGATTTTCCCCCCATGTGGGTTTTCCCAGGGTAAATGCGTGTCCTTGATTTGGTTGTCTCTTTATGATCCTAATGTCTATTGTTGAAGATCTTCTGTGCAGTTATTTTATGATGAAATTGAATGAATGGAAGATTAAATCAAGAAATCATAAGAAATAATTATCAGTTTAGAAGGTCTACGAAAAGTCAACATGGTATCAGAGCTATGGTAAAATAACAACCCTGAAGGAGTCATCTTTGTTTCAAGTCATTCTCTAGGGATTGCCATAGAAGCCCTAGTTTAGGAAACACACTTAAAAATGAAGCCGAGTTAACACTGGAAGCTCGGACGAAATCTCTATAAAAGAGAAGCCAAAAAAAAATTGGACTCTGTTTAGGCCGAGTTGAGGAAGAGATGCCACAATGTAATCCGTGTCCTAACAAGGGTCTGTCTCGACAATGAAAAGGAGCATAAAACTTTCTGTGTTCTATGTATAGGAAATGAGTACGAAATTTTTTCAAGCCTCAAAGCTTGTGACAAAGGATTGAGAAGACCTCAGTGCAAATTGCAAAAGACTGAAGTTTCATTTTGTATTGGAAACAATACCCTTTATTTTGAAGCCAAGTTTCATATGGCCGGAAGACCGTGATCCGTTTTTAATATTGTGATAATATGTAGTAAACGCCGAAACAAATCTTAGATACTTCACTCTATAGACAAAATAATCCTAGACAACTATTGCAGTAAGGCCAAAGTTACCTCAGGGCCACAATTACAATAGGCTGAAAGTTTGTTGTCCTAGTTAAATGTCATAGTTTGGAAGAAGAACAAATATATACAGAGATATGCCTTTAGTCGTGGCTTTACATGAAGGCTGAAAGGCATACTTCAATCTAGTTGCATAAGGCTGAAAGGTCTTAGGACTAATGATAGAGGGCCGAGTAAATGACCTCAGGAATATCCAAAATATCACCAAGTTGTTTTGGTGATTTGACTAATGCTTCATAAGACCCTGCCAAATAGAAGGAAGAATCATTGGAGCTTACCTTGTCTATGGAGAAGGATGGATTCATAATCACGAGTATTTTGGAAGATACAATATTGATATGGATATTAACAATAATACAATACACATTGTCTAAGAAGGGCTGATGTTTTAGCTTTTACGAAATTACGACAAGGATGGATTATTGAAGAGTTGTTTTGGTCACCTAGCAAGCATGACTCTCTTTCATGCAAAGTACAATTATAGGATGTTCTATGACGAATATGAAGCTTGATCTACAAGAGACCATCGAAGCTATGAATTTGCAAAATAAAATGTATGTATCAATCACTAAATTTGCTAACAATGATATTTGTTTGAGATCAGGTTCCTTTGGCACATTCTTGAAGACTATGCCTGTCAATAAGGACCAAGTATCGGTCTAGTTAAAAGTATGTAGTAAGACTTGTATCAAAGTTTCTCCTTGGAACTATTGATCTCCATTTCAATGAAGAAAACACTTAATCTTAGTAGATTGAAAAGTCACTAAATTAGCCATGGAACTGTAGGGTATTCTTGAAGAAATGACAACATTACAATTTGAATGATGGCTCAAGGAAAGATATAGACACATAGGAAAAACATGTAACCTTTACTCATGTACTGAAAGGACAAAATATGATATATCGAATTTGTGCTCTACTTTGGAAATTTTGCATTACATGTTTAGAAGCAAGATATGTCATGAACTCTACACTGCATATGATTGCTGATAGGATATTTTGAAGAATGGTATCTACTTTATGATTTATGGATGCTCAGTCTTGAAATATATTTTGCACATCAAGGGAAGAAGGGAAAAAGGGATCACTTTCACTAATACATGTTTAAAGAAATCACACTTTGATAAATAAAGTGCACTGACAGTGGAAAAGAAGTCGAGTCCCTCTTCAAGCTTAGAGATTAAAGGCTCTCTTGATAAAGTCATTTGCAGATATAGTATTGTCCAAGGATATAAATGACTAAATACATATTGGATTGATGTTTTTTGATTGAATCAGAAAATATTGATGTTGTGGAAAATCTTGCATAGATAATTGGGTGTTGACATAATGTTGAGCATAGAATGATTTGACCAAATCTCCAAGGACAATATATTGTTGTTGCTACAATGATTGTGAGGAAGACAAGTTACTTGGTTTGGAGAGATCAAGGATATTCATTGGATGAAACATCCTTGATTGATTGATGACAATAATGAAGTTCATCTCATATGTAAAGATTCTAGGGTTTTGATATTTGGATATGAAAATTGAAAATCTAGGGTTTGAAAAACCCTAGCAAGCTAAAAGGGCTTTGAATAAAGCTTTAGGGTTTATGGATAAAACCCTAAAACTATACCTAGATTAATGTTTCCACTGAAAGAAGAAACCCTAGCCTGTGCAAGAACATAATGACATCATGCTGATGATGAGAACGAGGTCGATAAAATTTGTAAGTTGGATGCAAGAGGACTAAAATTAAGAGGGAGCTGACATTTTGTTTGAATCCTTAAAAGATAAGCATTATCTTCGCTTTGATTATTGCTATTGTTGTTGTTTTACTATTAGTTAGCCTCTTGTATTTGTATCCTTTGCTTGGTTGTAATTATTCTTTCATGCCTCCTAGTGAGGGCTACAGGTACTTAGTAAAGGGTGCTAAATCTCTGACGATAGATGGAAGTAGTGGAGGAACCAAGCAAAACATGTGACAAGAGGACTTTCCTAGAATCGATAATTTGTGTTGAGAGATATTGTACTAAATGAGATTTGAGCTCAGAGGGAGAAGGTAGATAAACAAGTTTGAAGTATACCTTGATTGTGCCTAAGAGAAGTCAATGGTGACTTCCAAATGTATCTACAAGATCTAGCATGCAACAATTTGCAGTATAGACAAGTACAAAGCGAGAGTTGAGAATAGAAGGTTCTCCCAATAAGAGGGAGAGGATCATGACAAGATGTTTACTCCAGTTGTGAGGTACACTTCTAGAACTATAATCATTGCTTTGAAATTGCACCAAGTGGATGCAGAGATCGTTTTCCTCAATGAAAAGGAAGAAATATACATAGAAGGCTTTGAACTTTGAAGTACATGAGAAGAAGTTGCATGATTGAAGAAGGCGTTGTATGATCACAAGTAGACACATTGGGCTTGGTATTCTTATATTGATGGATAGCTGATAAGTCTTGGTTGATCCCATTATTATTTGTCTTTGATGGAAGTAGAAGGACTCATTTGTTAGAGGGAGCAATTGCGGCAAAAAGATTCAGAGGGAGTAGTTAGGAACCCTTATTTTAGCTTCTTGACCTCTGAGTTCAAGTTGATGAACTGTCATTGACATTGTCAGGCTAGATAACTGATATGCTAGAAAGCAACAGTGGCAGAGGGAGGAGCTAGAGTTACTAGAGCAAGATATGTTTCAATGTGAGAGGAAGCACCTAGTCAAGGTGATAGGAAAGACGTTGTGGTGATGAATCTAGTGAAGGAAGTATATCGGTTTATGAGCCAATGCATGTAGCTCAACATTTGTTGAAGTACCAACATGGTACAATTGATCATGGCATAGTCAGTTATGGTTTGAGATGTGTCAAACAATGAATTACAACTGTAGGGATTCACAAATTTAGATTGGGCAGAGAGTGCTGAAGACAGAAAGAGTTTATCAGAATATTGCTTCAATTTGGCTCCGTTATGATTTCTTGGATGAGCAGGAAGCAGACATTTATTGCACTCAGTATTGTAGAAGTTGTGTATATTGCAGTTGAGTTGACAAGTTGAGAAGTAGTATGGCTTCAGAGGCTTCTTGTAGGATTGTCTTGATCAGATGCAGGGGACAACCATGATGACAGGTTGAAGCACAGTGAGATCTAGTATTGAGAAATGGTACAAAAGGAAGCAATGTGGCTTCGGATTATGCTACAATATAGTAGTTTGTTAGAAAAGTCTCTGTCACAGGATGAAGTCTACATATACTTCAGGGACAAGCTTGGATTTGTTGAGAATGCCTCTCTTAGTGAGAGGGAGTGCTGATGAGATAGCGTCATGGACTGACATTCTCCCTGTGTCAAGTATATTGACCCTTATTAGGGAGAATTGTCCGACAGAGGACAATTATTCTCCCTGTGTCTAGTATGTTGACCCAAATGAGGAAGAATGGTCCTGGAGCATCAGGCCCCAAATTACTCAGTTAGAGAGTGGCCTTTGGAGATTCACCACTTGTCAAAGATATTGACTCGAATGATGGTAAACCAATTTGAAAATTCCTAGATCTAACAATCTTAGGAATCCTACTGAAACCAACTGAGTCTACTTCACCTAGATTGTAAATTGCATTGCAATCTTATTTCAAATTTCTTCTTGAAACATTGAAGTAAATTACTAAAGCAACCTACACCAATTAAATATGATTCTGAAACATAGAAATTGAGCAAGGAAAATAGAAACACATAGGACACAATTATCTTTGGACAATAGTCCCCGGAAAAACCCAATGCGGGAAAACCGGTGCAACAACTCCGAGGGTTTTTTATTATTAAGCAGTAGAAAATTCTGAATACGTCACTAAACACCTCACAAGATTATTCAGTTATAGAGAGAAATACTGGCAGAAGCTTTGTGAGTATTACCTCACACAATCACTAAGAAATCCTGCCTGATCCAGCCCCAAATTGATTGCCCCCCGACTTTTCTGGTTGCCTCTGCGCAGTGTCTGCGTTAGCCCAGCGTCAGCGTCAGCCCAACGTCAAGCTCTTTGGGTGCTGTGTCACTTCTCTGGCTGGTCGATCTACTACCCAGGAGATTCGATTTCTGCCTCCCGGTCTCACACCCCGGCTCCCGGCTTCTAAAAATCGAATTCCTCTGCAGATTTCAGACTCCTCTCTCTCCCTCTGCGCTGGTTCTGCGTGGCCCTTCTGGCCCTGCGTCAGGGCTTCTGGATCACTCACTGCCTCTCTCTCTCCGGAAGCTGCTATCCCTGCCCCTCAACTGCAAGAGATCTCCTCAATCGATTTTTCCTCTTGAGAACTTCTCACTTCAGAAAATTGATTTTCTCTATCTCTCTGTGTGTTTTCCAAATGACCCTCAAGCCCCTTCTTATATCTTTCTGTTGGACAACCAATGACCTAGATTAAATCATAATCAAAGGCTCAGATCGTTTTGGCTTGATCCGTGGCTTTTTCTAGAAGTTTCACCCCTGATTAGATTAATACCCATTAATACTTTAATTTTCCTAAGTTTAGACTTTAGGAACCCCATTAAAAATATTTATTATTTTAATAAAATCACTTCTGGGTGGAATTTCCTAAAACACTTTCTGGGTTCTTTGGAATACCTATGCCCAAGCCTCCCTGCAAAATTTGAGGCTTAGAGCAGATTCGATGCTACCCCAAATCAACAACCAAGACTAGTCTGGATGCCATGTGTTAGGTACCGATTTGAATTATGGTGACTGGTTGATGCTAAATGATGTACCATGTGTCTGGAGTACCGACCTGGATTATGGTGGGGATATACCATAAGTCAGAGGTACCAAGCCAAATTATGGTAACTTGTTGATGTTGTTGACTTACCATGTGTCAAAGTTGTTTGACCAAATTATGGTAATTGATTGATGCTACTGGTTTACCATGTGTCACATTTGGTTTACCTGATTGGTGATGATTTGTTATAACCTTTTCTTAGAGAAATTTGTCAACATGAGAGCATCTAGATAGTTATTATGAATACTTCCCTAGCTAAGAGGGAGTGTTGAATTTTGTAGCTATGGTTGGTCTTCATAATTAATATTTTACTCTTGATGTATTTGTAATAATATAAAACATGTTCTTCATGCTATTGTCAAAAGAAGAAAATATATGACAAGTTCTTCATGTCAGTTTTGAAAAGAGAAAATTTGAATTTTGAAAAATAATTTTGTTAGCTCCAAAGAAGCCAAGTCAGCCCTCCTACTAGTCAAGTTGGTTCCAGTGAAGAGGCACCCATTTGGCAAGCTAATCTTCTATATATATGAGGCATTCGACCTCCTTATCAAGCAAGATTTGGAACACATATAAAGTAAAATTCGATTTTCTGAGGCAGAATGAAAAGGACTAGTTTGAGGTCAAGAAGAGGATGAAATCTAAGGTTTATACAAGACAAATCTGAGGACGAATTGATGACAAGTTGCAGGACTGAACTTCTGAGGCAAGGAAGTTGCAGGACTGAAATTTCTGAGGCAAGGCAGCAGACAGAATTCTTGAGAAAGTACAGGACCAAACTTCTGAGATATGGCAGAGCAGCATGTCTGAGTTTATTGCCCTAGCAGACTGAGTTCAGTGGTAGGATTAAGACTTGACTAGGAGGCAGTGGACCAGGTTTGACCAAGTTTATTTTTATGGTCAGTTAACCTTATTGTTGACTAGATGATCTAGGTGTGTCTCTTGTTGAACTGAAGAATTTCTCTAAGGTTACTGGGTTTTCCTAGAGTAAATGCTTGTGTTCTTGATTTGGACGTCTTTTTATGATCCTAATGTCTATTGTTGAAGATCTTCTGTGTAATTACTTTATGATGAAATTGAATGAATGAAAGATTAAATTAAGAAATCATAAGAAGTAATTATCAGTTTAGAAGATCTACGAAAAATGAACATAGAGGAGCTCATTTGGAGGGGTGTTTAACTGAGTTAAGTTACCATGTTTTCATGTGCGTTTGGATTTTGGTGTTAGCTCACTTGAACGACACTGTATATTGGTCTCTATTATTTTGGATCATGAGTTTAACAACAATGTCTGCAAATGCAAAAAACTAAATCCATTATTGTCCATGAAATTTCTTCTTCAGAGTAATACATAACTTCATACATTATCTGTTGCATTTTCTGAAACTCTCCCTTTGTTGTGCAGTCGATGTGTTTGCTGCAAAAATTGAACCAAAAATTACCAGCACACTGATCAGGTACTCTAATTTTGGCTTTATTTGTTATTGTTTCACCTTTTGCGTATGCAGTTACTTATACATGTGTGTGAGAGCGAGAGGGGCTGGAGGGGGGTAAAATGAAGATGGAGTTAAGAGTAGATATAGGGTGCATTTACATTCCCTATGAGTTTTTATTGCTTTGCTCTAAATGGAAACCAATGTAAACTTTTAGACAGTTAAATTTAATTGCGCCTCTAGAGAATCTGGGACATGTGAAACGGGTTCGGAAGGCTTCTTTTGAAGGTAAACCTCCCTCTTTTTAATCGCTTGATCAATTTTCATATTAGCTTGCAAATATTTAGATATTATTTTTCCTCTCTCTCAGTTGTCTGGTTAGTATTTTTTGTCTAATTCTTTGATTTAACCTCTTTAATCCTTTTCTTTTTAACACATGATAACCAATGAGGAAGTCTGACAAAGACCTAGTACACAGTAAAGGTAGAGAAAAAGTTACTATTTTTGACTAAAAAATAAGGTTGCAGGAATCAAGGGAACTAGGATAACGCAGAAAATAATTAGAAGTTCGAACTAAAACCCCCAGGCAGAAATAATGCAAAACAGAAAGAAAGTTCACAGGCACTGTACTACAAAGGTGAGATAGCACTGAACAACAAGATGAGAAATATTATAAAATATTTCTCTTGTTAAACGTGGTAGACAATAAATATTTTAGTCACGGGCCTGCATAAATTGTGTCACCTTTGATCTACATTTACTATAATGCTCGATTTACAGAGAAAGTTAACTTCACATGAGTGATCCTGCAAACAATTTTGTCAACTAATGGACATAAATAGAATTTGATTCACTTGAACTCTCAAAAAATGGAAAGTAGCTGTCTTCTCTTGTGGAGGTGGACTTCTTGTCAACCCAAAACAACTCAATGTTCATTAAATTGTTAATAGAAAAGGGAAGTCATTCTCAGAAAAGCTGGTTTTGGGGTGTGTTGTCGCGCAGATTGACACGACAACGCTCAGACCGGGGGCTGTCACTCTGATCCCCGATCTCTCCATTTAAGCCTGTCTCCCACGGCTAAGGGGGGTAGACCCTATGATATGACGAAGACCAACTGTCGACCAGTTGGTTGGGAGACACGATATGAAAAGTACTAAAATGATTTGATTAATTTAGCAGACCAGTGCCTTAAGAGATTGTTGTTAAAATGATTACCTTTTAGATGATATAGAAACATAAACCATGAACAACGATCATTTGTCATCACAAGATATCAGCTAAAACAACAACGTTCTTATAATGACCAAAGCTCAATAACGATATCCAGTAACTGAGAATTTTGAAAAAAGATGAAAGCTTGAAACAACCACGCGATTATAAATCATTAACCAGATATGCAGCTAATCTTCAAGATAATCATTTCATGTGCAGACTCGCATAAAACAATAAATTTCGAAGATTTGAATCTCAGCAGGAGAAAAAAGAACGTGATAATTACCCGAGACAAAAAACTAAATTTGGCGAAAATTTTCCACAATTCTTTTTTTTTTTTTTTTTTTTTTTTTGGGTTATTATTTATTTATTATTTTTTTTTTTATGATTTTTTAATTAATAAAATCTTAAAAAAAATAAAAAAATTTAAAACTATTTTAAACTAAATCTAAAGCTCAAAAATTAATAAAATTAAAACTACTAAACTAAACTAAAAAACTATTAAAATCTAAAATTAAAATCTAGTAAATCTAAACTAAATGAAATGAAGGCTAAACGTAAATATCAGAAATATTAGTAATATCTAATCTACGAGGGAATCCTTTATTTTTATTTTTTATGATTTCAAAATTTAAATAAAACAAAATCTAAAAAAATAAAAAAATAAAATAAACGGAAACTTGATTTGAACTAAGCCTACAACTAAAACCTAAATCGACTATATCAACACATAAAATACAGCGCTCGACTTACCAAAAATTTAACTCATCAACGAAAAATGAAGTTACCTGGCTCGTCATACCAAAATCACGTTTTATTTTTTTTTTATTTTTTTTTATCCATGCTGTTTTCGTTTCGAAGCCCCTTTTCTTGTGCGTGGTATGTGCAGTTTGATGGCCGAAACTTGACGGCGGCAGACAACAATTGGCGTGATCTCTCACGCAGATATTAAAGCCACGCAGATGCCTCTCAGGATTTTATTTCTCAGTGAAACCCCAGGTGTATTCCAGAACTACGCTGATCCTCAAAAGTCTGGACTTAAAATTCTCATTTGTCGCTCACACGGTTAGACACCCTGCTCTCTGCATATGGAAATATAGATTCGTTGACAGCCAACGTCCTGATATCTTCCGAGTATTTCTCCGCAGGAAATGCGAGTTACAAATTGTGCAAGTGGACGCGGGTTCAACAGATTTACGCAGGTGATGGCAGCGAACAGGAGTGCGGATTGATTTATAGGCTTTGATCATACTGATGCTTACAACATTTCAAAAAAAAATATGCCTTTCCTTAAAACGCTCTCTCATATACAGTCACCTCCCCAGCAAAAGATGAAAACCAAAAACGTCAGGATCCTTTGTAACCTGCAAGATATACAACAAAGCCCGCAGATATATGCAAAATTTTGGAGTAAAGCCCTTCGAAACTAAATTAAAATTACAAAAAAAATTACAGCTCTAGAACAGCCAGATTTAGCAATAAGAACAAAAGTATTTTAAAGAACAAAAATTTCAGATTTTCACTATGAAGAACTTCAGCAAATCTCTCATGCAAATTAGGAAAAATAAACTGAATGATAGACCCAGGATCAAATCCAACTGGGCTCAGCAAAAAATGCTTGCGGGAGTTGGCTGGTTCAGCCGAGAACTTCCCCAAACGCCCACCAATCTTCTTCAGTAAGGGTTTTCTGCACAGCTCAAAACAACCATCAGTAAAGAGGGCAAAAATGTTGCTAGATCTCAAAAAGTAATGGAGATACCTGCCATTACTTCAGAAACCCTAACACCACTCAAACCCTAGCAAGTGAACAAGATACCTGTGCTCACAATACTCTACAATAAGCTATTATTAATGGCTGAAAAGTAAAATATGCAGAAAATAAAACAGCTCACAGCACTTCCAGAGAGTAACACCAGCTAGATTTGGACCCCAAAGTCTTCTTTTATTAACCAGAAAACAGATTACAAGAGAGCTTCTTCAGTACCAGACTCACAGATCCAATGATCTGAAATGACCCCTAGCACCCTACTTAAAGGAAATGATCCCAACGGCTAGTTCGAGTGATCCATGTTGAAATGATCTCGACCGTCGATGAGGATCAAGACATCTCTTAATCTCATCCGTCAAAATTGTTAACTTATTATTAAAAATAATATTTTGCATGCATTCACTCAAAATATTATTATTTTATTATTTAGGGTTTTTGCTTTATTTTATAATTTTTTATTTATTTCATTTTTTAATTTTTATTTATTTTATTATTTTATTTATTTTCTTAAATGGATCATCGAACTAAGCCTTTGGAAACATCACCTAAGACCTAGGACTTAGGACTCATGAGGGGATTTAAAACATTTTCCAACCCTCAAGACACATTACATCATGACTTTTACAATTTACATCTTAAGGGGGAAAACCCCTTTATCATAGACCCTCATAAATCACCCAGTTTCTGCGACACAACTATAATCTAGCAGATTAACACACTAGGATTCTCCTAAAGTTCTAATAACAAAATGCATCCCGGCTTTGGGGTCAGGCTGAAGGAAAACTCTGCCGATCATAGATCGGTGAGACGAAAAACCTTCCGGGACGTAGATTATCATTAGAAAGTTAGGTCCACCTACGCAATCTTACATAAATGACTAATATATGCTAAGATTATTTACAATTCATACATGCAGACTGGGTTTACAATTAAAATGATCAAGCTGCTGATGACTGCAGGCTGGCACGGACACGTCGTTCAGGTGCTACCCCTTTCTGCCAAGAAAAGAGGGGGTGTACTGCATGGGTAGTTGACCGGTAGTGGTCAACATCTGGCTCTACTTGGGGACACGTTGCTGCACTGTAGGAATGTGAGAATCCAGAATCTGCATCCACGCAACACACAACAAAATATAAGTAGCGTCCATCCCAAAAATCATCATATACATTAAGCACAGGAAAGATAAAAGCTCTTCATTTATTAACTATCTAGTAACATGAAAAGTGAATCTAATCCTAAAACAGAAATGAAATGTTGAAAAGACAATGAGTAGGGATAGAAATACAATACAAAGGATGCCCCGTGGCATCAGATGTGTTCAATATAGTGTATACTGAGCATTTGCCTGCTTTCAGGCAAATCTGTCGGCTGCTTGTCGGATGTGCCATGTCCAATTCTGCATATGGTAGGACTTTTTCCTATCCGAAAATCAAGTTGCTCACGGCCGTTTGATGCATCAAATCTTCTTCTCATTTTCTTTCTCTTGCACTTTTTCTTTGTGGCAGGTTGTATTACTGATGACATGTAACTTTCTGTTTCAAAGCTATCAGATGAAGTATGCGTGATATGTCTTTCTTTATCCTGCATCTGATCCTTATCATTTTTAAGTCTATCTGGATCACCTTCAATTAACCACCTTTCAATCGAACCAATGACCTCCTCATAATAAGATGGAGCTTGTTGCAACAAATGAGAAGGCTCCTGATCTATTAATGTCTCCTGGTTTCTCTCATCCTCTGACCATTGTTGAAACTTTTGAACCTGTATTTTAATGGCATCTATCTGACTAGAGTGTTCAACCTTTATAGCACTGATTTGCTTGGCATGGTCTTCTTCCATATCTTTTATTACTTTATTGTTCTTTTCCTTTATATTCATCAAGCAATACTGCATGGAGTTTATTTCTTCTTTATGATTTGCTTGCATGGTAGCTAACTGATTATTATGATTGAACGTCATGATAGTCATTTCTTCATCCATAGTTAATAACTTGGTCTACATAGAATTAATTTCCCTATCATGATCAGCTTTCATGGTCGTCATATTTTCCTCGCCTGACATCTTGCTTTGCATGAATCTAATTTCTGTGTCATGATTAATCTTCATGACCTCAATTTCTTTAGCATGCTGATTTTGCACAATCTCTATCTCCCTATTATGTTTTTCAAGGTGTGTGCATAAAGTTTTCACATCATTGACATAATTATTTTGATTGCTCTCCATATTTTTCACCAGCAGCATTAGTTCTTGTATAATTTGCTTTTGCTCTTCCTTTTCATTGTCATTCGTCCCTGATTTTCCACTATCATGGACTTGATCTGCAATAGTATTGGTGGATGACACATTCTGATCTTGAAATATTTCTTCAAAAGCTGGACCTTTAATAGGATTACTTTCTTTCTTTTGCACAATTCTAGAGGCAGAAGGCAAGCTGTTTGGATAACCATATCTATCTTTAAAAGCATTGACAATGTCTTGTAAAGAAGTGAAAGAATCCTTAGGAAAATTGTTAAACCAATTCAAAGCATCACCCTCTAAAGAAAAGACAAAAAGACGCATCTTGATATCTTCATGATTAAACTGAGGGGGTCTACAATATATGATCATTATGCGAGTAAACAAGCCTAGATGCCTTCTAACAGCGATTGAATCACCACCCGAAAAAATAGGTAATTTAGAAATGGCCTCCTCCGGAAAATCATGGCGACGGTCAGTAAAACGACATGGTTTAAATGAATAATCCATGATGAATAATAAGGGATCAGATGGATGATAGAACGAGATCTCTGCTCAAGAAAATCAATAGATGAAAGGAGTGGAGTCGCCACTTGAACAATGAATCTGATTCTGAGATCCAGAAAACAACCAACAAGCAGATATGAGGAAGACTTCTTGTCTGGGAAAAATAAGAAAATGGAGTCGCCACCCAAACAAGAAACAAAACGAAGAGAAGTTGCTGATATGACGAAAGATAAGATCCAAATGATGCCAAAAAAATGTTGAATCTGCCAGCTCAAATGAGAGATGAGAAAGATGAAAGATGATGATAAATGTCGAATAAACCAAGGACAGAAAAAACTCTGTCCCCGGCAACGACGCCAAAAAATGTTGTCGCGCAGATTGACACGACAACGCTCAGACCGGGGGCTGTCACTCTGATCCCCGATCTCTCCGTTTAAGCCTGTCTCCCGCGGCTAAGGGGGGTAGACCCTATGATATGACGAAGACCAACTGTCGACCAGTTGGTTGGGAGACACGATATGAAAAGCACTAAAAGGATTTGATTAATTTAGCAGACCAGTGCCTTAAGAGATTGTTGTTAAAACGATTACCTTTTAGATGATATAGAAACATAAACCATGAACAACGATCATTTGTCATCACAAGATATCAGCTAAAACAACAACGTTCTTATAATGACCAAAGCTCAATAACGATATCCAGTAACTGAGAATTTTGAAAAAAGATGAAAGCTTGAAACAACCACGCAATTATAAATCATTAACCAGATATGCAACTAATCTTCAAGATAATCATTTCATGTGCATACTCGCATAAAACAATAAATTTCGAAGATTTGAATCTCAGCAGGAGAAAAAAGAACGTGATAATTACCCGAGACAAAAAACTAAATTTGGCGAAAATTTTCCACAATTATTTTTTGGGTTATTATTTTTTTTTATTTTTATTTTTTTATGATTTTTTAATTAATAAAATAAAAAAAAATTAAAAAAATTTAGAACTATTTTAAACTAAATCTAAAGCTCAAAAATTAATAAAATTAAAACTACTAAACTAAACTAAAAAACTATTAAAATCTAAAATTAAAATCTACTAAATCTAAACTAAATGAAATGAAGGCTAAACGTAAATATCAGAAATATTAGTAATATCTAATTTAAGAGGGAATCCTTTATTTTTATTTTTTATGATTTCAAAATTTAAATAAAACAAAATCTAAAAAAATAAAAAAATAAAATAAATGAAAACTTGATTTGAACTAAGCCTACAGCTAAAACCTAAATCGACTATATCAACACATAAAATACAGCGCTCGACTTACCAAAAATTTAACTCATCAACGAAAAATGCAGTTACCTGGCTCGTCATACCAAAATCACGTTTTTTTTTTACCCACGTTGTTTTCGTTTCGAAGCCCCTTTTCCTGTGCGTGGCATGTGCAGTTTGATGGCCGAAACTTGACGACGGCAGACAACAATTGGCGTGATCTCTCACGCAGATATTAAAGCCACGCAGATGCCTCTCAGGATTTTATTTCTCAGTGAAACCCCAGGTGTATTCGAGAACTACGCTGATCCTCAAAAGTCTGGACTTAAAATTCTCATTTGTCGCTCACGCGGTTAGACACCCTGCTCTCTGCATATGGATATATAGATTCGTTGACAGCCAACGTCCTGATATCTTCCGAGTATTTCTCCGCAGGAAATGCGAGTTACAAATTGTGCAAGTGGACGCGGGTTCAGCAGATTTACGCAGGTGATGGCAGCGAACAGGAGTGCGGATTGATTTATAGGCTTTGATCATACTGATGCTTATAGCATTTCAAAAAAATATGCCTTTCCTTAAAATGCTCTCTCATATACAGTCACCTCCCCAGCAAAAGATGAAAACCAAAAACGTCAGGATTCTTTGTAACCTGCAAGATATACAACAAAGCCCGCAGATATATGCAAAATTTTGGAGTAAAGCCCTTCGAAACTAAATTAAAATTACAAAAAAAATTACAGCTCTAGAACAGCCAGATTTAGCAATAAGAACAAAAGTATTTTAAAGAACAAAAATTTCAGATTTTCACTATGAAGAACTTCAGAAAATCTCTCATGCAAATTAGGAAAAATAAACTGAATGATAGACCCAGGATCAAATCCAACTGGGCTCAGCAAAAAATGCTTGCGGGAGTTGGCTGGTTCAGCCGAGAACTTCCCCAAACGCCCACCAATCTTCTTTAGTAAGGGTTTTCTGCACAGCTCAAAACAACCATCAGTAAAGAGGGCAAAAATGCTGCTAGATCTCAAAAAGTAATGGAGATACCTGCCATTACTTCAGAAACCCTAACACCACTCAAACCCTAGCAAGTGAACAAGATACCTGTGCTCACAATACTCTACAATAAGCTATTATTAATGGCTGAAAAGTAAAATATGGAGAAAATAAAACAGCTCACAGCACTTCCAGAGAGTAACACCAGCTAGATTTGGACCCCAAAGTCTCTTTTATTAACCAGAAAACAGATTACAAGAGAGCTTCTTCAGTACCAGACTCATAGATCCAATGATCTGAAATGACCCCTAGCACCCTACTTAAAGGAAATGATCCCAACGGCTAGTTCGAGTGATCCATGTCGAAATGATCTCGACCGTCGATGAGGATCAAGACATCTCTTAATCTCATCCATCGAAATTGTTAACTTATTATTAAAAATAATATTTTGCATGCATTCACTCAAAATATTATTATTTTATTATTTAGGGTTTTTGCTTTATTTTATAATTTTTTATTTATTTCATTTTTTAATTTTTATTTATTTTATTATTTTATTTATTTTCTTAAATGGATCATCGAACTAAGCCTTTGGAAACATCACCTAGGACCTAGGACTTAGGACTCATGAGGGGATTTAAAACATTTTCCAACCCTCAAGACACATTACATCATGACTTTTACAATTTACATCTTAAGGGGGAAAACCCCTTTATCATAGACCCTCATAAATCACCCAGTTTCTGCGACACAACTATAATCTAGCAGATTAACACACTAGGATTCTCCTAAAGTTCTAATAACAAAATGCATCTCGGCTTTGGGGTCAGGCTGAAGGAAAACTCTGCCGATCATAGATCGGTGAGACGAAAAACCTTCTGGGACGTAGATTATCATTAGAAAGTTAGGTCCACCTAGGCAATTTTACATAAACGACTCATATCTGCTAAGATTATTTACAATTCATACATGCAGACTGGGTTTACAATTAAAATGATCAAGCTGCTGATGACTGCAGGCTGGCACGGACACGTCGTTCAGGTGCTACCCCTTTCTGCCAAGAAAAGAGGGGGTGTACTGCATGGGTAGTTGAACGGTAGTGGTCAACAGGGTGCAAGTACCTGGGTTGATGTGATATCATCCTCCTCCATTCTGGTACTAACATCAATCAGAGGTGCTTGTGCTTGTGTTTTTTGTGGGTCCCAATTGCTTGTGGGTGTGGTCTTTATGATGCCTTCTAAAGTAACCTTACTATCCCTTGATGCGACAACTGTGCCTTTAATCCACACGGATATTACTACTAGCCCTCGTGTAAAAAATAAAGCACAAATACAAATCAAGATGAATGTATGTATTATTCTCACATTGACAACAAATTTGAGAAAGAAATCATTATGAAGTACTACACACACCGAAGCTTTGTTAATCCAAAATTGGCTTTGGTGTGAGTCCTGGAATGGAATCTTTGTCATTCTTGGAAAGACTGGTTTTGGTGTGTAAGTACCTAGGTTGATGCAATATTATCCTCCCTCATGCTGGTACTGACATTGGTTAGAGGTGCTTGTGTTCTTTGGGTGGTTCCATTGATCCATTAGATGATCATCCAACTGTAAATACAACACCAAAACAACCCTTATCTTCTTTGATTACAATGTTAAATCACTGAACATAATCATCGTTAACTTATGTCAAATCAATAATATATATATATATATATATAGTTGGACAGTACAAACCATGAGGGACATAGATGGCTGAAATCAAATTTGCAATTTACACAGGTATTGGACAGCTGAAAACTTCATTTGTATACACAATATGAAATTCATGTACGTACCATAGTCTTATCACAATGCTAGTTTCCTCATGAACCTTAGTGAATTACTTCAAGAAGACAAGTGCAAAGAGGAGAATATATTGATGATAATGAAAGTACTCTCTCCTTCCTCTATATATATGAGAGGCAATGGAGTCCAACCTAACATGTGGGCCTGTGCCCTTACAAGTAACCTACAATGACACATGTAGGGTCACACATGTGGAGTGCTACACTCCAAGGATACACATCAAGCTCCAGGGCGACATCATCCACAATCAAGGCTTCAAATGCAAGGGCACTCCACGATATGTGTCTAATGCACCTCCTACAAATCTTCAATGATTCCATCAATGATCCATATTGGATCATTATATTGTTTGTCATCCATCTCAATGCTTTAAGAGTGGAAAAAGTGGAGGAATCAGCTCACAGGACTTTTTTTACTTGTAGGAACCAGTTTGGCAAACAGGGGTTTGAAACATTCTTAGAGGATTTTGAGTCATCAAACGCCCTTTTTTGGGGGTAAAACTGTTGCTTTAGTACCACACCTTTTTTTCCTATTCTACACACTGAGACCTTTCCAACGATGCAAGAATCGCCTCAATGGGAGTTCATATGCAAAAGTTATGCCACTCAGAAGCTGACCTTCTTGTTTTGACCACCATAATTTGAGAGGATGGCACACCAACCCCCATAACTCAGAAAAAGGGCTAGCCATGCGACTATGATAAAGAAGGCTCTATAAGAGTCCATATTGTAACTTTGGTTAAGAGTTGAGGGAGTCAAATCAAACCACTAGTAGGCTATTTGGTTGTGTTATAACTGTGCCACTTGAAGGGAAAAGGGTTCCATTCTTTTTGAGTGCATTTGTTCCATAGACGAGCAATGTAGCCGAGAGGGATTAGGAGAGAGCACACAGAGAGGATTTGTGAAATTTAGTATCCCACGAGCCACAAACTTTACTTCTTTGTACTCGCAACCATTTTCTATTTAAAGAAAGAGAACATAGCGACCTCACCTTCTAGCCGGGTTTTCTCTTGAAAGGGTTTCCTAGGATATATTGTTAGGTCCTTGATACCTACCAAAAGTGGGTGACGCCATAGGAGAAATTTTCTCCTAGTCTTTTCTTTAGTCGACAGCCAGCAGCCCTTGACAACCACTAGTATAGCCGATGTATTGTGCGATTTGATCTCTGCTCCCTAAACTAGTCATCTGTCCCCTCACCCATCTATAAAGAGCATATGTTTGAAATTGGGCAATCCAATCCTAAAGTTATGTTTTTCATTGTGCAATCGGGTGCTTGTGCTTGTTTTGCCTTGGGCATATTGGGCGTGGGTTATTGGGTGACTTGGAAGGAGGAAGAGTTTTGATTGTAGTTTTGTTCCCTCACCTTAAATGGGGGGGTTAATCCTCAATCCTAGTCTTGTGGGATCTCCCCTATTGGCTTATGGCTTTAGGAAAGGCACTACTTGGGAAACCCTAATTTTGGTAGCGTGGTCCTGTTTTCCCATTTCACACTTTACACTCCCCTCCTCACATTACAATCCCTATTTCATCATACAAGCACTTTTCATGCCCCCTCCCCTTGTCCACATGTCTGGGTCGGGCCTGACATTGTTGCCCCAGAGGTTGATGCAATTAAAAGAACGTTAAAAGCATATCATGGCCACAAGCAAGAAACAAAAGAAAAGAATATCATAAAATGCAAAAGATGGCCCGAACATTTAATATAGCACGTGGGCAAACGCAAAACATGAGCTTTACCCCTTCATCATCGCCATCACCCTGGTACATAGGACCCTTGAGTGCCGCACACATCATTAAGGAACACATGCACGTCCCAATCCCTAGTGGGCAATGAACTGCCCCACCTTAAGGGGGTAATAATTGCTGCATATCTCTCACATCATGCTCTTATTTCTTAGAGCTCCGAGCAGTAATCCAAAGAAAAAATCATAAAAAGGCAAAAGGAAAATAATGAATGGTGGAAAAACGAAGGCTGGGGTAACTCATGTATCTACGATTGCTCCCTTCTACATCTACACACCAAAATATGTTGACATCCCTCATCATTGCCATCCTTGAACCCATGGCATTTGGCTTTGAGACCCCTGTTTCCCTATCCATCTTATCATTATTCACATGACCCCTATCAAGTAAAGGATGTACCTTGGACCTATCTTTCCCCTTAGGGGCTGGGAACACCTAAGAGAGTTGTTTATTAGCCACTCCTACCTAGGGAGGTAACACTTTTACAAGTTTAAAACCCCAAATTTGGAAGGGAAGCTCAATATGAAGTCTCAATGTGCGCTTGATTAACAAGCTTGATTCACTTAGATGCACTAATGAATTATTGTAATTTGTACCTAATGGTGAGGAAGCGCATTGGATCTTATATGTAATTTGCAGGTGGTTTCATCATGGACTGGGTAACTTAATGGGGCCCAATCCCACCAAAGGATCATATTGACACTCCTAGGGGATGCGTTGAGAGCCATGGGACTCCATCATGTGTTACAACATCATTTCATGCCATGGGCACCTTCAACACCCTCAAAAGTCTGCTCATTGTCCCATATTATTCGCAAGATGATGCACTTGGACTAGTGTGCCCTGATCAACTTAACATATTATGGCAACCAATCCAAGGCCCAAAGGAGGTTTGTCTCACCTTTGAGACGTGGGAGGGCAAGTACCATCGTCAAAGCCTTAATCATTGGAGCAGTATAGGTTTTTCTATCATTAGGAGACCCATGAGACCAGTGACTTGCATGGAGACTAAAGGGCCATCTGTTAGTTTTTGATGGTTTGGTAGCATCGGATAGGTGTTCTAGTCTTGACTTTGGTCAGAGAGGCTAAGGAACACTAGAACCCAAAAAATGTTTCAAGAGAAAACACCTAGAGATGGCTCAATTAAGTTAATTAGTCAATAATTAAATATTTCCTAAGTCTAACTTAGGAAAAGTGATTAATTAACAAGAATTAATTGAGAAAGGTGAGATTTCTCTAGAAACTCACATGGATCGAGTTAGGAATGATATTAGCCGTTGATGAGAATTTAATCATGGTTGTTGGTGAGCCAACGAGAGTTTATAAGGGGAGGTCAATGGGGTTGGAGCTAGATACACTTGAGATTGATTTTGCTTGGCAGAATGAGCTATCTAGCAGCAGCGGTTGAGCAGGGAAGAGAAGTTCGAGCAAGAGGGGAAGCAGAGTCAGTGAGGGGCAGAGACAATGATTTCGGAGGAAATTCCCGTTCCGGAGAGTTAGTTGCAGGAGGGCCAAGTTTTCCTCAGTCATGTTGTACAGGGATTGCGCAGACAACTTCAGAGGAGGAGTATGATTCAGCTGGAGTGATGGTCGATTCAATTGCTAGAGACTGGGAGAAATTCCAGAAGGGCTAGCGAGTCATTCTCAAAGGCTGAGTTGTGCTAGACGTCTTGATCAGAGCAGCTTTCGGGCAGTGCATGTGAGGGACTACGCAACATCTGCGCAGAGGTTGACGTAGGGGTTTCACGCAGCCTAGTTTTTGCCATATTTGGAGCTAGATTAGTGTTGGGTGAGGCAAAATTTGTTTCACTATTTTTTGTGGCCAGATTATCTTGTAGAGGATTGCCTGTTTTGGGCATCCAGATTGTACTCAAAATTTCACTGTTGCATAATAATAAAACCCTCATCTGCTGCACCGGTTTTCCCGCATTTGGTTTTTCCTGGGACAATTGTCCAAAAACATTGGTGTCATATTTTTGTGTGTGTGCTCTATATTTCTCAGTTCTTGTTTTATTTCCGCAACGTTTTTATTTGTGAAGAATTACAGTGTGATTTATTTGTTGTTTGCCATAACAAATAAACTGCAGAATTAATCAATTAGAAGAATAAATTTCCAGTTGTTGCAATTTGAGGAAAATTTCACACCATCCCCTTGTTCGAGATTTATAGAGTCCTCTCTCACATTTTGGCACAAAGCGGACTCAACATGTCCTTCCAATGACCCTTTATCAGCCTGACATCATCAATTTGGCTAGCATTTGGATGGCTAATTTATAATTTGTGAAAACTACCATGAAAATTCCTTGAATGCAACAACTGGAGTTTAATCTTATAACTATTAGCAGTTTATTTGTCTTTTGAATTATTATTCGACAAATAACGATTAAATCATTGATGCATTCTTCCCAATAAAAACAAGACGGAAATAAAAATACAGAGCTGAGAAATAGATGCACACAAAAAAATTGACACTGTTATTTTTGGACAAATGTCCCTGGAAAAACCCCGAAGGTAAAGCCAGTGTAGCAGATGAGGGTTTTATTATTATGTAGCAATTTGAGAGAAATATTACAACTGGTTGCCTAACTGGAAAACTTCTGGAAATCTACTAGAAATATATTTGGAAGACACCCTGGTCTCCCTCTACAATCAACTCGGCCTCTCCTAGCCTGATCACACCTCCTCCTGGCCACTCGCATCGCCGCCTAGAAATGCGCACTGCCTGGCTGAATAAAACCGTATAGGCTCGGAACTACCTCCAGGTGAGAAGTTTAGCCTCCCTTTGCCTCTGGAACCAACTCGCTCTCCCTACGAGACCTCGATTCGGTAGCTAGTAACTGAAACGAGTCTCTTTCGACAACTTGCACTAGGGTTTGTAGCTATTTGCACTGCTCTGTACGACCTCCTCTGCAGATAATTCAACTTCCCTCTTTCCTGTCTCCTGGACACTGGAAATACTGAGAAAAGCTTCCTTCGAAATCTTTGCTCTCAAATCTCTACTGCTTCCTCTCTTCGATGCTTTCCCTAGCTTCAACTGTGCCCTTGCCAAATGCTACTAATTGGGTAGTCGAACTGCTCAAACTCACTCGATCTTCTCTGTGCCTCTTTTCCAAACCCTCAACTTGCTCTTATAATCTTCTATTAGGTAACCAACAACCAAGATCTAATCTCGATCAATGGCTTAGATCACTTTGACTCCATCAATAGAAGTCTCTAGAGCAAAATCAAATTATCTTAATTAATTAACTTTAATTAACCAACTACCCTAAGTTAGACTTAGGAAATAAATTGGCTAATTAATTTAACCAAGGCATTTCTGAGTCTTATCTCGTGAAACCTTTTCTGGGTTTGGAGATTTCATGTTCCTTAGCCTCTTAGACATCATACAGACTAGAACACCTGTCCGCTACTACCAAAAACTAACACTCCCTCTTAACGAGAAAGGTTTTCTCCACTATGTTGGAAAATGTAACAAGGTTCGGTCTTCATATAATGTATTTGAGTCATCATGAAATGTACTTGTCAAAATAATAAAGAAAATAATTTTTATTATTATTATTGTGACTTATTAAAGCATGGGTTTCATGCTTGGGTCACCTTGTTTTAGGTCAAAATTCCCATTGAGGACTTCTAGGATTTATTCTGAGTCAATAGAGTCATTTTACTTTTAAAGAGACCCTTCTTGGGCTTTTGAATCATGTAAAAAGGTTAAGTATTGAGTCAAATATGATTTATGTATCCTCCACACCATGTTGGCCTAGAAGAAGATCAAGTCGGCCTAAGGACCCTATTCGACCTCACATGGAGCCTATAAATACAAGCTCATCGAATTCATTTGGAGCATCATTCTCTCACACAAGTTCGATATCTCTTGTAGCTGGGAAAAGGTGTGAAGTTTGTTGTCGGGAAGCCAAAGTGAATGCGAGTTTGGGGAAGTCTAAGGAGAAAGGAAAAATCGAAATTTTGGTGCCTCTCTCTCTCTGTTTCGTGCTCTGGATTGGGAGATCGAAGTCTTCCAAGTTTGTCTGTTGTCGGAAGCTATGAGTTGCCTGCCTAGTCGAAGTTGCTGGAAAGGGGTCGAAATTCTAGGAGGTTGACTTGGTGTGGAGGAAAGGTCTTGTCTTGGTCTAGGGTGAAGAGTCTCAAAGAATACTATTGAAAGGAAGAATTTTTTGACCGGGTTTTCCCCTTGAGGGGTTTTCCCTTTTTGCAGATATGATATTCCAAGTTTCGATGATGAAATTCTACCAAAAAGGAGACCATGCATATTGTTAGGGGAAGCTTGTGATTCTTGACTATTCTTGCAGAAGCTATCCGGGAAGAACCCTATGAAACCCTTGATAAGTCACACATTGTTAAAATTGGCAACCAGGGCAAAACTTCATGTGGGTCATCTTATTCATGGCTGATAATATTTTTATTAGATTCCTCTCGTCGAGAGGTGTAGGATTGATATAAAGATCATCCAATTCCGATAAGTATTCATGGAGATATGAATTTATTTTGATTATGGAATTATTATCAAGCCGACCTACAACTCATGTAGGCTCAGAAGCCCAACAGTCGCATCTATTCACCCACCAACGTTGTGTATAAATATAAGAGGACTTTTCCTCATTTAGACTCACTCATCTCATCACATCTCTCTCTCTCTCTACTGCGCAGATATGAGTCTCTTCTCTACTGCGCTGAAATGGGTCTCTCTCTCTCACACATGTGCAGCCGGAAACTGTTGAAACTGAAGCTGCAACTGCAGAAGTAAAGATTGACTTGCGTGGCCTAGAAGATCTCCTCTTTGGAACTGCGCTGTAGGTTCATCTGAACCTCATTTGAAAGCCGCAACTTTTGGTGGTGGAATGAAGTCAATCCGACGAACGGTTTGCAAGATATCGACTGCCCTAGTTTGAAACCGGAAACTGCTGAAACTGAAGCTGCAACTGCAGAAGTAAAGATTGACTTGCGTGGCCTAGAAGATCTCCTCATCTGAACTGCGCTGTAGGTTCATCTGAACCTCCTTTGGAAGCCGAAACTTTTGGTGGTGGAATGAAGTCAATCCGACGGTCGATTTGTGAGATATCGTCTGCCCTAGTTTGATAATGAAGCCGCTAATACTGATGCTGCGGATCTAGGGTTTGCTACTGCTGATATGAATCAGATTTATTGTACTATTTCTCTCTGCTGAATTATTGAAGATAAAAGAAGATTTGATCAAAGGGTTTCTCCACACATTGTGGGGTTTGTCCCTGGCTAGCCGCCACATCTTGTGTCTCTTGTCTTGGCTTGTTTTCTGTCGATCGTTTAATGTTCTATCTGCACTTTACTTTATATACATGTGATTGCTAATCGGTGGAATATAATAAGAAAAAGAAGTAAACTGTTATAAGCATAGAACATACCATAACTTAACATGGTATCAGAGCTGAGGTGAAGACAAAGCCCAAGCAAGAGCAAGAGCAATCACCGAAGAGAAGATTGGCAAGGCTATTCTAAAAGAACTATGGGGTCCTCAACACTCTTTCCTGCCGAAGACAAGCTCCGTGAGAAAGCTGACTATCACGGATGGAAGATGTCTATCGATCTAACCCTTGAAGATCAAGGAGTGCTGGACCATGTAAGAGGCAATATTGTTGAGCCTCCATCAAATGCATCCGCTGCTGCATGGAACAAATGGAAAATCGAAGAAGTCAAAATAGAAGATCATCCGGGACTCTATCGACAAGCACTTGGTGTCCTACATCTCTGATCTAGACACCTCCAAGGAAATCTACGATAGACTGGTGAGTTTATTTAAAGTTAATGATGCAAATCAAGTTTTGTTTCTTAGAATTAAGCTGAGGGAAATCAAGAAGGGTAAAGATGAAAGTATGCAAGCATACTTCTTAAGAATCACCGAGATCAAGAACGATCTCCTATCTATTGGGGAAACTATTACTGACAGAGAAATGGCACTCACAACTCTCGAAGGATTACCATCTGAATGGTATGTGTTCAGGACTACTCTTCTGAACAATAATGTAATTCCTAGTTTCGAGGAATTAATGGCTAGATGCATTCAAGAACAAACAAGGGTAGAAGAGCAGGAAATGCCCTTGCCTAAAGGTCCTCCTGCTGCTTTTTCTTCTCATGCTAAGAAAAGAAATAATTCTGGGTCTAAATCGATAAGAAAGGCTGGATTTAAGGGTGGAAGAAAAGGACGATGTTTCATTTGCAATAAAGCAGGTCACTATGCAAGGGAATGCCCTGATAGAAAGGACTCTCACCGTGACGATGATCAAAATCCCTCTCATGGTAATCGAAGGAATGGAAAATTCAACAACAAAGGAAAAAGGAATGCGGGAAATCAAGGAAGAGGGCAACCATTCAAGAAGGCTAGAAATTCCAGGTATGAATCTAACACTGTTGACGATAAGCAGGCTGAATATTATCTACCAGCTGCTCTATCTACCTCCGCTCCTTCGGACTCAATGGGAATTTGGCTCATTGATAGTGGTGCCTCAAGACACTTCACTGGTTACAAAGAAGTACTCTATAATCTGGTAGAGAAAGAAACTAACCTGGAAATTGTCCTTGGAGATGACATGAAATACCCAGTGAAAGGTGTAGGCAATGTTTCTCTTAAACTGAATCAAGGTAATACGATTCACTTACAAGATGTATTATATGTACCTGATCCCAAGAAGAACCTGGTATCCATCTCGGCAATGGAAGACAAAGGCTATAAGGTAACCTTCAGCAATGGTAAGGTACGCATATGGAAAAATAATGTTAAAGATGCTTTCACTCTTGGGTTTCGAGTTGATTCTTTATATCAAGTCAGTGGAAGTCCGCTAGGTGTCATGTCTTGTGACACAACGCTTCAGTCCGAACTTTGGCATCGGAGGTTTGCCCACCTTCATTACAAAGCTCTACCCGATGTAAGATAGATGGTAACAGGGATGCCTGAATTCCAAGTAGAGAAAGAAGGTGTATGTCCGGGATGTGCCGAAGGAAAGCTCAAAAGGGGACCATTCTCCTCAAGCCAAAGCAAGACCTCCGATATATTACAATTGGTTCACTCAGGCATACCTGAGGTTGGCATTAAGAGGGAGACTACTACACCATATACTCCTGAACAAAATGGTGTGGCAGAAAGGAAGAACCACACAATTATGGAAGCTGTCCGGGCCATGCTACATGATCAAAGTCTTCCTAAGTTTCTATGGGCTGAAGCTGCAAACACTGCCGTATATGTACAAAATCGATGCCCTCATCAAGCATTGGGTTCCAAGACTCCTGAAGAAAAGTTCACAGGTAAGAAACCTGATGTTTCTCATTTTAAAATTTTTGGAAGCCCTGTATACTTTCATGTGCCGAAAGAGAAAAGAAATAAATTGGGAGCATCTGGAAAGAAGGGAATTTTCGTGGGCTATGGTGAAAATACTAAAGGCTATAGAATCTATGTAGCCGGTCAAAGGGAAGTCATAATTAGTCATGATGGCTCTCAGCAAGGTGATCAATCTTCCGACTTTGAGGAGCTCTCAAGAAGCCGACACCAGGGAACCGAAAGAAAAGGATGATGAATCAATGCCTGATGTAGAAGAACCCATGGATCCGATTGATCCTCCTCCATATGAGCCTTCCTCTTCTAGGAAGAGGCCTTCATGGCTTAAGGGGTTACTTGATGATGCTGAAGGACATGCTGCACCCTGAGGAACCTTTCGTGAAAGTAAGAAACCTAATAGGTATCAAGGATACCTGACCATCATGAGCACGATCATACAAAATGAGCCTTCGTCATTCTCAGATGCCGTCAAGCATCAAGTATGGAAGGATGCTATGACCGAAGAATATGAGTCTATCATAAAGAATGATGTTTGGGAAGTAGTTCCCAGACCCCAGGACAAGACTGCTGTTACTTCCAAATGGCTTTACAAGATAAAGCATGCAGCAGATGGAAGCACGGAAAAGTATAAGGCTCGTTTTGTTGCTCGAGGTTTCTCCCAAAAGGAAGGTATAGACTATGATGAGATATTTGCACCTATTGCCAGATATACGACCATCCGCTCGATCATAGCCCTTGCCGCTTCACAAGGATAGAACCTACATCAGATGGATGTCAAGACTGCGTTCTTGCATGGCTCGATCAAAGATGAGGTCTACGTGGAGCAACCCGAAGGATTTGAGATTTATGATCGAAAATCTCATGTATGCAGGTTGAAGAAAGCTCTCTATGGGCTGAAGCAAGCACCCCGAGCATGGTATGAGAGGATCGATAGCTACTTGATGAAGCTGGGATTCACTAGGAGTGAAGCCGATCCTAACCTTTACTTTAAGGTTGAAAATGACAAGCCTCTCATACTGGTGTTGTATGTGGATGACCTCTTTCTAATAGGTGCAGACCCTCTCATTCACAAACGTAAGAGGGAGCTGGCCTCTGAATTTGAAATGAAAGACCTAGGACTGATGCACTACTTCCTAGGACTTAAAGTATGGCAGAAGCCAAGGGAAATTTTTCCTATCTCAAGGGAAATATGTGGTAAAGATATTGGAAAGATTTGGTATGATGGACTGCAAGCCTGTGACTACCTCGAGGATCTTAACTTTTAGAAGTTATATGATAGTGATGTCGGACCAGATTTGGGAAATGCCTCTGAGTTTCATAAACTCATTTGCATTGATGTTCTTGGTGAACCTCCGTCCGAACATATTTTTTGCAGTTAGCATTGTGAGCTCATATTTGGTTGAGCCTCACTGGATTGATGCCAGGAATCTTCTGAGATGTCTTCAGGACACAATCTTTCATGGATTAAGATACACTGCCGGAGATGTGAGACTACTTGGATGGCAGGCAGTGTGGTGGACCGTAAGAGCACTTCCGGGTGCTGTTTCACCTTGGGATCTGCTTCGATATCCTGGATGAGCAGGAAGCAGAAGTCGGTGGCTTTGAGCACCACCGAAGCAGGATATATTGTTGCTAGCATAACCTCGTGTGAGGTAGTTTGGTTGCGGAAGCTCTTCAGTGAGCTGTTTGGATTTACATTGGATACCACTGTGATTCTCTATAACAACCAGAGGTGGGATTCGATTATTGAGGAATCCCGTATTCGTCGATTGCTCCAGCAGATAGACATCATCTTGGATATGGTAAGTTGATGAGCAAGGAGGCTCCATCGCATTAAGATGATGTACAGGTTGATACACCTTGTCAAAGCCCCGAGGAAAGATCTAATCTGTGATTTTCCCAAACGACTTGGAGTCGGTAAGAAACCCTTGTACAAGGGTCCTGCATGTTGCATACATTGAGCTCTGGGAGCTCTGAGGGCTTGCGGTTATTACTGGAGCAACATACGACCACAGGGTGACTCACCCTCCCCTGGTGGTGCGCACTGGAACAAGATGATTCGCTCTCTTGTGGAACAGGATGATTCGCTCTCCTGTGTAGCAGGATGATTAGTTCTCCTGTGAGGCCTGGATTGATGTGTTCTTCATGGCGATTGTAGCAGGATTGGTGTGTTCTCCTGTGAGGCCTGGATTGATGTGTTCTCCATGGCGATTGTAGCAGGATTGATGTGTTCTCCTGTGAGGCCTGGATTGATGTGTTCTCCATGGCGGCCTGGATTGATGTGTTCTCCATGGCAATTGTAGCAGGATTGATGTGTTCTCCTGTGAGGACAGGATTGATTAGTTCTCCTGTCGAGGCATCCTACCTGTTAGTGTCAGTCTTTCCAGCCTTCCTCCAGTGATCAAACGTGCTCTTACAAAGTGGTCTCAGAGTGTCAAGGTCAAATTTTGTCATTTCAGTGAGTCTTCAAGCAAAATTTGGTCACTAGGCATTAGGTCTAGGGTTTGCTCTCACTCTTTTCAAAGTTGCCCAAATGTCAGTCTATTTCACTATTCAGCTGAGTCTATCATCATTCATAGGGTTGTCATTATCATGTCAGTGTCTAATGAGTCATTTTACACCTTGTTCATGCTTTAGTTGCACCTAGGCAAGGTCATTTCCCTCTCCTAGGGTTTTGAAGGCAATTTCTCTTGGACGGTCAAATCATCGGCAAAACTTGTATCCTGATGTTCATACACCTTCCCCTATCCTTAAAGTACCTTATTAAATGCTTCCCATCCCTTAGATCCGCTAAATTCCTCATTTTCGCACAAATCCTAGTTTCTTGCTACAACCTGGCAATTTTCTAGGTTGGGCCTGTGTTTTGCCCTTTTGGACCCCTTCTCCTCACTCGATCTCCACGATTCCACTTTCCCCTGCTTCCTAACATCCCTCCCTACTTCCAAAAATTTCCCCAAGAATTTAGAAGCCTCTTATCCCCTTCATTTCGCTTCATTTAGACAAAATTCCTTGATTCACACATCGGGATAAGTTTTACTCAAAAGATGTTTCAGAGCAATCAAAGATGAATTTTGGAAAACTGAGAGAGGTTTTTGTCCACAACATGCCAAAGAAGAAAAACCTCTTTCACTTTTTACACAGGTGTCATGGTTTTAGAGAAATGTCAAAAATACAATCGCCAGATCCAAGGAGGTTGAGCAAAGCACTAAAACGGAGAAAAATGCCCGATCCACTCCAAATTTTGGCCAAAGCCTCTTTGACTGAGCATGGTACTTGATTGGGGACTCCCAACCCAAATTTCAAGAAATTTGGAGAAAATTTTGTCAATTGTGAATTTTTTGTGCCACACACAGGTTTTCTCCACCAACACGTCGCGCGCCGCGCGCGACCCTTTCGATGGGCAACTCCATTTCAGGAAAACTCAGCATTTTTGGATTTGTCATGCAAAGATACACTTGCTCAACAATTGCCAAGAAATTTCACCAAGTTTTGGGCCTCCAGAAAGTCAAAAAACAAGCAAAAAATGACTTTCTGCCACCTTTTTGACACACAGGAAGCAGTCTTGAGAGATTGCAATTTTGGAGGGGCAAATGGCCACCAAATTCAAAAATTCCACTTGGGTTGGAAAGTAGACATCCAGACCTTTCCAACAAGCCCACTTTTGCCTCATTTGGGCACCTGGAAGTGCCTCAAAAGCAGCTCCAAAGGCGCGCGACGCGTTCAGGATCAGGGCGCGACGTGTTGGGCAGTTTTCACAGAAATTCACCTACAGCTCAGCGAAACGCAGTTTTGACTGGATTTGACTTTTTGGAGTAGATTTTGATCTTCCTTGTTGTAAATGATGTAATTTTATGATATTTTGACACTTATTTATCTCTTCTAGAAGATTCATTCATGAGATAGGCAAAAATTTAATGAATGAATTGGTTTCCTAGCTTATAGAGGCAAGTTGTTTTGACTGCTTAGTTTTCAGTGCTCAGTTTAGAATTGGTTGAAACAGCTCCTAGGATAGTGAGCTCGACCCCTAGAGGCAAGGAAAGATGTTAGATTGGCTATATTATGTACTTTCTTGGTCATTTTCATGGTTGGACTCTTGAGGGAGAAAGCTTCTATTGTATTACTTATTGTATCTCTGCAATTTTGGCAAAGGAAGAAAGACCAGGGTTTTGCAGTCCTTTTTGGGATTCCTGTGGTTACATGTATTGATGGTGTGTTTCTCTTTGTACTTGTAAGTTTGTTATGTGAATCATCTTCTTACTTTTCCTTCTGCAAATTAGGCAAATGAAGTGTTAAGGTAGAATTCATGGTTGCTATGCTCTGCCTTTAAGTTTGCTTAATATCAATGTTTTCAGCTGTTTAAGGAGAATTCAAGGTGATTGCTTGATCTCCTTAGCTCCTCACCAGTCATTCTCATCCATCCAACTCTTTCAAAGGCATCAATACAGTCTCCTATCTTGCCCCAAAGAGCCCCCTGCGAAAACTGTGTCCAATCCCCGCACCCAAAATTGCCTTTCCCCGATTTTCCACCAAAAATCCTAAAAATCTCAAATCAAATTTTTTATCAGTTTACTAGCCTAAAATCAGTGTTCTTTATTGGTTATCTCCGCCCTTTGAAGATCTTTGCCGAGATATACCGGAGAGAGCCCTCTCCTGCCCTGTAGGGCTAGCTACGAGGCTAAGTGGTTTGATGTTGCCTTGGAGTTTGCCTTTCTCAGCCTGAGGTGAAATTTCAAGCGCTAACACTACCCATGCAGTCTGGGACTCATGGGAAGTACCTCTCATCTGATCAATGAGCAGGGAAATAAAGTTAGGGACCATAGTAGTACCGATGGATGCATCGTTGTAACTACCGTACTCCCTATGCTAGGATGACCTACATTGATCTGGGATCAATGATACTGGTCTGGGACCAGTGGTAGGAGTTGTACCATAGTATGACGCTGACTTCGGGTCGGTTGAGACTGGTCTGGGATCAGTGGTTCATACTCTGAGACTGACTTTGAGTCAGTGGAGGATGATATTGGTCTGGGACCATTGGAGTTGTACTCACTATGACGTTGACTTTGGGTTGGTTGAGACTGACTTTGAGTCAGTATGATACATCCTCGATCATTTCTTCTTCTTCATAATTCGGACAAAAGCAGAGCAGAACAGAACAATGCAAGAGCAGAGCAGAACAGAGCAAAACAGTACAGATCAGTGCAGGCAGAACAAGACAAAGCAGAACAGGCAGAATAGAGCAGAGTAGGGCAAGGGTCAGGCTGTACAGGGCAGTGTATTTGATGGATGAATAGTAACGACCGATAGACAGATTGCAGATGAAGTTCTCCATGGTTGAGAGGGAGTGTTAAAATTCGCAACCAGGGCAAAACTTCATGTGGGTCATCTTATTCATGGCTGATAATATTTTTATTAGATTCCTCTCGTCGAGAGGTGTAGGATTGATATAAAGATCATCCAATTCCGATAAGTATTCATGGAGATATGAATTTATTTTGATTATGGAATTATTATCAAGCCGACCTACAACTCATGTAGGCTCAGAAGCCCAACAGTCGCATCTATTCACCCACCAACGTTGTGTATAAATATAAGAGGAATTTTCCTCATTTAGACTCACTCATCTCATCACATCTCTCTCTCTCTCTCTACTGCGCAGATATGAGTCTCTTCTCTACTGCGCTGAAATGAGTCTCTCTCTCTCACACATGTGAAGCCGGAAACTGTTGAAACTGAAGCTGCAACTGCAGAAGTAAAGATTGACTTGCGTGGCCTAGAATATCTCCTCTTTGGAACTGCGCTGTAGGTTCATTTGAACCTCCTTTGAAAGCCGCAACTTTTGGTGGTGGAATGAAGTCAATCCGACGAACGGTTTGCAAGATATCGACTGCCCTAGTTTGAAGCCGGAAACTGCTGAAACTGAAGCTGCAACTGCAGAAGTAAAGATTGACTTGCGTGGCCTAGAAGATCTCCTCATCTGAACTGCGCTGTAGGTTCATCTGAACCTCCTCTGGAAGCCGAAACTTTTGGTGGTGGAATGAAGTCAATCCGACGGTCTGTTTGTGAGATATCGTCTGCCCTAGTTTGATAATGAAGCCGCTAATACTGATGCTGCTGATCTAGGGTTTGCTACTGCTGATATGAATCAGATTTATTGTACTATTTCTCTCTGCTGAATTATTGAAGATAAAAGAAGATTTGATCAAAGGGTTTCCCCACACATTGTGGGGTTTGTCCCTGGCTAGCCGCCACATCTTGTGTCTCTTGTCTTGGCTTGTTTTCTGTCGATCGTTTAATGTTCTATCTGCACTTTACTTTATGTACATGTGATTGCTAATCGGTGGAATATAATAAGAAAAAGAAGTAAACTGTTATAAGCATAGAACATACCATAACTTAACACACATGGACAATCATCTCTTGATAGATCATCTCTCGGGAGTAATTCCATTGAAGAAAGTCATGATATTGTGTTTTCACTACACATCCATTGTTGAAGATGTCTTCTACTTGAGCACAAGGCAACAATCTTTCTTGAGCAAAAATAAGAGTTGGAGGAGTTTATGCAGGGAGGGGGAGTTGGTTGATCACATGAAGAAATGCAAACATCATCTACCTCATCCATTTCCATGAAAACATGCAAAGGCTTAGGGGGGAGCAAGTCCATTAAAGAAAAGCGTAATGATAGAGGGAGTTGCAAAGAATAACGTAAGAAGAAGGAGCACTATGATAGGGGGAGAAACATGTCAAGAAGCAACTTGATAGGGGGGAGTACTTGAGCACCCCATTTGCCATTGATGTCAAAGGGGGAGATAATGCCCAAAGGAGGAGAGTATTGCCATCAATGACAAAGGGGGGATTGTTGAATAAAGTTGTCATTGATGTCATCATAATTGAATTGTTGAAGCAAAACCTAACCCTATATATTGTGCAAACCTTAGGAGACCTAAACCCTAACTACTTGACTTGACCCTAGGTGCATGAGTATATTAATGAAATTCTAGATGCACTTGCCATAACGAATCCCTAGCAATGTTGTCATTATGATATCATGTTTGCATTGTTGAAGCTAGCCTTGTCGGTCATTAATGATGACAAGACAATAACTAGGTCTTGTATGCATTGCCCAACCTTTGTTGGAGATGCCTTAAGAAAGAAGACATATTGAAAAGGCGCCCTAACCTTGTTGAATGATGCTCATGATGCCCTAAGGAAGCCCTAATCCTTATCAATAAAGAACACATGTGAAGGAACTCTTACCTTGCATGCCATAAACTTGAAGGCCTAAAAGAAAAAATGTCTTAATCCTAGAGGAAGCCCTAACATTGTCCAAAACATAATATCCTAAAGGCTTCCATGGATGAAATAATTGCAGTTCACAAATACAATTTTATTGATGGTAAAAAGACTCTAATTGAAGTTGGAATTGGCATAAACTCGTAGAAGAGATCTAGAGCTTTCCAATGAGCCCTTACTCACCTTCAAACTTAATGGCAGAAGTGTCCTCAGACACGTAATTTTATTAATCAGAAAAAAACAATTACATAATTGATTTGCAAGAGTTTACACCCGAACAACAAAACACTCTTGCAATGAGCTATTTATAAGCTCCATGTCCTAACTACCTCTAATTATGGATCACTTATTAAATAACAAGTGTCCATTTACATTAAATGCCATTCAAACCAACTAGCTAACTAATCTCCTAAAATAGAGCCTAAGATACGACACATTTGGAGAGTCATATCTAGTTACAACAATATGCTAATTCTAAAAGTCTCCATTAAATAATTAAACATTCTAGAATAATAATTATTAATTTAATATCTTAAATTAATAATTATTTTATTCTAATTTTATAACCTATGATAAAAAAGTATTTTTGGATCATCTAACATTCCCCCCTATGATCCAAAGATACATTACAACAGATACCAAGTTCATCCCTGAACTTAGTAAATTTTATTCTGCCAAGCGGTTTGGTGAAAATGTCGGAGATCTGATCTTCGGAAGGACAATAAACTGGTTTGAGGACATCTTTGGCAATGAGCGACCTGATATGATGATACTTGGTGTCCACATGCTTTGTCTTTGAATGAAAAACTGGGTTCTTGGCAAGTTTGATGGCTGACTGGCTGTCAATGAACAATGATGTAGCTTCTGCCTGAGAAATGCCCAAGTCCTGCAAAATTCGGCGCAACCAAACAATTTCACATGCTGCTTCCCATGCTGAAATGTACTCTGCTTCTGCTGAAGAAGTGGCCACTGTAGCTTGTTTCTTACAACTCCAAGATACTGCTGCTGACCCCATATTCATTAAATAACCTGATGTTGATGCTCGATCATCAATACTCCCAGCAAAGTCGGCATCAGAATATCCACCAAGTACAAAATTTTTAGTCTTTGTGTAAAGAAGACCAAAATCTTTTGTTCCTTGGATATATCGAAGAACTCTTTTGGCTGCATTCCAGTGGCTGTCTCGTGGTTCCTGCATAAAACGTGAAAGAATACTGACTGCATAAGATAGATCAGGACGAGTATTTGTCAAATAAATCAAGCTGCCAATCAACTGTTTGTAAGTTGTACTGTCCACCTTTTCCCCCCCTTCAAATTTTGAAAGTTTCAAGTTCTGCTCCATGGGGGTGAGAACGGGCTTGCAATCTTGCATGCCAAATCGCTGAAGAACCTCTGCGGCATACTTACTCTGAGAAATGAAAATATGATGTGGACGTTGGAAGACTTCAACTCCAAGATAGTAGTGAAGTAATCCCAAATCTGTCATCTTAAAACCTGCTTGTAACTCCTTTTTCACCTGTGCAATATGATCATCATGGTTGCCAGTAATGATCAAATCATCTACGTACATAACAAGAATTACCAGATATTTTCCCTGTTGCTGCACATACAAAGTATCATCAGATTCACTTCGTTGAAAACCAACTTTCTTAAGGTATTCATCCATCTTTGCATACCAAGCTCGGGGAGCTTGTTTTAACCCATATAAAGCCTTGATCAATTTGCAGACTTTATGTTCTTGTCCTTCCACTTCAAAACTTGGTGGTTGGGTCATATACACGTCCTCCTGTAAATCCCCATTGAGAAAAGCACTTTTCACATCCATTTGATGAAGTTTCCATCCTTTTTGAGCGGCCAATGCAAGTGTTAATCGGATGGTGTTCCATTTAGCTGTTGGAGCAAAGGTTTCTTCATAATCAATGCCTTCCTGCTGCGCAAAACCTTTGGCGACAAGTCGTGCTTTATACTTGTCAAGTTCACCCTTCTGGTTATACTTAATTCTGTAAACCCATTTGCATCCTATGGGTTTAACATTTGTTGGACATTCAACAAGTTTCCAAGTGTTGTTATCAATTACTGCTTTATATTCGTCAACCATAGCCTGTTGCCATTCTTTATGTTTTACTGCCTCTTTGTATGTGGAAGGTTCAGTAAAATCATTTGCTATCAAGGCAAAATTGCCTTCACTTCTATGTGCCCTTCTGGTGCCAGTTTTATTCTGTTCATCAGGCTTTACATCTTTCAAAAGTTGAACTGCCCATTTCGGAAGTTGGTGCTCACTTGTTTGTGCTTCTGTAAAGTCCCCATCATTGTAAAGAGGATTAATATAAACTGATGTTCGTCGTTCAGGTGAAGAATGTGGAGACTCACTGTCTGAAGAACTGCTGCTGCTTGGAGATGCAGATGAACTGCTAGAAGATCCTGATGATGTTGTTGATGTAGATGGACTCGATGACTCATCTTCAGAGGAAGGAAAATCAAGTTCATACTTTGTTACATCTTCGACATACAATTTGACTTAAGTCTCTTCCTCGTCCTGAAGATTGTCCTCTGCCTCTGCTTTGACCTCTATTTGGAGATTGTCCTCGACCTTGATTATTGTAGCCTTGTCCTTGAAAATTTCCTCTTCCTTGGTTATTTCCTCTACCTTGAAAATTATTTCTTCCTCCTCTGTTAAAATTGTTGCCTCTACTTTGGCTTCGACCTCGATTATGTGTTGCTTGATTCTGATTCCATCGGCCTCTTCCTCGAGAACTATCTGCTGAAGACTTACTTGTGCTGGCTTCTGTGAGAAAAACATCTTCACCAACTTTCTTCTTCTTCCCAAAAGTTTTATCATGCTGACTTAACATTTCACAAAGTTCATCAAACTTTAGTTTTTCTAATTTCCCAGTTACTTGTAAAGTTTCTAAAAAATGCGTATAGGAAGAAGGAAGCCCAGCAATTACAATTGTGACCATAAAGCTATCATCAATTGCGGGAAAACCAGCATTAATAATTTCTTGCTTAATATTCTTAAGTCTGGAGAGATATTCAAGAATATCACCATCTTCAGTTAATTTCTGTTGCAACAATTTTAACTGTAAATCAACCTTCTTTGATTCTGGCTGAGTATCAAAGAGGTATTTAAAAGTTTTCAAGGCAGTCCATGCATCTGTGGCATTCTCTATATGTACATACATTTCATCATTCACAGACGATTTAATAAGAGCTAAGGCTTTAGCATTCTTGATTTCCCATTTTGCCAGTGGATCTGCATCTGTGGGTTTATTCGGCTTAACATCGCCATCACATATTCCTTGCCATAATTCATTGTAAATAAGTGTGCTTTCAATAAGACGATGCCACGTTTTATAAGATTTGGTGCCTTCTAGTTTGTCGGAATCAGAAAATAAGTTAATCAACTTAGACATTTTTAACGATGAAGAGATGCACCAAGAAGCAGAACAGAAAGGACAAGATAGTTAACACAACACACCACACAAAAAACACGATCTATCGGGGCTTGGCCTTGACCCTCGAATAGTCGTCAAAACAGGAGAATATTGACTGAGCTTTGCACTTGGCTCTAGTCAATTTCTCAAATTTTTACAGGGAAACTTTCAAAATTAGACTTTTTACAATGGTGCCTTGCACAACCTGGTAAAAAAAATTTACCCCCCCTCAAAGTAAAATTACTTTGAGTTACATTTATCTCCTTCAAAAAATTACAAAAAAAAACTTCTTATTGCTCCAAAAAATTACAAATCACCTTATTCCTCCACAAATATTACAATTAAAATCCAAAAATTTACACATCCCCTTATGACTCCACAAACAATAAATTAAAACACCCCATATCTCTCCAAAATACAATATTAAAAAAACCTTATATCTCATATAAATATTCTCACTAAATCTCTCATGGAAACACTCCACTCATTCTCTCACATTCCACTTGCTATCTCTCCAAACTTATCACTCAAACTTATTACTCCAAAATAATTTTTACAATTTAAAACATACCTTATCTCTCCATTAAAACAATTTATGATCACTCTTTAAAAAGTGTCGTTACATACTTCCCATTAAAAAATAATTATGAAAACTTTATGAAATCACTTGAGCTCACGTTTCTGGAAATGTTTTTTACACAAAAGCTTTATTATGCATTATACCCAAATGTTCAATCTTGAACGATGCACCAATATGACAGCCCTCCTTCAAGTCGTATTGTAGAATTAGCATATTGTTGTAACTAGATATGACTCTCCATATAAATTGAGAGAAATTGAATTTGTAAGATAGAAAACTCATAATTTTTGGTAAGCCAACATAAGGCTACTTGTGCAAGCCGACTCCCTCTCAAAAAGACGTGTCTTTTCGTTATAGGTCAAAATGTATATAAATATGAGTCTGATCTCATCATTTTAGCTATCCAACTCAGTGAAGAATTTGGAGAGGAGGCATAAACGTAGACATAGCCCGAGGAGGACATAAAAGAGTTCTGTTTTGATAATTTCGGTGATTAAGGTATCTTTCAAGCTCGGATTAGTGGCATGAGAAGCCCATATGGTAGACCTGTAATCATCATCTACCTGTGATACCTCGGATAGTGAACAGTCACTTGGACAAGTCGGATCTCACCTAAGACTTGAGCTCAGACAGTTGACCTAGAGGCTCAGTTGAAAGCTTAGGAATTTTTTGTCAGACCCGTGATAGGGACAGTCACATATCTTGGACCTGTGGAGAAAATAACACTTCAGACTTGTGACCTGACATTGGAGCTCGGACTAGTGATATTACAGTTTGGAACAGAGGACAATCTCTGTGAGGAGGCTCGAACTTGACTCTTGAAGCTCGGATCCGTGGAACAGTCACTTGGTGAGGGCTCAAACTTAACTTGGAGGCTTGGACTTGAGGTTGCATTCTTCTCGGATCTGTGGAGGGACCTTTCTAAGGTCCTATGGTGGCAGTAACTTGTGAAGGAAATATACCTTAGATACACCTGTGGTAAACAAGTCTCAGATTTGTGGTAAGCACAATTGTGGAAGCTCGGATTATTGACTTGATCTATTAACTAGTTGTGGCATCTTGAGGCCTGTATTTGTGTAGCGGTGGCAGTCACTTGTGAAGGAAATATACCTCGGATAGACCTGTGGTAAACAAGTCTCAGATCTGTGGTAAGCACAATTGTGGAAGCTCGGATTATTGACTTGATCTATTAACTAGTTGTGGCACCTTGAGGCCTTTATTTGTGTAGCTCCTCATTGACATAGCCCGAGGAGGACATAAAAGATTTCTGTTTGGATAATTTCGGTGATTAAGGTATCTTTCAAGCTCGGATTAGTGGCATGAGAAGCCCATATGGCAGACTGTAATCATCATGTACCTGCGATACCTCGGATAGTGAACAGTCACCTGGACAACTCGGATCTCACCTAAGACTTGAGCTTAGACAGTTGACCTAGAGGCTCAGTTGAAAGCTTAGGAATTTTTCGTCAGTCCCGTGATAGGGATAGTCACATATCTTGGACCTGTGGAGAAAATAACACTTCAGACCTGTGACCTGACCTTGGAGCTCGGACTAGTGATATTACAGTTTGGAACAGAGGACAATCTTTGTGAGGAGGCTCGAACTTGACTCTTGAAGCTCGGATCTGTGGAACATGTTAGAGTCGGTCTAGTTATCCCTCCGTGAGAGATCAAAGCTCTTTTTTGCATTTCATGTTTAGGTGTCCCATCAGTTTTGATTAGTTGCATTTCGTTAGGCGTGCCATAACTCTGACAGAATGGTTTGTGTTACTCATTCCCCTCGTGCTTGGCACTGTTGGTTCAGGTCTATTCATAAAAACAAGTCTTCAAAGGTCATGTACAGTCCTGTTTCAAGTTTCTGGGTCATAACAATGGTTCTTGGTCATTAGGTCTTGGGTTGAGTCAGTCTTGTTTTGCAAAGTCTAAGAAGACCAGCAGGCCAGAGGGATGTCCTCGATAGGTGGTTACTTCAATAATTTTCATCATTATACAGATAAATTAGGACTTCTCTTCAAAACTCTGTTTTGAAGATAAGTCGTCATCTCATTTTTGTAAAAATCTTCAAAAATTTCAGTTCTTGAATCGTCCAAGCGCAACCTTGGTCTCCTTTGACAGATCATATCACAGCTATCCCTGCAAAGAAAATCATTATTTCAACCAAATTTAAGGAGGAAATCAAAAAGGTCAGAAGTCTATTAATCCTGAAAAAGTGTCAACGACAAAACATTACAAAATGGGTCATGGACCAAGCAAAAATCAAAAGGGAGTCTTTATAAAGATATTTCATGACATTTTCAACTCATTTTGCATGCCAAGAGTGAAGAAGATCATTCCAAAGCGAAATTGTGAGTTTGTGAGGAAGTTGGAGCAGTTTCAGGGGTGTGCGACGCATTGGACTAGGCGCGCGGCGCATCAGGGGCGCGCAGCGCATCAGGCAAAAAATCGCAGTGTAAAAATACACGCGCGCGGGGCACTGGGGTTTAAGCCCAAAATTTGCTTGGAAACGCATGAACTCGCCTCCTCTCCGCACATCCACCACTTGTGCTTGGTTTTTGAAAGATAAATGTAATGGGTTCATGATATGTTTGCTTTAGAAATCCAAGTGGAAAGCCCTCCTTGTCAATGAAATCGCTGTAGGGTTTGAATGCAAAAAATTCCTGTAAGGGTTTCAAAAACAGAGTGTAACCAAGGTTGTCATTATTTCTCCATTTCCCTTTGTTTCCCATTCCCAAATTCACCCTTATTTTTCCCCATTAATTCCCTCCTTCATCCTACACTATAATCCCTCAAATCCTAGTCCCTCACCTCTATTACAAAACACATTATCCTTATCATTTCCCTTCCCTTCTCTAAGTCCCTTGTTTTTATTTCCAAATTCCCAAATTCCCTAATTTTTCCCCTTTCCTAATATTCCCTTGTGCATTTGTGTCCCCTTGGTCACAGCATTTTTAGAGCCAAAGAACAGTTTACAGGCAATTGTGCACGCAGTTTATACATCAGCATATATATTCCAGCTATCTTGTTTTCAAAGACATGTCAGAGACCGAGTCAGTCTATGAGCAGGAGTATGATAGTGATTCTACACTGGAGGTAAATGTGCCAAATGTGCCACGGAGGTATCACAAAAGTGGCAAAAGTGTTCAGCATGTCAGGGAGGAGCCTACTTCTTTGGCCTAATTGCAAGCTTGCCCACTTGCAATGGATTGTTTTCGGCGTCAATCATGTTTCCAATACTGTGAGATGATCTCACAAATCCAGCATCATCGGGAACTAGTCCGTTTATTTGTTCTACATTTACAGGATGGTCATGTAAACCTTGCCGGAGTGAATTTCACCTTGTCACCCGAGACTATTGCTCAGGCCACCAAGATACCAAATGTAGGGGAGGAATGGAATAAACGCCAGCTGTTAGACAGATTCTACTATGAGCCATATATCAAACCCGGGTATATGAGACACTTGAGCGCAGTTTTTCCTTTTAGATTCCTGAGGGATGAGTATGCACCATTGATGAAACTCATCATTCGATATTTCAGTTGCGAGGGCAGATTCTCGCGTCTCTATGCGTACCATGTCCGTTTGTTGATGCATTTCACGAGGGTACGTATGATGAACGCTCCGTTTTTCATGTGTCGCAACATAGAGAGGATGGTGCCTTTAGTACAAAGGAAGAGCCCAACACATCAGCATAAGAGCATATATCATTATGCGTTGATCAAAATCATAGTGATGCATCAGTTGGCACAGCAGGGCATTACTTGGGAGGATTTCATCTCCCGTGATTACTTCGCAGCGCTACAGCTGCCTCCCGAGATAGTTCATGATGAGGGAGCGCCTTCACACCAGCCAGGCATTCCCGAGACTGAGCATATAAGTGCTCCTCCATATGTAACATACCAGCGAGGCCACAGGGCCTTATTTGCATCTACACGACAAGTACTATCTCCACCCGGGGTGGAAGGGGTCTCGTTGACTTCATCAGCACAGCGAGTATTATCTCCACATCATGTGGAAAGGGTCTCGCCTTCTTCTTTAGCACAGGTACAGATCCAGGGTAGGGGCAAGAGGCCCATGTTTGATGAGGGTCCTTCAGGAGGTTAGGACACGGATATCATTGATCTTGATGCGAGCTCTCCTAGCTCGGAGCTAAAAGAGATCATCCGACAGCAAAGGGCTGAAAATGACTCGCTGCAAAAGAAATTGCAGATGGCTAAGTGGACGATCAACTACTTGGAGCAGCGCAACAAACAGCTGGAAGATGAACATACACTTTATGAGCTACGACAGATCCGCGAAGACCGAGAATTGGCCCAAAAGAGACCTGGTGATTTGACACCAATTGATCGAGAGTCTATGCTCATCCGGGTGAACACTCATTTGGAGAAATTGTTGGCGAAGGCAAACAGAGACAAGGACATGCTTCGTCATATGAAAACTCACTATTGGGCTCGCATGCATGTTTGCAAAGCAAAAATGAAGATCCTTAAGAGGTGATTGAGCAAGGCACTAAAACGGCGGAAAAAGCCCGATCCACTCCAAATTTTGGCCGAGGCTTCATTGGCGGGGCACAATACATGATAGAGGGTCTTTACTCCAAATTTGAGCAAATTCGGAGAAATTTTTGTCATTTTTGAAAATTTTGTCCTAAAAACAGGTTTTTTGGCTCAACGCGTAGCGCGCCGCGCGCGACCCATAAGATTGGGAGGTCCAAATCACAAATGGCTTGTAGTGTTGGATTTGTCATGATGAAATATACATGCTAAGCTATGGCCAAAGCATTTCATCAAGTTCTGGGTGACCAAAAGGCTCAAAAACACCATGAAAATCACCTTTCTGCCACCTTTTGCACCAGCAGGAAGTACTTCTGGGAGAATGCACTTTTGGAGGGGCAAATGGACACCAAATTGGAAAATTCCACTTGGGTTGGAAAGTAGACATCCAGGGCTTTCCAACAAGCCAACCTGAGCTCAATTTGGATGCCGGGAAGTGCCCCAAAAACAGGTGGAAAGGCGCGTGGCGCATAGGGCTCAGGCGCGCGGCGCACAGGGTTTTTTGGCACAATTTTCATCTTCAACTCAGGAAACGAAGCCAGTTTGACCAGTTTTGACTTGTGATGTGATTTTTTCACTCCTCTTGATGTAATTAATGAAACATGATGTAATTTTGGCACTTTATTACTTGTTCTAGAAGATTCATTCACTAAAAAGTGAAAATTAAATGAATGAATCAGTTTCCTACCTTATAGAGGCAAGTTGTTTTGACTGCTTAGATTGTAGTGCTTTGTTTAGAATTGGTTGAAACAGCTCCTAGAATGATGAGCTCGACCCCTAGAGGCAAGAGAATGGGTTGGCTTGCCTATATTATGTATTTTCTTAGTCATTTTCATGGTTGGACTCTTGGGGAAAAGGTTTTGAGACTCTATTGTACATTTTACTTCAGCATTTCGGCAAAGGAAAGACCTGGGTTTTGCAGCACTGTTTGGAATTCATGTGGCTTTATGTCTTGATGGTGTGCTTCTTTCAGTACTTGTAAGTTGTTATGTGTATCATTTTCCTTCTCTCATCTTCTGCAATTGAACAAATGAAGTGTTAAGGTATAATTCATAATTTGTAATGCTCTGCCTTTAAGTTTGTTTGATCTCCTATGTTTTCATCTGTTTAAGGAGAATTCTTGAGGTTTCCTTGCTCTCCTTAGCTCCTCACCTGTCTGATCTACTCACCTCATTAGCTTTTCAGGCATCAAACAATTGCCTACCTTGCTCCAATCAGACCTCTGCAGAAACTGTGTCTCATCCCCGCACCCAAAATTGCCTTTCCCTTTGATTCAACAAAAACCCAAAAAAATCACCTTTAAACCTCTGCACTTAATACCTAGCCTAAGATTAGTTACAATTTCAGTCATCTCGAGCCTCATTGATTATATTTTTCCGAGATTGATCCGGAGAGAGCCCTCTCCTGTCCTCGTAGGGCTAGCTACGAGGTTGAGCGTGGTTTGATGTTGCCTTGAGTTTTGCCTTCCTCAGCCTGGGGCAAATTCGAGCGTTAACAGAACAGTCACTTGGTGAGGGCTCAAACTTAACTTGGAGGCTTGGACTTGAGGTTGCATTCTTCTCGGATCTGTGGAGGGACATTTCTAAGGTCCTATGGTGGCAATCACTTGTGAAGGAAATATACCTTAGATACACCTGTGGTAAACAAGTCTCAGATATGTGGTAAGCACAATTGTGGAAGCTCGGATTATTGACTTGATCTATTAACTAGTTGTGGCATCTTGAGGCCTGTATTTGTGTAGCGGTGGCAGTCACTTGTGAAGGAAATATACCTCGGATAGACCTGTGGTAAACAAGTCTTAGATCTGTGGTAAGCACAATTGTGGAAGCTCGGATTATTGACTTGATCTATTAACTAGTTGTGGCACCTTGAGGCTTGTATTTGTGTAGCTCCTCATTGACATAGCCCGAGGAGGACATAAAAGATTTCTGTTTGGATAATTTCGGTGATTAAGGTATCTTTCAAGCTCGGATTAGTGGCATGAGAAGCCCATATGGCAGACCTGTAATCATCATCTACCTGTGATACCTCGGATAGTGAACAGTCACCTGGACAACTTGGATCTCACCTAAGACTTGAGCTCAGACAGTTGACCTAGAGGCTCAGTTGAAAGCTTAGGAATTTTTCGTCAGACCCGTGATAAGGACAGTCACATATCTTGGACCTGTGGAGAAAATAACACTTCAGACTTGTGACCTGACCTTGGAGCTCGGACTAGTGATATTACAGTTTGGAACAGAGGACAATCTCTGTGAGGAGGCTCGAACTTGACTCTTGAAGCTCGGATCCGTGGAACAGTCACTTGGTGAGGGCTCAAACTTAACTTGGAGGCTTGGACTTGAGGTTGCATTCTTCTCGGATCTGTGGAGGGACATTTCTAAGGTCCTATGGTGGCAGTCACTTGTGAAGGAAATATACCTTAGATACACCTGTGGTAAACAAGTCTCAGATCTGTTGTAAGCACAATTGTGGAAGCTCGGATTATTGACTTGATCTATTAACTAGTTGTGGCATCTTGAGGCCTGTATTTGTGTAGCGGTGGCAGTCACTTGTGAAGGAAATATACCTCGGATAGACCTGTGGTAAACAAGTCTTAGATCTGTGGTAAGCACAATTGTGGAAGCTCGGATTATTGACTTGATCTATTAACTAGTTGTGGCACCTTGAGGCCTGTATTTGTGTAGCTCATCATCGACATCGTTTGAAGGCAAGCTCAGTATAACTGATTAGAAGAGGAGTTGGAACAATCTATGGTTTGATATCAATTGGTGTTTGGAAGTTCCTTGAAACTACCTCCTTGAACTTGGAACTTTGTAGATCTTGGGGAGTACTTTGGAGCTGGCATTGAAGACCCATTGAAGGAAATTGGAAGCATAATAGAAGGTGATCTTGGAGGCATTGTTGGAGACCATGATGCGTTGAGGCCATCATGATGTAACCTTTAAGATTTTGTTTGGGTAACATGAAGAGTTGTGGAGATACCTTTTGAGAATATAAAAGTTGTCGACGCGTTATAGAGAGGCCCTGGAGATTGAGAAAAGGCCAAACAATCTTAATAGGGATGATGGCTGGAAGATCAGCAGTTGCTGGGTCCCAGCCTTATCTTCTTAGCCTCCTCATTCCCCGTTTGTGTTTGGTCTTAGGGTTTCTATCTTCCCCTTCCTTTAATTTTCTTTTGGCAGATTTGTCTGATTTTTTAGAGTGTTTTTGATAAGTTAGGAATCAGTCTCGGGCTTATTAGTGTATTAACCTTAACTGGTTTATGACACTATTGGGCATTTTATTATTTTTTCATAAATTTATTAATTATACATTGAGTTTCCCTTTTATTAATGTCTATAAAGACCCCCTTTTTAATCCTTATAAATAATAATAATATTTACCTTATGACTTAGTTGTCTTTAATATTTTTGAATTAATAAAGATTGAATAATTATCGATTATTAATGGAAACTTGACCTTAGGTTTAAAGGATTAATTGTGATAGACCAATAATTTTAGTTTCAACCCCATAGGTAAATCTAACTTACCAATAGACCATTAAGTAATTATTACATAATTACCTAATGTAACTAGATTATAAAAATAGTAGTGATTTATTACCCTTCACTTGTTTTTAAATAATAATCGAATAATATTAAATCATTTAATATATATTATATAATGACCATTTTAATTAAAATATTAATATCAGACTATAGATTCCCTTAATATTTGAAATAATATTTATAATTTATCTATTTATCCTTAAACTAACAAATGAAATCAATTATTTAATAATATATCTATTTATTATTAAATAGATATATTATTAAAATTATTTAATAATATAATTGAGTAATAATAAATCATTATATAATGACCATTATAATTAAATTATTAATATTATACTAGAGATTTGAAGTAATATTAATATTATATATATTTTTAAATTAATTTAATATTATTCAATTATTTAAATAATAAATAATAATAAATCATTTAACATATAATGACCATTACAATTAAAATATTCGTATTATAATATAGATAATAATATATCTATTCCTTTATTTACCAATTTTAACTATTTCTAGAAATAGTAATTACTATTTTAAGGATTTGACCAGGTTCATTAGGTCAAATTAGCCGTTAGCATTATAGCCGTTGGAGTCTCTGCACACTCTATTTAATCGAGCTGAGCCGGATTGGTTCTTCAACTTGTCCTGACGATGAACCACACTGGTTGGTTCGAAACGCGTCGACAAAAGATTGGTTATGTGATTTTGCCGAAGACTATCTTAACAATGTTATGGATCACAGAAGTCTAAATTCCTTAATATAAAAGTTGTCATTGATGAGCTAAGTGCTTTGGAGATCGATTGAGGGCATTGTTGAAGGTGAAGATATTGTCAAGGCTTGTTGCAGAAGATATTGGGAGCCTTGAAGAATCATTGAACTTATCTTGAAGAATTGAAGTATAGGGTTGGAGCCCTAGAGGATAGGAGTCCTCAAGAAGATCAGGTTGGAGCTTGTACCAGTGAGAGGGTTGGAGCCCTAGAGGTTGGTGCCTCATAGAGACAAGGTTGGAGCCTTGGGGAAGATAGGGTTGGAGCCCTAGAGGTTGGAGCCTCGTGAAGTCCAAGTTGGTGCTTGGCAAAGTACAGGTTGGAGCCTAGTGGATTGGAGATTGGTGTCTTCATCTAGGGTTGGAGCCCTAAACATTATTGTACTCAATTTATTGTAAAAAGAGGATTGGAGTCCTCGATATATCTGATTAATAAAATTATTATTCTATTATTGTTCATTTTGTGTTTTATCTAAGTGATCTAAATTGGTAAAGTAACAATTGTAAAAGAAATACTGATTCACCCCCTCTTAGTATTTCCAATAGAATCTCTCTGCAACCAAGATATGTAGAGGCAAAAATTGAACAGCCCAATGCAATGATTGAATGAGGCAAAAGTGGCCAAAAGAGGGCAACGCTAGGCCTACTGATGGAAGCGACTACGACCAAGGCCTTGATATGCCTATGACAAGGAGGGAGGAAGCCTTAGGGCTTGATGTCAAGGCCAAAGAGGGGCCGCGTCCTAAGAAAATGAAGCCTTAGGGCCTTTGGCAAGGGAAAAAGAGGCAGGAAAGGGCAGAAGGAGGCTGACCTAGAAGGGAGGAGGCTAAGGAAAGGCCTTAAAGCTAAGTTGCGCTGATATGGATACAGATACGAGGTTTGAAACGGGTACGACAAATTTTCAAAAAATCTGGATACGATACGGCAGGAAACGACATATATATATATATATATATATAAAATAAAAATTTCATATTGCCATTCATATTTTAGAATCTATATTAGATCGAAAGACTAAAAATACATAATCAATTATCATCTATGATCTATCATGATTCATCATCATCAATTTAGCATAAACACTATCATCATCATTAATGATTATTATAACATTCATGATTCATGATTCAACAAATCATCAAGTTTTTGTTTCAAATTTCAAATTTCAATCATCGAGTTATCAACATGACAAGTTACAACTTACACCACCATTACCAAAATTAATAATGCATACTACATAGTACAAAATGAACTATGACTGGAAGTCTACTATCACTATTCATAATTCATATGGTTGTTCAAAAGTTTAAAAGTTAAAACACCATCATAAATTACGTTTACATATCATCAAATATGTCTTCATTCATGCCACTAAAACGTTCCACATCCTCTTCAGAAGTGGGACTGAGAACATTACTGCCATGTCCACTTGAAGATCCACCTATTGGTGACTCTGCATCAAACAAATTCATATGAGACATGGCATTCAGTGTCATACCCAAGTCAGGCAACTCTGGTTCCACGTCCCATAATTTGGTGGGCCCAAATTTGTATTCATCTCTCTTGTGTGACAGAAGGCGAAGGTTTGAATGAACATACACTTGTTGCTCAACCTTCTTAGAGCCCAATTTGTTTCGCCTCACTGAATGGATGAAGCCGTATGTATTCCAGTTCCTTTTTGCTGAAGAGGAACTAACAACCTGTGATAAGATCATGATGGCCAATCTTTGGATATGTGGAAGTGCCCCACCATAGAAGTTCCACCACTCAATTGGACTTAATCTGGTCTTGTCTCGTATACAATCAATATCACAACCCCAACCCTCTGATTCCACAAAATGAGAAAACTGTGCATGAATCCGAAGCCCAATTTCAGAATCTACAAAAATCTTTCTAAAAGCATTTTTAAATCCTTCGGTGACTTTTGGTTCTTTGTTTGGTGCGGTTCTTTCTGGATCACTTAGCAACTCTGCAGCATAATATTTTGGATTCACTGCATAGGCCAAAAGGTGCAATGGGGTGGTCATCTTGTAAATGCCAAGAGGTACTCCACCTTATCCCACCATTCATCATCAACAACCATCCGTTTCAGTGCTTGTGCTCTATCAGATTGGGAATGCCTCCATTGGTTCCAAAGAGAACTGCGTACCATTGATTGTAATGCATCTTTCACCTGCATAAGCCTTGTTAAGCCTATGATGTGAGAAGCAAATCGAGTCTCGGCAACCTGCACTTTGCAGGTGCCAAATTGCGAATGTTTCAAATTTCAACAAATTAAAAATTATAATTTGATTGAATAACTATTATGATTCACGAATCATGACATCTGAGAATCCAATTTAGATATTTGAATTTAGAGTCAGAAATTAGAATTTATGAAATAAACTTTAAAGTATAGGTACCTTAAGGAGCTCCAACTTAGCAAATTCCCTGTTGATGCCTTGGGACATGTGGTGGTTTGTGATAAAGGCTTGAATTTCATTTGCCTCTTCAAAAATAACTCGAATCCACTCAATTTTCTTCCCCATCTTGCTCAAGATGAGGTTCAATGAATGTACAACACAAGAGGTCCAAAAGATGTGTTGATATTTGCCTTCAATAATTAGTCTTATTGCTCTACACGCCGTTGCATTGTCAGTTATTACCTGGACAACATTTTGAGGCCCCACCAATTCAATTGCTTCAATCAAGATGTCAACAATGAATTGAGAATCTTTCATCTGCTCCTCACAATCCACTGCCTCTAAAAACACTGTCTCCAAAAACACTGCCCCCTGTGGGCTCTGAGCAATTACATTGATCAAAGGCCTATTTCTTTGATCTTTCCATCCATCAGAAATGATGGACACCCCTAAAAAGCACTCAACATTATGGTGCGTACTTTCTCATATCCAAGACTCTTGTACCCTCTTGGGGCTTCATTCACTGCTTTTATCATCTTTGCCCAGTAAGGAGATCACACAAGTTTAAAGGGAAAACCATTTGCATAAATGCATTGGCCTATTGTTGCATTTGCTATCTCTCGAGCATCATTATTAAAACTCTTTTCAAGCGGTCTCAAATTAGACTGCTTTCAACAAACAATTCCATGAGAATAAAGTGGAGGCTTTTTTTAATTTTTTTTAAATAGTTTTAATTCTATATAATTAAATATATGTATGTATTATAAACTTAGGCGTATTTAATTATTTCTTTAATTAATCTGATGGACAGTCACTTCCCACCCCGAATGGTCACGGTCTGACTGAACGGTTTTGACCCTCGGATATCACCGTAGAGATTATGCAGAGGGTTTGACCCTTAGTGACGGCAGCATAGGCTACCACGAGGTTACGGCAGAGGGTCTAACCCTTAGTGACGACAATAGAGGTTACCACGAGGTTACCGCAGAGTCACCATGATGGCAGCCGTAGGTCACTGCAGAGTCACGATGGCAACAGTCTTCTGCCTATGGTTCAACGTATGACCCATTTTCACACATCTTTCGTACCTGTCACTGTAGCAATTCTAGGTTTCTTGAAGTAGCCCTAGTTTGTCCAGCCATTTTCTCTGCTGTAGCATCTATCTTATTGAGTATCAGAGACTCTTTTTGTTCATTATATGATGCACGAGCACTAAATCCTTCAAGGAACATAATTGCATCTCGAACACTTAATCCCTGATCTTGTAAAAATCGGGGTTTCAAGACTTTTATATGATCTTCAGGATACACAAGACCAGTTTGGTGAATTGCATTGTGGTAATCATCCCAATTAGTATAAAAAGCGTGAGGAGTCACTGTTAAGCACCTGTTGCATCCAAATGTTTCAACAGGGGTGCTTATCTCCCGGGAACGTAAAGGTGTTGGAGTATCATAAAGACCTTCAGGAGTCTTTAAAGATGCCTCTGGGACTCCTACACGTTCATCACTCTTTGGAGATTCCTCACTCGCCATGAATTCCTCCTCGTCACCCGTTGGACCTACACTCTGATATTCTTGAGCCAACTTCCTAATAACACTATCCTTATCCCTCAAGTCCTCAAACACCTCGGTTGGTCTTTTCCTCAAGTTTTTGTTGTATTCCGCTAGAATGTTTACACCCTTTACAACTTTAGAATCTTTGGATGGGCTAGGGTCTTGGCTCATATTGATCTCTACCAAATAACCAGACAAGGATATGAGTTCTAATATATTAATCATAAAGCTCTCTAGTTGATATCGAAGTCGTATAAGATCATCAACTTTTGCCTTATGCTGCTGCTCATAAGAGGAGCTCGATTTCTCGTACAATAAGGCAAGGGACTGCAGATGTCCATAGCTCTTAATATTTTCTATGGTTACAATCTCATTGCCTTTATTTTTGGTATATTCAAGGAAGTGATCCCTCAGTGGTTCAAGAGCGTTGGCTTTGAAAACCAGTATGTACAAAGAACGCAGCAATGGCTTGTCCTCTTTTTCCAGGGAGTTTTTGAATACCCCTCCAAATTTATCTACTACACGCTTTACAAGTTGTTCTGCCAAAATCTTTTGAAACTCTTCTCTGCTGCTTGGATTAAAGAACATTGCAAGATTGTGCTCATCATCACATCTTTTCTTAATGACTTTCTTGAAATATATGATTCCTTCCAGAGATATCACTGATTTTATGTTCTGAAAATGATACTCGCAAAACAAGCATATTATATTCATTTTCTTCCATATTTTCACCGATTGCTTCTCTGTGATCGGTCTGGCTTCATATATGAGTAACTCCTGTAAATGTCGCTTCATGTCTTCCTTGCCCAGAATTCTTGAATAGTCAGAAATTACAGTCTCTGCAAGAAATCTATGAAGTTCAGTGAAATGCTTCATTTCTTCTCTTAATTCTCTCTGCGGAATGGCTCTTTTAATGTCAAACCATTCTCGAGTAAAGGGATTGTGGGCATGTTGTTCATCTTTTTCAACATTTTCCGCTTTGTTATGATATTGTTCATCTGGATCATTATCTATTACATCTTTGTGTTCATTATCATTATTCTGAACAAAATCTTCTTGATCTATATCAACATCATCAGAATCATTATCTTGGTCTAGATAATCCTCATTCTCATCACGATCAACTTTATTTGAATCCTCACCTAGATCATCTCCCTTATTATTGATCTTGTTTCGACATTCTTTAACTTCTGCAAAAGATTTTTCTAGTCGTTGAAATGCTTCTTGAATACTAAACTGCTCAACACATTCAGGATGTGAACGCAATGGCACATTGTGCTGCGAACAACGTTCGAAGACCCGCATGATTATATCGTGTGCCATGGCTCTGATACCACTGTAGCATAAAAACTATGCTGAAGCACAAAACTGATAGCTTGTAGGCTTGAATGTTAAAAATACATGAGAGGTATTTTAATAATAATTTATTAATATATATAATTGTGTTAAATGATATAAGATTACAATGAGGACCCTGCTTTTATACCTCAGCAGGTGATCTTTTGTGAATGGGCAAAGACATGCCTTTTCACTTAATTTAATGACTATTTAACCTAAATAATATTTAATTATTTAATATTTATATTTATTTTATTTATCTAATTGTTATGAATTATATTCATAACAAAAACCCTAGTAAAACTTTATTTCTATCATTATAAGAACTATTTCAAACATTGTCATGAGGTCATTGTAGAAAACATTATAAAATTTATTTTAAAATCATACTTGTACTTTCAACAAAGCAATCTCAAACAAGATTTTATTCCTAACAGCATACTGTATTATGTAATGATAATCTAATAACTGTAAATTGTTTAAACCGATATCATCTAAATTTTTGGTGTTCTGATTGATTTTAGGATCTTTTGTGAACAACAAGCTTTGAGAGGCAGTAATGTGTGAACAACAAGTCAATAAGTGCTTATCCCAGGCACAATGGGAATTATGGAATCACTGGAATTACATGCTTGACAGTCTCAAGAACTGAACATCACTGACAGCTAATGTCATAAAGTTTGCACATTGTTTTCTGTTTGCCTAGAGTGAATAGATAAAAGGTATTAACATCATTGTCCTTTGCTGTGTTAATTAATGGATCAACATCAAGGTATTTCAAACCCGACAGGTGGTTAAGGCAAGGCTACCCTTTCTCAGCATTGTTGCTCCTTATAATAGCTGAAGAGTTAAGCAGAGAAATTGTTGAAGCCCAAAGAACAGGGGCAATTGATAGAGTCAAAGTGGGAAAAGATATATCCTTATACCATTTATTGTTTGTAGATGATGTCCTGCTATTGCAAAAGGGATCTGTGAGGGGAGCAAGCAAAGTACAAGAAATTACGGACCTGTATAGCATAGCTACAAGGATGGTAAATGCTATGAAACCTAGTATTTCCTTTTCTGGTATGAATTATGAGACAAAAAGGCAGGTTCTGAAGATTTCCTTTCAGCTGTATTGGTTTTTGTGATGAATTCAAATATCTGAGGTTTCCACTGAAACCCAATGGGTATGGTATACAAGACTGGGGATAGATGGTGGAAAAAATTGAGGCTAGAAATATTAATCCGTGTGACAGGTAGTTATTTAATATTGAGTAGTGAGATATTGTCTTTGGTTAAGTCAATCCTTGAGACAGTCCCAATGTTCTGGCATACCTTAACTTATATTCCAAAAAGGATACTAGCGAAAATAAGGAAAAAGTTTCTAGGTTACTTTGAGATGAACGAGGTAGGGGGCTGAAAAATATCTTTATTTTGGAAAATCCTTGGCAGCTAAAAGCTTGTGGAGAATCATACCTCAAGAACGATAAGAACCTTGGGAGTTAAAACTTAAAAGATGACTTGCACAATCTTGAATCGAGTCCTTTCAAGTTTCAAATTACCGCATAGTCGAATCCTTTGGGCCTTGGCTTTCCGCAATCTGCACAGTGCACAGTCGACTCTTGATGGCTCAAGCGACAACTTGAAAGCCTCACTCCAGTCTGTGGCTCATTCTCAACCGAACACAAACAATTGACCGATGACACTCCTCCAGTGAAAACGCCGAAAAGACAAACATGTGACTGGGCGGTAGACAAATGTCAAACATTGAACTGAGCAATCACTCAGCGGCTCACTCCAGCGATAATGTTTCAACTTTCACTCCTCGAGCGATAATATTTCACTCTAGCTATAGTCACGAATACCTTTTAGGTTAGGTTCGGTGGTTAAACGAAAATGGAGGATCGAAAAACTAAATTGACTGTTCCCGACGGGCAAAATTCGCCAAATTTTGGAATTTTTTTTTTGATTAGTGAAATACGTATCACAATATCTGAAAACGTTTTGGCAATTTTTTGAAATGGGTCGTTTTTCAACCAAAACGCCGAAAAAACAGCTGAAACAAAAACGTCCCATTTCTAGAAAAAAAAAGTCCACAAATACGTTTTTCGGACGTTTCATACGTGGATTTGCATCTGAAATGGAATACGCCGTTTTGGGGTTGGAGGTAGCCGTTTCCGGCAACTTAGCCTTAAAGGCCTGTGGCCAGGGCTAAAAGCCCTAAAAAAAGCTAGCCCAATCCTAATCAAGCCTGCGGCTTAAGAGAGAATCCCCTTAGGGGTTACGACCTAGCCCTAAGGGTTGCCGCTAGGGGGCCACGACCTATAGAGGGCTAGACGACTCCCTAAAAGGGAACCGAGGCCTCTAAGAGAGCTTAGAAGCTAAATACTACAGCTAAGGAAGACAATGGCTAGGGTTGGAAGGCCCCAAAATTTTTTGACACCTTGCAAATAATTTTTTCTCCACAAATTTGCTGCGAAAATGCTGAATGCTTAGCCTGCAAAATCAAATTTGAGACTAGATCTTACCCTCAAGGGTCTAGATCTAGCTCAAAACCCCAACAAAATTTTTCTTGATCACCTTGAAGCTTATGTGCACAAATGAAATAGAATTTCCCAAAAACCCGAATATATACAAAATTAAAAATAAACCCCAATTGCTGCAAAACAAGGGTTAGAAATATATTTACAAAATTATTTTACAAAAATGTTTACAAATATACAAGGCTTGTAAATAAAATATTTTTGAGAAAAATAATTTTTGAATAATGACAATAGATGAATGTGTTTTTTGACAGTTAGAATACTGGCCACACCCTTTAGCGAAGTAAGAAAACCAAATAAAATTTCCCAGAGGCCAAACAAGGTCAAATCTTTTCCAAAGTCTGTTAACTTGGAGCCCAAGGGCCGGTGTACCTTCAAATCTCTATATATTTTTTCAAGCAGAGTTGTTAGATCATATGGTGAATCGGATCACCTAAGATAAAACCAAATTTTACCAATATAATGTTCTTATCACCGACAAATGAAATAACAAGCTTATAAAAATATTTTAGCACAATATAGGAAAGCACATAACCAACATGGACCACAGATCAATGGACAAAGAACACCATGAACTGAACCTTAAAATATTTTTATTATGATATCAAACGTTACCAGCAGAGCAATTGCTCAATACTAGCGTTACAAAATTACATCATCCATTATCCTTGTGACTTGAGAAGCAAAATGGCTTCTATTTATAGAGAAATCCCTCCAAGTGGAAAATAACGACTAGTTGGCCTGATCTCCGTCAAAACAATCTCGACCATTGATAAATACTTTATCATCTTTAAATCTTCACTGTCGAAAATATTTATTTTGAGGAAAATTTCGAATCTCTCATAAAACCCATTTTTTATTAATCAAAAGATTATTTTTTTGGATTAATTTCCTCAACATTTTGACTTTGACTTAACCACTAACCACCAAGGTCCAAGGGCTTAATTTTTCTTAAAATATCGATTTTTGCCTTGGTGGGGGACCTCCAAAATTTGACTTCTTTTTGACCCACATTTTTTGGTTATCTTCTACCTGAAGAAAAGTAATATCTATAAAATTATTTTTTGACTCTAAATTAATTAATTTTCTCGCTAAGGATTTAATTTTATTTTTTCCAGAAAAATTAATTAATTAACACGAGGGGATTGATAATATTTTTTCCACCCTCAAATACTTTAGCCATGGTGTCTAAATATGAGGGACCATGCACTAAAATATGTTTACATCAGATATTACAAATAATTCAACCTTCAAAGAGGGAATACACATTCGTTATAGACCCTCATGACATTGCCCAATTCTATGACACAATATGTTCTAGTATAGACCAAGTGATCTATAATAAAATAATTTAGCCAAATAGCGTAAATTATTCCTAAACCACTTTTACAAAGACTCGATATAACACTAGGACTCACTTAAGACCTTGTCAATGAATTCCACCCTAGCTTTGGGGTTTAAGTTGGAGGAAAAACTCTGCCGATTATTTGTGTTTAGAAACACACATAATGAGGCGAGGTTAAAAAACCTCTGAGGATGAAATTCGCCGCCAAAATCTGAGGCTTACTTAGGTGTTGTTACAAAAATTCAACAGTGATACTAGTCATTTACATTACAACTTGCAAAATTTGGGTTTACAATGATACAACAATTTGCTGGCTAATGTTTCTGAACTTAAAATTTTATTGTACACTTCTTCCTTGGCCTTGTGACAAAATGAGTGCAACACGGTTGCCACCAAAAGTTTCAACAAACCTGATTTTAAGTGAAAAAACCCCAAGCGGATGCCAAGCAAGAGTCACTGAGGTTAGCAGCTAGGAGAAGGTGAATTTTTGATGTAAAAAAAAAAAAAACCAACGAAAATCCATAGAGGAAATTTTGGCAATTTTATGTGAAATGAAACCTTTGAAAAATTAATGGTATGCTGACGATTTATGGTGAAATCCCCAAAATGAGATGAAACATGCAAAAAGATGAAGGTTAGAAAATGAAATCAAATGATAAAAGATGAAGCCCTAGAGGGCTAGTGGTTAGGATAATAGTTTCTAATAGGCTTGTGGCATAAGCTAATATTGCTAGAGATTGCCTTAACAATTGACAATCGACTAGTGGAGCCTTTAATATAGCCTTGAAGCCTTGGCCACTAGGCTAGGAGAGGGTGTCCCTCCAAAACTTAATTTCCTTCCAAATATCGTTAGATTCAAGCTAAAACGAAAATCTTTCTTTAGATCTACAATCGAAATGTTAGGAAACTTCAAATACATACAATTAAAATATACGTAAGGGTTAGTGTAACATATATAAAAATTATATTTATAGAAATTACAAGGCTAGAGGAATTATTTACAAGATGTAATTTACAAAATTTACAAATGATTTATGGCTCTTATAGGCATATATAATTTTTATGCACAATTAGATAGATATAAATGAGTGAAATAGGGTTTTTATATTTGAGCCAAGGCCAGAGTCTTTGCAAAACAATCGTTAGATAAGCGCTGGAGAATTTAACACAATGGGATTTTAAGTCTCTTGCCTTGGGAGTTGGTTGGTCCAACCAAAGACATCCCCTCACGCCCAAGTTTTGAATAACCAATTATCTCTACACACTTGAAGTAACATTATTAGATAATAAGGGGCTAGATACATGTTAAAACCCTCAAGATCTAGAGATACCTGCTAGATCGAGTGAGCTAGAATGCTCTTCTAAACCCAGTACCTAATGCAAGATACCTGTGCAAATAGATAATCCAACTACTGGCAAATGAAATAATAACTTGACAATGTTATTCAACAGAGCATTAAAGCACGATTTAGGACAACATTACCACAAGAAGCAAAAAAATGAACATCCCGGATTGTATTTTATTAAAAAAATTAATATTTTTAATGGTGTTCCTAAGTCTAAACTTAGGAAAATAAAAATATTAATAGCTATTAATGAAAATATGGGTGAGAAGCTTCTAAATGACGAAGATCAAGTCTAATTTAATCTTCGCTGTTGATTAGGGACTTAATCTCGACTGTTGATTCATCAACAGGAAAAGTATAAGAGGAGGCTTCAAGGTTAGTTGGAGATGCACCAAGTTGATCAGTTAGTTCGATTTTCATGGGGCGTGGTTTGCTGAGAGAATCGAACTAGTGATCGGTTTTAGCGAGAGGGGCAGAAGCATAGATTTGGATCGGAGAGTAAGTTCCAAGCCAAAGAATATGTGGTAGAGAGGCAGCTTGAGCAGGAAGACAACGCAGAGGCCTACGCAGCCCAAGAGGGGTTCACGCAGAGCTGACGCAGTCCAGGAGGGGCTCTTGTAGTGGTAGTGCAGAGTATTCGTCAGTGGTTCGAGATTTTGCTGGGGAAGCAAGGTTCTGAGCCGGGAGGGTTGAACGACAAACTTCACTCGGCAAATCGATCCAGCAGAAGGGGTGACACAGTGCTCTAGAGGCAAGACGCAGGTCCACGCAGTGATTGCGTAGGGACAGCGCAGTGTTTGCCGGGAAGGTGTCAGATCACTCATTGGATCAGCTGTGACTTAGGGAGCGAGGTAAACCCTCATATGTATTTCTTGCTGTCGTGATTTCTCTGTAAGGTTAGTTGGTGTGAGAGATAACTTGTTGTACTCAGATTCTGCTTGCTTAATAATACAAACCCTCTATCTGTTACATTGGTTTTCCCGAGTTGGGTTTTTCTGGGGACGTATTGTCCAAAAATAACGGTGTCCCTAAATAACGGTGTCCCTTGTGTGTTTGTCTCATTCATTGTTTCAGTTTATGATCTGTATGTCAGTGTAGTTTACAGTAGTGTTTACATCACTGTTTATAAAATTAAATAACTTGTTGAATGAACTAACAAGTAGGAGATGTTAAACAAGTGATTGCAGTAGGGTTTTTGTTTGTAAAGATTCAAAAATTTTCACAGTTAGAAACACAAATAATTTAGGAAGGTTAAAATACTCCCTAGACTAAACCCTTTGTTAAGAATCAAAGGCTTACCCAGGTGTTTTGACATGGATTCATCGTCATACTAGAATCATTTTTCCAATAAAATTGCATAATTTGGGATTACAATAATGACAATGACTTTAAATTTTTTTATCCACTGTTGTGTACACTGCTTCCTGGAATTGTTGACATATGCATGGTCAACATGAGACATGGAGAAATTGCGTGCCATTGTGAATGCGGGTCATCAAGAATACGAGCCATAACGTACCATTGTGATTTGATGTGATGCCATCGAGTTGCGATGCCATTGAATTTATGATCCAAACCTTACACAAATGCGATGCCAAAAATACAAGCTTCATCGAATAACAAAAATGTGATCCACTGGTCTAATGATTCGTTCCACGAAGTATATAGGGTAAAATGGTTCGAGCCTCATAGTTCTTGTAGAGATGTGATGTCACTTGTGTATGTGATGCCCCTTTTATATATGCGATCCATAGATAGATAAATGCAAGTCCAGAAATTGCAATCCATAAAAATGTATTCGAATGATAGATATACGAGCCAATTAGTGTGTCCTTGAATGAGTAATCCAATGTTCATAATAAATGGTCATCCAATGGGTGAAAGAGTTACTTCAAAAGTGAAGTCGAATTGACCTTGCCATCGTGCCCTTCTTTATGTTGGGTTGTGTTTTATTCTTTCCACGTAGTTAATAGGGGGTTTGAAGGGCACCCGTAACCCCACTTTATGGGGTTCGGGGCAGCGCCCCGGAAAATTTTGGTTTTGGACCATATGTTAGGTTGGGCGGACCCACCTATGGTTTTGTGCATGATTTTCGCACATGTTTTTTGGACGCGATGGTTTTTCGGTCCATGGTATTGGACGCGATGGTTTTCGGTCCATGGTATTGGATGCTTCGGCATGTATAAATATGTATTGTAACATTGAAAGGAACATAATGAAAAATCAAACTAGTAGTCTCGGTTTTGGGATCCAGGGAAAAATCTCTGTGCATATGTGTTTTATGGCTTATGCTCTCGCATTGTTTATTTTCTTTGTTTAAGAATTCGTATGCAGGTAATTTCTGTACAGGGTTAAAACCTACATTTGGTATCAGAGCTGTTTTGGCTTCAAGGGGACGCCTTTGTTGCTGAGGGGTTTCGCTCGGGCCTGTGGTAGACCCTGTTCAGTGGGAGATCTGCGAGATCGATTCTGGTGGTGAAAGAAGATGGCGAGCAGTGGAAAGATAGAGATTGAGAAGTTCAATGGTCAGAATTTTGAGTTGTGGAAACTCAAGATGGAGGATTTGTTGGTGGATAAAGATCAGTGGATCGCGGTAGATCCGGGTACTAAACCATCGGGAGTGACCGATGAAGAATGGAAGAAGTTGGATCGGAAGGCAAAGAGCACAATACGATTGTGTGTCTCAGATTCAGTATTGTTGAATGTATCAGGGGAAGCTACGGCAAAGGCTTTGTGGGTCAAGTTAGGGACTTTGTACCAATCTAAGTCTCTGGTGAATACACTGTTCCTGCGGAAAAAGCTGTATAACCTGAGGATGAAAGATGGAGACTCGGTGACAGAGCATCTGAATGCGTTTAATACTGTGGTAAGTCAGTTATTATCTGTTGATATTAAAATTTCAGATGAAGATAAGTGCATCAGTCTGTTGTGTTCTCTACCAGATTCGTGGGATAGTCTGGTTATTGCAATAGGTAGCAATGCAACTGCTTTGCAGTTTGATGAAATAGTCTCAGCCTTGCTGACGGAGGAGATGAGACGGAAAAATATGGACAACCAGAATAGTGATGCCTTGTCTGTACGAGGACGGTCCCAGAACAGAAACAAAAATAAGTCATCGAATGGGAGATCTAAATCTAGAGGGAGATCTAAATCTCCAGGAAAATCTACAAAGGTGGTGTGCTGGAAATTTGGAAAGGAAGGGCACTTCAGAAGGGATTGTAAATCTAAAGCTCCTGATAAAGGAAAGGGATCTGATGATGCTCCTTCTGTAGAGGCGAAAACCACCTCAGATGAAAGTGGGGATGTGTACTTGGCTTCTTCAAGTACACATGTAGATCATGAGGCATGGTTGATTGACTCAGGTGCATCCTTTCACTTCACTCCCCATAGAGAGTGGTTCTGCGAGTATGAGAAATACGATGGTGGTGATGTCTTCTTAGGAGATGATAGGAAGGCTAGAATCATTGGTCGGGGAAAAGTAAAGTTGAAGTTGCAAGGTGGAAGGGTTAGAACACTTCCGGGTGTTCTACATATTCCTGCATTGGCCAAAAATCTGATTTCTGTAAGCAAGTTGGATGATGCAGGCGTAAAGACGGTGTTCGAGAAAGATACCTGCAAGATGGTTCGAGGAGCACTGATATTAATGCGGGGAGTTCGGATTGGAACTCTGTACAAGCTGCAAGGTAGCACTGTTGTTGATGGGTGCAATAGTTCTATGGTTCCTGAAAATGGAGTAGAGAATCTAGTGGTCTCTGGAGAGAAGACCATGTTGTAGCATCAAAGGCTTGGACATATTGGAGAGAAGGGCCTTCGAATACTTCATGGTAAAGGTATGGTAGAAGGTATAAATAATAGCTCTCTGGATTTTGATTTCTGTGAAAATTGTGTATATGGGAAGCAGAATCGGGTGAGTTTCCCCTCTGGTGGTAAGAGGACGAAACAGATATTAGAGCTTGTGCACAGTGATGTGTTTGGACCTGTGAAGGTTCCATCACTGGGTAAGTCTGTGTACTATGTATCATTCATAGATGACTTCTCAAGGAATACATGGATATATTTTCTTAAGAAGAAATCTGAAGTCTTTGACAGGTTTAAAGAATTTAAGGCTCTGGTGGAAAATCAGACAGAGAAGAAGATAAAGGTGCTGAGGACAGATAATGGTGGAGAATTTTGCAGCAAGGAATTTGAAGAATTTTGTAAGAAGTGTGGTATAGCACGGCAAAAGACTACTCCATATACACCTCAGCAAAATGGAGTCGCAGAAAGAATGAACAAGACGTTGATGGAAAGGGCAAGAAGCATGCTCAGTGGTGCCGGGTTAGGACAAGAATTCTGGGCAGAGGCGGTGGATACTGCATGTTCCCTGATCAACAGATCACCTTCATCAGCGTTGGAGGATAAGACTCCACAAGAAGTATGGACTGGTAAGAAACCCTCTCTTTCACATCTAAGGGTATTTGGATGTGATGCATATGTACATGTTCCAAAGGAGAAACGAACCAAGTTGGATAGTAAATCTGAAAAGTGCATCTTTATTGGGTATAAGGATGGTTTAAAGGGTTATAAGCTTTGGAACCCAGTCACACGGAAGGTTGTGTACAGCCGAGATGTGTTGTTCAGAGAGGTAAAAGATGTTATTCAACATGAAGTCCAACCAAAGGAACCTGAGAAGATAGGGTTTGAGCCAAATGAGGAAGAATCAGACTCTGCAGCAGAGGAGGAATCAGAAGATGAGGAGCCACAAACTCCGGCTGTGAGAAGATCAGTTCGAGAAAGAAGGCAGCCAGAACGGTATAGTCCATTTGCTTTCAGTTCAAATTTTGCTTTGTTTGTTACTGATAATGATCCCAGAACTATGAAGGAAGCAGTGGATTCAGAGGATGGAAAACTCTGGAAAGAGGCCATGGTCGATGAAATGGCATCTTTGCACAAAAATGAGGCTTGGGATCTGGTGGAGTTGTCGGCTGGAAGGAAACCCATTGGCAGCAAATGGGTGTTCAAGAAGAAGACAAATGCAGAAGGAAAGGTGGAGAAATACAAAGCTCGGTTGGTAGCAAAAGGTTATTCCCAGGTGCCGGGAATTGATTTTGGTGATATTTTTTCTCCTGTTGCCAAGGTAACTTCTATTAGATTACTTTTATCTGTTGCTGCTGCTTTTGATTTTGAGGTAGAACAGATGGATGTGAAGGCAACATTTCTTCACGGGGATTTGGAAGAGGAAATCTACATGAAGCAACCTGAAGGCTTTGCGGTGAAGGGTAAGAAAGCACTGGTATGCAAGTTAAAGAAGTCTCTGTATGGGTTAAAACAGTCACCAAGGATGTGGTATCAAAAATTTGATACATTTATACGGGGACTTGGCTTCACCAGAAGCAAAGCAGATCATTGTGTGTATTTCAAATTAATTGGTGACCATATTATTTATCTGGTCTTGTATGTGGATGATATGTTGCTGGTTGGGAATGACAAAGAAATTATCCAGGATTTGAAGACCCAATTGTCCTCCAAATTCGACATGAAAGATCTTGGTGCTGCAAACTATATTTTGGGCATGGAAATTAAAAGAGATCGGTCAAAGAGGAAGCTCTGGTTAAACCAGAGGAAGTATGTCGAGACAATACTCCAGAGGTTTAATATGCAGGATAGTAAACCGATGAAGGTTCCTATTCCTGTAGGTGTGAGGTTATCTGCTGAACAGTGTCCCAAGACACAAGAAGAGGAAGAGGACATGTCCCGTGTTCCATATGCAAGTGCAGTGGGTAGCCTGATGTATGCAATGGTCTATACTAGACCAGACATTGCACATGCAGTGGGAGTATTGAGCAGGTTTATGTCAAAACCTGGGAAGGAGCACTGGACAGCAGTGAAGCGGGTTTTCAGGTATTTGCGTGGCACTAGTGATTATGGTTTGTGCTACCAAGGAAGACCAGGATTGGACAGAGTGTTGGATATTCATGGCTTTGTTGATGCAGACTGGGCTGGAGATCTGGATCAGAGAAGATCTACAAGTGGGTATGTGTTTAACCTATTTGGAGGTGCAGTCAGTTGGATGAGTAAGAAACAATCTGTAGTGGCACTATCAACTACAGAGGCAGAATACATGGTAGCCACTCATGCAAGCAAGGAAGCAGTTTGGTTGCAGAGATTGTGTTCAAGTATGGGGTTAGTACAGGGAGCTATAAGAATAGACTGTGACAGCCAAAGTGCAATTTTCTTGGCAAAGAACCCTGCTTATCATTCAAAGACAAAGCACATTGATGTTCAATATCACTTTGTGAGGGATATGATAGAAGACAGAAAGGTGTTGCTGGTAAAGGTGGACACTTTGAAGAATACTGCAGATGCATTGACAAAATCTATGAGCTCTGAAAAGTTCTCTTGGTGTAGAGAAGCAATGGGAATCTCAGGGCTGGAAAATTGACTAAGCTCTCCTGTGGCCCCCTGTGGAAAGAAAACAACAAGTGGGAGATTGTTGGGTTGTGTTATATTCTTTCCACGTAGTTAATAGGGGGTTTGAAGGGCACCCGTAACCCCACTTTATGGGGTCCGGGGCAGCGCCCCGGAAAATTTTGGTTTTGGACCATATGTTAGGTTGGGCGGACCCACCTATGGTTTTGTGCATGATTTTCGCACATGTTTTTTGGACGCGATGGTTTTTCGGTCCATGGTATTGGACGCGATGGTTTTCGGTCCATGGTATTGGATGCTCCGGCATGTATAAATATGTATTGTAACATTGAAAGGAACATAATGAAAAATCAAACTGGTAGTCTCGGTTTTGGGATCCAGGGAAAAATCTCTGTGCATATGTGTTTTATGGGTTATGCTCTCGCATTGTTTATTTTCTTTGTTTAAGAATTCGTATGCAGGTAATTTCTGTACAGGGTTAAAACCTACACTTTAATTTCGACTTTAATTATATTAAATATATTTTGTTTAATAATTGCTAACCCAAATGGTTTTGACATATCAATTAATAATAATATTTCTTTTCCCAGATGCGGGTGATTAAAGGCGCTGGTACAGTGCAACAAATCTGGGTTGGCAAATGGCGCGGCCACATGGCCACCCATGCTTCCACCCAGAAGCTCACCGCCGAAATTAATGGCATTTTAATGCTTTGTGTGGGCCGAGGAAACCTCATTCTGATCCATAAGATGGCGATTTCGAACCGCCTTCCCCTGTTCCGCCTCCTATGAACTGCAACTACCTCCCTGCTGCTGCAGAGCCGAGCTCGCGCATGACAACGGGGAGACGTTGCCAGATTCTTTGCTGTATTGAAATGGTAGAAGGTGCCCACTTCTCGCATAATCTGCTTTGCTGCTTTCACACTGCTGCTTCGGCCCTGAATCCTGCTTCTGAACCTCGAATTCCCTATTCTCCTGCTCCCACTGGCCATTCCATCCCTCATTCTGCCCCTCCTAGTCCTCGTCGGCCCAATTTCAACCATGCGACTATGCCTCGTCTGCGTCACAGGATGCGCTGTAGAAGAGGCAGCAGCAGAGGAAGAGCAATTCGCCCCCCCTCGCTGCCCCTCTCTGACTCTACCCCTTCAGAATCCTCCTCCCGCTCGACGGCGGCTCATCTCACGGGTCGTTATCCCGCCACCCGTAGCGGTAGGGGGCGTGCACAGACGGCCGGCTCTAGGCGTGTTGAAGATGCTCCACAACCGCCTGTTGCCTCTGTCCCAACGCAGCATCCCAGCCACTCTACCCAGTTCCAGTTTCGTTGCACGCTGGAACGCCCTTGCATAATTGCAACCATTTCAGTCGCTTTCAGAGAGGAGCCTCAAAGCTCTGACGTCCTGGTTCGCAACACTCAGGAGCGGACCAACACCAGCAGAAGGAAAACTCCTGGTAGCAGCTCTGGGACACGCAGAACCCATGGTGAAGCTCCGGACCGAACAGGCGCAGCTCAGGGACACAATATTCCAGGCGGCTACACGAATATGGAAGCAACGACGAGCGCTCAACAACACGAGGAAGATGACATGGAGGCATATAGGTGTCTGATTGTGGAAGAACCTCCACCACCTAATGACACCTAGCTGCCACAGATTATTTCAGGTTTTGAGCTCTCGGTCACCAAACTTAGGGGTCTTTTCTGCTGTTTCTTTTTGTAATTGTTGTCAATTTTGATGTTTTGTTCAACAAAATATTCCACTATGGTTTTATAGGCTGGTTCCCCTGCGTGGGCAGCACACTCCTCTAGTTTTGGACTGGTTTCCCTGATGAGGGCAGTCATTTTCAGTTATTGTTTGTTAAACATGGCATAATCTGAGACAGGATCTGTAGAGGCTGGTGCCTCCATGTACTATTTTTTGTTACATTAATAGAATTAGTCATATTTAGAAAATAAAATAAAATTCTTTACCCACTTTTGAATTCTTCTTTGACCAATATAAATTCTATTTGGGCCACGATGGACTTTCCTTTGGGGTGGTTGGGTTACTCATGAGAAATTTGTCCCATAACTGCCCAAATTTCAACAAATTGTAACTCTTGTATCACATTATTCACTCAAGGCTTTTAAGCGTTTTTCTTTTGTAACCTTTCTCAAGTAGATATTAAATCATTCATTTGTAACTTTTCTGGGAAAGAGTATCCTTGACCATCAAGAATATTGTAAGCTCTTCCCAAGCTATTCCCTCATCTCTATAAGAGGGCCATCACATCACTAACTAATAATAAATGAACTAATTTTTCTTTAGGAGCTTGGGATTTTCTCTTGGCATCCCATACTCCTCTCTTTGTTTCACTCTAATGCCAATGATCTAATTGCATGCAAATTTCTCCATTTTCTAATACATTTTGATATTGAGTTAAGTGGTTATTTCAATTTCCATTTCACTTAGCTATCACCTTTTGCTAGTTGTTCATTTTGCATGTTAATTTCCTCAAGCAAATTCAATTTCGTTTCCATGCTAATGACCTTCTAGAATTTAGTTTAGTTTCATGCAATTTCTATTTCCATGCTAATGTATTTGATCTAGTTTTATGCACATTTCATTCACAAATTTTGAGCGAAGTGGTTATCTTGTGCTTCATTTCTTTTAGATATTGTTTCTTGTTAATTTTCACTTAATCATTCACTTGTGTATGCTCTCAACATTTTGATTTCATTTACATGCAAGTGATATCTAATTGGTTAGTTTAGTCTTCATTTACTTGCTACAACATCTATTTCCAATTCCCAATATTTAGATTTACTTACATAGTTCATTTACAACTTACTTCATTTGTTCATTTGCAATTTGCTACTTTACTTTGAACATCATTTACAATTGCAATTTAGCACTTTGCTCACTAAAATTAACCTCCATCATAAGTTGGTTGTATAGAGACTAGGACCCCTTCCTCGACACTCTTTTCCCAAGTTTGTGAGAAAGGTAAACACGTGATGAGGTGTTGGACACTAGGATTAGGAGGGTTCTCTCATTTGAGGAGCATAGATCAGGGACTGGATCATCATATAGAGGAGGGCAATTAGAGGGTGAGCCCAGGAGGTGTTTCTGTTAGTGGAGACCTGGCTTTAGATATCAGGAACTTGGCTGATGGCATGCAGGAGGAGCACGTAGATATACCCAGAGTGACACAGGAGTCACCCTTGCCGGAGATTCCTTTGATAGCTCCGGTTGACACTTGGGTGGAGACATCTATTGATGAGGCACCCAAAGTTGTGACAAAGTTTCTAGATGATGACTGCCTACAACAGGTTGATGAAGTGCTAGGAGACACAGGGGTATCCACCATTGATGAGGTCCTAGGATACATATCCACCATTAATGTGGTGCTTGGAGACTCAAAGGTATCTAGAGCTGTGATTGAGGTTATAGATGATAACCACCCACAATAGTTTCAACAACTCTAGGCCGACCTTCTAACATTGAAAAAGAAGGCCATGACAGTCTGAGAGGCCATTCTACAGCAGAGGGATTAGAGCGGTCTGTGCCGAGTCAGTGGCAAAGTTGACTTGCGTTGGGGAATGGTTGATGTCCCTAATGATGCAGCTAGAGGGGTGTAAGTTGGAGTGCCACAACAACCCTCTTCAGACATACATAGATGGGGCTTGTACCACTAGTGGGTTGCCTCTGCATGTGGAGAGGGAGAGGCAGAGTTACCTAGTCATATCTCATGTGTTGACTAGGATAGTGAGACGAGGCAACACGAGTTGTGCGAGGCGCAACATTCACAGGATAAGGTTGTTGCGCGTGCTGGTACACGTGCATTCGATCCTGCCCTTGGGGTTGGGTGGCGAGAGATTCTGAGTTGGTCCCTGGTGGAGTGGATTGGATTTATGGAGATGGTCATAGTCTGAAGTGAAGCCCAACAGGAGCTCCTAGACATTAGGATATTGGAGGCCCAGGTTGGCATTGGGATCTGGGTAGGGCTCCCTACCTTGTACTTGAGACAAAGGATGGTGGGTGTTGGGATCATGGATTTGGCTAGTGAGGGTATTGACGGTCTGCCAGTTTCGGTGACTGAGCATCCACACACTTTCAGATCTCCATCAGCATTAGTGACGGATGGGATTGACAGGGGAGTAGGCAGACTCCGCAAGTTGTTTGTGGATGCTGGTCATGCATGGATTCGTGGGAGGACTAGCACACTCTGGCAAGAGCTTGTCAAAGGAGGTGGTATCGACAGGCCATCGGATGGGGCACTGTATGGAGACAATGCTCTCCCATTGATGTATTGGGCATAGGGGCCACTGATGATTGACATAGTAGTGATATTTACCCTAGCATGTATGGAGTTAGGCCGCTCAAGTCTACCAGGACAGGTAAGGAGATATGTAATGCATCATGGTGTGTCCACTAGCTGAGTGGTAGATACATTGGCACGCATGGGATGCCTTATGATGTAGGGTGGTACGACAGTAGGTAGTGGTATCCAACAATCCACAGAGGGGTGCATGTAGGTGTAGTCATGTGTTGAGGGGCACAAAGATGCATGTTTGTATACAAGAGAGCGCAGGGGTGCTTGGCCATATGTAGTGATGTGTGATGCTGCCCATGGGGATTTTGGAGTGTCACCTCCAAGGAAACTGCCTGATGGGGGCAACAGGCATGCCATTGAGTGTGGTTCACCCAAGATTGATGAGGAGGCAGATGAGCATCATTTGATGATATCCACGGGACTCGCGCGCTTGGCCCACTTCCACATTGCTTGCAGGCAAAGAGGAGTTTGGATGTTGTCCCTTGTTGCCTTCATCGCGAATAGCAGGATGCAGGAGGCTCACTCGAGACAATTAGTTGGGACATAGAGTATCCAGAGAGGGACTTCTGAGTGGTGGCATTTGACCAGGGCACGAGGTGAGAGATACAACATTGGGGAGTGCGTGGTTGGATGCAGAGGTAGCGTATGCACCCCTGCATTCATACCTAGGGAAGTGATTGAGAGGGAGCTACATGATGCACTTTCAGTAGGACAACTTGAGGCGCTAGGTGAGCATGAGGTACAGGGGATGGTAGTCCTTTTTGGCAGTGTTAGCGCTCAATCTAGCAAGGATCCTAGGAGGGGTTCTTATAGAGAAACTAGTAGGTCAAGTGGCGGCTGTCACCTCAGCTAAAGTCCACTGCTCTTTACAGACTTTCACCAATGGAGGAGTCCCAGTATTATGGAAATTACTAAGGATAGTGTATTAATGATGTGGAGGTTGTGATTTCAAGAGCCTATTCAATCGAGAGACTATAATGATAGGGCTTGCTTGCTTTAGAAGCAAGATGAATGGCTCTCTAAGAAGGGCTAGAGGGAGATCTAGACATAGGGTTGAGGAGTATTTCTTAATATGAAGTGCCCTAGAACTAAGAATCCTAGAAGAATAGGGTTCTCTAAGTAATCCGTGTGGAATAAGAGTGACAAGGCTGTGAGACCACAAAGAAACCCTAGTGGACGCAAACGAGGTCAATGGTTTGGGGTGGAACTTCAAACAAGGGTCTTGACCAAGTGAGGGAGAGGAAAAGGATAAAAAAGATTGGGTTTGACTTGAGACTTTAATGCAATGATCCTTGATAAAGCCACTAACCAAAGGAAACCTAGGGAGAATGGTTTTCGAGCTAGGGCTTGGAAAAACTTGAGATTCCATCGTTGGAATGGCTTCAAAATTGGAGGATCTCTCAAGGATACACCAGCGCAACTCTAGACCAAATTTCACCAAGGGTTGATGGCTACAATCAAATTCGCATCATGCCCTAGGGAGCCTAAAGGGTTAAGGCATTATTTAGAAGAAAAGAATAGAAAGGACAAGATTATGGTGACCACCAAAGGAATTTGAGGATCAATGCCTTGTCTTTTGGGTTTAATGGAGTCAAGACACACCAAGATTTTGAATTTGATATGCTAAGGAGCCCTAGATGATTTTTGCTAGCCTTCCCAAGTGCAACAACTAGGTCATAGGGATTTACACTTTATTTTGCAAGATAGATGAAGTTTCAAGGCTTGTTAAGCTCTTAGGCCGTCTCTAGGAACATTCGCTCTCATTCCCAATGAGTATAACACATACAATATATCGATTATTCAAGTCTCATAAAAATTTTGCATCATTTATGGCATGTACAAGAACAATGATAAGTATTCCATGCGTTAGATAAGCAACAAGACAAAAAGTGTACTTACAAGAGAGACAAGAGTATATCCATTCATCATGCTCGCAAAAATAGAAGCTCCAAGGACAATAGCGGAAATCCAAACATCATATTGCATCAAGATACTCCAACTTTGTCCAAGAAGAGCAAGTGCGAAAATCTTTTAGAGATACTAATCCAAATCCAAGTGATGGTCAAATGAAATGATTATGACATCAATATATATCCTCCTCCAAGGGGTTCGATTTCCCTAATTAGGCCTAATGATGCCCCAACTAAGAAAATAATGTGCAAAAGTAACATTACTTGGTGACAAACCCACCAAGATAGTTCCATAATACAAAAATGAACCTCTCAAGAGGGAAAAATGATAGATACAAGAGGTCGAAGGGCCATTTAAAGGGCCTAGTGGAGTCCAAATGTGCCAAAGTTGAATGGATGGGCTCCAAACATAGTGATAAAGGGGGTGACCCCTTGATATTCGAGCAAACGACCTTTGGTGTCTCCAAGTGGCTGTGGGGGCACAAAACATCCTCATGGGTCTCCAAATGGATCGAATATGCCTCTATCCCATCTATAAGGGCTAGAAGAATGATGCAAACCCTCCCTGTCTCCCATGGTGAGACACATCCTCATCTAGGCCCTGGATCAACTGCCAAGTGTGTGGTGCAAGAATGTAGCTGGCTAGTCAAGGTGGTCCAGGTGCATCATCATTGTTAAATAAATGGAACACGAGCAAGCAATGAGTGGAATTGGAGGATCCGATGATGTGGCAATCTGCTCTCAGCTATGGTGGAGTGTTAAGAATATAATCTATATAAAAATAATAAAAATGTAAACAATAATAAACATAAATTATGATTAATTAACTAGTAGTTAATAATGAAGAGGCATGTCTCTAAGGACATGATCGTACGTGAAAAGGTACCTGCCTAGGGTATATAACTAGGCCCTCACCCTGTTATGAGCATAAATTATGTAAAAATAGATAATAAATAATAATCATAATAATATAAATATAATAATAAATAATAAGTAAATTAACTAATGGTTAGTTAGTTAATAATGAAAAGGCATGTCTTAGAGACATGGCTGTTCATGAAAGGGTACTTACTTGGCTATGTATACATGACCTTCATTCACATTGTAATGATCCTACATCAATTCTTTAAATACAATATACATTTTACAATTACTATCCTACGATGGATGTCTTTGTCTATGAAGTATTTTAATATTTCCGCTGCGTATACGACTTTTGGTCGTTACACACCCTCATTTGTAATCATCTCTCATCAATTCTTTTATAATATTTAATATACATTACATGTCCTACAATGGATGTTCTTGCCTTCGAAGTATTTTGAAGATTATTGTTGCATATACGAACCTTGTTCGTTACAATGGTATCAAAGCATTCCTTTGAGTAGACGAACTTTATTCATTACATTGGTATTACATCCATGTTCTCCGATCCAGGTCTTTGACCATCAAATTCGTCAACATTGTTGTCGTTGAAGCATTTCGCTACAGGAATTTGGAGTTTCTCCATTTCGCCAATTGGCCCTTGGTCATGAAAGGGAAAAAAAAATATATACAGAAAGGATATTAAAAAAAAATTATTATAAGAAAAAAAAAATATATATATATATATATATTAAAAAATAATAATAAAAATAAAATTACATTTAATTAAAAAGAAAAGAAAAATAACAAAAAAAAACAAAAATTATAAAAACAAAAGTTTATATAAAAATATATATATATATATATATATATATATATAATGAAAAAGATCATATTAAAAATATATTGAAAATTCAAATTGTCTACACAACCACCAACAAGAGAGATAACCGACGCTGCCACTACCCCCGCCACTCATGTCTATCACTATCTTGCAACAGTTTATAGCCACCCGTCTAATTCCATCTGCTGCACCATACTTCGCAGCCCATAGCGCAGACACTAACCCGCCACTTACAAGACCGTCGGTAGACTGCCACCCTCATATCGCCAATCACCCACCACAACCATCTATTGTCATCATCCACCATCGATTTGCCTAGACCAATGCCGCGACTGCGTCAACCTTCCCCCACCGGTTCTGACGAGCCGCTGCTGTTGTTAGCACAGCTTGAGCTCGTCCTACGCCACCGTTGCCGCTGCCACATTTCTCTCGCACCTTCTTCAATTTTGTAGAAGCCCACAATTCCACTTGCCTGTTTGCGCTCGCTGTCAACGCTCAACAACAGCTGTTGCTGCCCACTCCTCGCTGCCACTCGAATCCATCGTTCAACTATCAATCGTACAAGCAAATTGCTATCACTGTAATTGCTGCTCTATTTGCACCACAATCCATCTTCTTTCACTGGCAATAAAAAAAGGAAAAAAGAAAATAAAAGAAAAGAATATATATATATATATATATATATATATATATATATATATATATATATATAGTTAAAGCTTCATTAAATTAAATTACTATTACATTGGTTGTCTGCATTCAATTCGTTCATACATGTTCTTCCTATTGCCCAATTCGTACGGACGCATCCTCTGCCCATAATTAAAAGGCAAATCAAAAGTGAAGTGACAAAAAGGTTTAAAGGATACAAATTAATGTTACAAGATAAAATACTAAAAAAGTAAAAAATAGAATAAATTATTATATTTTCAAATATCATAAAAGGGCCAACATATAAAAAGTACTCCGATTATTTAAATATAAAAGGAGAAGGTTCATCATTAAAAGAGAGAAGTATTTTGTATATGAGAAAGTTATCTTCATATAAGAAAAGTGACCAAGAAGAATATTATTTATTAATTTAAGGTGATTATAAGTGGAAAGGTATTTATAAGAAGAATTATTGAGATGAAGTGAATTATTAAAGTAATTATAAATGTTCATTTAAGATTTTTATTAAAAAGAGTATTTAATAAATAATTTAAATTATAGTACCAAATTACAAAGTGATTAAAAAAAGGGTTCCTTTTAAAAGCCTAAGTTCATCTCGACAAGCAAAATGGAATCAATTAGTGACAAGAACAAAATAGAGTGTAATTCGAAGATGAATGAAGAAATATGGATATCGTACATAATTCTACATTTTGGACCAGATGTCCATTTTGTCAAACAAAATATAAGTATTCATTGATTTTTAAAAATCACACAATATTTTGTCCAACATGTAGGAAATTGTTTACTTTGGAGGAAAATCAAGGTAATCCACATACACAAATTAAAGATTAAAAGAAGAGCTCGTAGAGCTTCAACAAAAAAATGAAGCATCAAAAAATAAATATAAAGATCTCGAAGATCGGTTTTATGAAGAATCAACAGAAAGTAATGAAGAAATTTCGTGTATAAGGGACCATAACAAAAAATTACTTGAGAAGGTCAAGAGGCCCAAAGGTACCAAAAAAATATTAGAGGAAGAAAATGAATGTATCGAGAATAAATTCAACATGAATCTATCAAAAAACGAAGAAGAAAATTTGCGTTTAAAAACCCTTAATCAAAGGTTATTAGAACAAATAAAAAAATTAAAAGATGAGAAAGATACTAAATAAAGTTAACAATCCAAAAAGCAAAGAGCTTTTACGCCTAAGTAATCATAACCAAGCCCTTCTCATGCGAATAAAGAAGCTTAAAAGTGACAAGAAGTCACTACTAAATGACAAGTTAGAACAACTTACTCAAGAAGAAGTATTGAAGTCTCCAGTCGTAAGAGTCCAAGTTGAAGATAAAGGAATAAATATCGATCTAGTCAATATCACAATTCAAGAAGAAGAGAAACCTATAGAAGTTAAAACCAATTCAGATGTTGTAGTTCAAACAATGGAAATTCCAAGTGATGATTCAATAGCCAACTCAACAACAACAATACGCCAATTAAATCAGGAAATTACCACACTCATGATAAGGGAAAGTCCAACCGGAAGAACTCCTTATCGACATCTGAATCACAAGAGTAGACAGCTAAGTCGGTCTACATATTTGAACCATTCAGAATAGAAACAACAGATTTATGTTCCAAGGAATATTGAAGTTTGCAGAATCCAGTCTTATGATAACAATTTATTACAAATTTCCAGTGATCGGACGATTCCACAAAAGATTAATCTAGGATGGTCAAATCCATTCTCAGTTCGACAATTCTATATATCTCTCCAAGGATCATATCATCTTGTATTAGTGAAGATGAAAGTATTGCGATGAGAAGATATTCGAAACAAAAAAAGAGATCATGCCCTTTCATCAGTAAGCTTTGAGGACCAAGATTTTTGAAGAGGAAGACATTGTTATGAATATAATTATATAAAAATAATGAAAATGTAAACAATAATAAACATAAATAATGATTAATTAACTATTAGTTAATAATGAAGAGGCATGTCTCTGAAGACATGACCGTACATGAAAAGGTACCTGCCTAGGGTATATAAGCAGACACTCACCCTAATTTGTAATCATTTCTCATCAATTCTTTTATAATATTTAATATACATTACTTGTCCTACAATGGATGTTATTGTCTTCGAAGTATTTTGAAGATTATTGTTGCGTACACGAATCTTGTTCATTACAGTGGTATCAGTGTTGAGAAATCTATAGCGCAAGGATTAGAGTGATTTCTCCTTTCTTGATAACTGCTTGTGATCTCTTTTTACTTTTTCTTACTTATTAACTTCTTTACTTATTATTATGTTTGTATATCATCAAACAACTACAAAAACAAGAAGAACAAGAACACAAAATGTAGGTACGCAAGCCAGGGCCAAAACCTCTCCACTTGAGAGGAAAACCCTCAAATCTCTTCTTATAGATTCTTCAATTGACGAATTCCAAGACCTCTAGACCAAGGCCAATACCCTCCAAGACCAAGTCTAACCCTTTTGGATGATGTGCTTCCTTTGTCCAAGTCAAACCCAGTCAAATCTCTTCCAGTGGCACAACTTCAACCCCCATCTTTAGAATTTCGGCCTCCATTGCAAGTCTAAAATTTTCGGTCCTCCCAGCAATAGCTGCTCCCACACATGTGAGCTTGTTTTGGCCTCCCAAGACTTCTTCAGACCTTCGCTTGGCTTTCTCCTTATGGTGCTTGAGGATGACCTAATGTGACCTTCTTTATATTCCCTCTTCAAGATCTAACCTGCAGAAAAAACCCTAGACTAGCAACAAGGACCCTAGCCTTCCTTCGCATGTGTGAGACAGAAATAGCCCAGAAACAAGTCTTCTTCGTCCTCCTCCTTCTTCGATGCCTTCTTCCTCTTCCCCCTTCGCTTGAAGAGCGATGAATGTATTCCAAGGAGGTCGAGCTCCCTCCTTTATATAGGCTTCTTAAGGTGGACGTGGTTCCTCAAATTAGACCGACTTCCCAGCTGCTAGGTCGACTTGGTCTTGAAGGGTATTTTGACACTTTTAATGATAAAAATAATTTTCTTTACAAGTTACAATTTGCCTGCTGGGGTCTTCAACTTATGACAATGACTCTTTTGACTTCTTGACCTAGGACAAGTTCTAGAAACATTCAATGGGTGCTTGACCTCTAAAATAAAAGACTTTGAGCATGAAACCCATGCTCCAAAAATAATAATAACAATTTTTCTTTCATTTTACAATATAAAAGAATCAAAAGTACATTTGATATTTATGAATACCGAACCTAATTACACATTTTTCAACACTTCCCTCTTAACTAGGGAGGTATTCATAAATGGTACGTGAACATTCTCAATCTGAAGAGATCTCATAAGAAGAGTCAAAGTGGTAACCCATTTGTTTAGCATCATATCAACCAACATTGTCATATAGCAAGGCCTTGACTAACAACTCTATCTCTCCACAAGATCAGAGCATAATGCTGGCGAGACCAATGATTTATAGACACCATCATCATTGTCTCTTTCGAAACATACCCACCCGTGTTCTCTCAGAGTGTGTTCCACCAAGACTATTCTTATCTTGGATAGCCCATCCTCGAAGAATGTTGGTCCTCTACGACTACTCTTATCTTGGATGCCCTACCACATCTTAAAAGAGTATCAAATGCCAGATGCTTATCCAATCCTCCATTCTTTCTTCCCATGTGAAGACAAGAATGGTGTGCCTATCTCTCCCTCTCAACTAGGGAGGATATATCAACTAAACCAAGCTTTTCTCTCAAATACACAAGCTTCTTGTTAGGAAGAGATTTTGTCAAAATATCAGCTACCTGTTCATTAGTGGAGATATATCGTAGCTGCAATACACCATCTTGTACTAGCTTTTGAATGTAGTGATACTTGTTGTTTATATTATTTGTCTTTCCATGAAACACTGGGTCTTCAGACAATCTTATACAACTAGTGTTATCACAATGTATCACTGTAGGGTCCATTGGTCCTTCAAACAAGTCAGACAACAACTTCCTCAACCAGACAACTTCTCTGCTTACTTCATAGGCTGCAATATACTCAGCCTCAACACTACTCAAAGCAACCATATCTTGCTTTTTGCTCATCCATGAGATCATGGAGGATCCCAAACTAAACATCCTCCTATTGTGCTCCTTTCATGTTGCCAACTGCCTCCCCAGTCGGAATCTTTATATCCAATCAAATGGACATCATTCCTCCTATCATATTTCAGGCGGTAGTGGATTGTTCCTTGCAAATATCTCAATATATATTTTGCTGCTATCCAATGATCATGCTTAGGCTCTGCTTGGAATTGTCTGAAAACATTTACTACAAAACATATGTCTAGTCGTGTTTTCACCAAGTACATCAATGAGCCAATCAATTGTCCATACCTTGTAGGATCCACAGGCCTCAATTCAAAACTCCTTGGTCTTTTCAAGTTTGTGATCATCAGGGCTGTTATTGGTTTGCAATCCATCCTGTCAAACCTCTTCAACATCTTGATCACATACTTCCCTTCACCTAGATAGATCTCACCAAGTCCTTGCCAGACTTCAAGTCCCAAATAGTAGTGCATCTGTCCTAGATCCTTCATGTCAAATTCTGCTGCTAGTTACTTCTTACATTCTTCAATTCGACCTTCCACACCTGTCAAGAGAAGATCATCCACATACAAAAGAATGATTACCGACTATTGCTTCGCAACCTTAATAAAAAGGTTCAGATCAACAAAACTATTTGAGAAGCCTAATCTTTATAGGTATGCATTCGTCCTAGCATACCATGCCCTTGGTGTTTGCTTGAGGTCATATAATTCCTTCTTCAATCTGCTAAAATATGCCTTTCTTATCTTTAACTTCAAATCACAAGGGTTGCTCTATATAGACTTCCTCATCAATTGTGCCATTTAGGAATGCAGTCTTAACATCCATTTGGTGGATGTTCCATTCAATCGATGCCGCCAAAGACACCAACGAACGTATAATTGTATACCTTACTGTTGCAGCAAATGTCTCTTCATAATCGATGCCTTCCTATTGAGAGAAGCCCCTAGCCACAAATCTTGCCTTATATTTATCAATACTTCCATCTGTTGCATGTTTAATCTTGTAGAGCCACTTGGAAGTTACCATAGATTTGTCTTCAGGCCTAGGTACGATCTCCCAAACTCCATTTTTCATTATCGATTGATACTCTTCATTCATGGCATCCTTCCATTCTTGGTGTGTGACAACTTCTTCAAAGGTGGATGGCTTTGCTTCTATCAATTTTGTCATATAGGCTGCATACCTAGAATATCGTTTGGGCTTCTTGCTTTCCCTGAATGTGCCTTGAACTGCTCCATGACCTTCTGCATCAAGTAGTGTAGACTTCAACCAGTTAGGTCTCTTTCTAGTTTCGGGGATTACCACAGGTTGTATAGGTTCACTGGGACCTTCATCTTCATGATTTGATTCTTCTTCCTCCCTAGTAACTTCCTCTTCAAATACTAAAAGTTCTTCATCATCAGAGTCCATATGGAGATCCTTTGATTTCTTGAATGCAATACTTTCATCAAATATCACATCTTGACTGACTTCTATTTGATGTCCTTCCTTTATGTAGATCCTATAGGCCTTAGAAGAGTTACTGTAGCCAACAAATGTTCCCTTCATGCTTGATGGATCCAACTTCTTTCTCTTGTCCTTAGGTATATGAATATAGACAGGACAACCAAAAATTCGGAGATGATCCACGCTTGGTTTCTTCCCAGTGAATACTTCTTCAGGAGTCATGTTATCTAGTGACCTATGGGGACTTTGATTTTGTATGTATACAACTGTCTTCGTAGCTTCACCCCATAGAAATTTCGGTAAATCTTGATCATGTAGCATAGCTTTTACACTTTCTTCAATGGACTGATTCTTTCGTTCTGTAACTCCATTTTGTTCGAGATTATATGGGACTATCAACTCCCTCTTAATCCTAGACTCCTTACAGAAGGCTATAATTTCCTTGGATGTGTATTCTCCTCCATTATCAGACCTTAATATCTTGATTCTTCTTTCTGTAAGGTTCTCTACTTCAGCTTTGAATTCTTGAAATTTGGTAAATACTTCATCT